>CM017189.1:13386462-13566462 GCA_004837865.1 Musa balbisiana
TGGGAGCCTCGTCGAAGAAGGGCCTCGCAAGTGGATGTAGGTCATTTGACCGAACCACTTTAAAAACGGCGTAATCTCTGGTTTGCATTTCATTGTTGCTATTCACATTACTGCAAACTTTCTTACTTGCTTTATTTACTCATTACCTTAGCTGCTCTACTATACGAATACGCTTTCAAGTTCAATTTTTACCGTACGAAAGATTTATCAAAACCGACGTTTTAATCCGCTGCACTAATTCACCCCCCCCCTCTTAGTGCTCTTGATCCTAACAATTGGTATCAGAGCCTGGTATTTCTCATTTCGGATTTACACCCGAGAGAAATGGCTCTTCATGGCTTTTAAGAGGGCTTTTCGGTTTTTCGTCCACCGTTGTTTAGCGGATTGGACTACACTTATTGGAAAACTCGAATGAGAGTTTTCTTGATTTTATGAATTGAGATTTTGAGCTTTTTCGAATGCAACCAAGCGAGACTATAAGCGACATGTACACCCGTTTCACGGATGTCGTCAATAATCTAAGAGTTCTTGGTAAATCTTTTTTGAATTTTGATCTCGTAAGTAAGATCTTAAGATCCCTTTCAAAAAGGTGGGATCCTAAAATAACCGCAATACAAGAGACAAAAAATTTAAATGATTTTCCATTAGAAGAATTAATCGGGTCACTAATGACCTATGAAATGACACTTTTGGAACATTTTGAACCCGATGAGCACTTGAACCACCTTCCAAAGAATAGGAAGGATTTGGAACTCCGGACAAATGAATACCACTTGAGCGATGACTCAAGTGATGAGGACAATGATGAACTTGAACTTCGAATACTAAATCTTAATAAGTTCATTAAACAAAAATCTAAAATAAACAATGAACTTGAACGGAGGAAGAGGCCAAAGAAGAGGAAGGCAACCAAGGATGAATCAAGAACTTCCAAAGGTGAAACGGCGAATTGGGCTTTGACGGGCTTCGACTACAAGGTAAGTAACTCAACTCCCTTAATTTATTTTGAAATTACGTGATGCTTTTTATGATGCATTTTCCTCTTTTATTTAGTTTAGAATTCATTTTCTTGAAAATTGCATGTCTAATAATTTAATAATGGAAATGAAATGCAAAAATTAGGAATCATGCTTATGATTCTAGTAATTTTAAAAATAATCATGAAAATTACATGTTTATGATAAACAAAATGATTTTGATTAAAAATGCCTTATGAAATTATGCTATATGTGGTTAAGAAGTAATAATGTGTATCATGTTGATTTCCATTGTTATTTCTCGATTTTGATTAAATGAAATCATGTTTGATTTGAAGTAATGCATAATAATGTAATAAAAATATTAAATGTTTTGATACCATGATTGACGATTTTATGCATGAGATTTTAAAGTTATACATGATAATTTTTGTGATTTATGAATTAGTGATATTTGCCGTAATGAAAGTTTTTTTTTTGGTTTAAATGATGATAAATGTTTTTCAAGAAGAAATAATATGTATTTTGATGATTTCCAATTTTGATTGAAACCATGCTTGATGTCTTAATGAAAATATAAAGAAGTTTGATATCATGCTTAATGATGATGTATGGATTTTGTATTAAAAACTAAGCTTGAAAAGTTAGATTGACCTAAAAAGAAAAATGCATGACTACAACAAACAAAATGATCTTGATGGAAAATACTTTATGAAATCAATTTCGATGATGCATAATGATGTAATTATGTAATGAAAATATTAAATATTTTGAAACCATGTCTTGATGTCATGCATAATGATCATACTTAATAGATTTCGAAATTATGCATGATGATTCTTGAGACTTATGGATTATCGATTTTTACGGTAATGAAAATGGCTTTTTCGGTTTTTGAACATTGATGCATTTTTTTTTTTTTGACATAAATGAAATAAATCACATGAATAGAAACACTTTAAAAGGAAAATATATTATCATGGGAATTAAAATCATGAATCTATTTGTATCACTTTTGTGAATCTCTTGAAAATGATCTTGATTTGATGATTTAAATTTAAATGAGTTTTATCTTGATTTCTCAAAATTTGTAAATTGAGATTTCTTATGCTTAAGTTAAGATTTTATATGCTTGAATTGAAATCTTTTTCTCCTAAGGTTCTTTTACGATTTACTAAAGAGAATACCTTTTCCAAAATTCATGACTTAAAATTTCTTTTGAATATCTTTTATTATTTGATCTCCTAAGATTTTCTTTTGATTATTTTAGAGGAGGTTTTTCAAAAGAAATCATGCCTTTTGGTATACACATATTCTAATCCTTCATGATATGATTTTTATGCAATTGCTTGTATTCATGAAAATATTCATCTCATCACCCAATTAATTCTTCTTGATATTCTTAATGTGATGAATGAAATTATGCATGAAATACAAATGAGAAGTTAATTATCATGCATGATAGGATGTAATGAATATTGACATTTAGATACTATCATTTGAAAAAGTTATGATCATACATGGCAAGATGCAATTTGACAGATTAATACCATGATGATTTGAAATGTTTATGATTTGAAATGATGCATATGCTTTTTATTATGATGATGTATGTGATGTATTGCATATACTGTGTATCATGAATGCTTTAAATGATAAATGTTTGGTACCAACAATCATGAAGAGATTAATACTTAAAATGTTGATTTAATGTTCGGTATCATGAATACTTTATTATCATACATGAAAATAGTGATAAATATTTTGAAAATAAATGTTTGAATCATGTTAGATGATTTTATATTTTGTGCATGATGAGTTATAGTGATGATTGAGATAATATGAATGATAAAACATGAGATTGTCTGTAATGCAAATTTATTGATCTCATGATGTGTAAACTGAAATAATGATTGGAATATTGATGTAATTATAAATGATAATTTGATAATATGCATGAAATACTCTTGATATTATTTTGATGCATACAAATGAAAAGTTTTGATCATGCATGGTAGGATATAATTTGACAAGTTGATACCATCATGATATGAAACATTTATGATTTACATTGATGCATGCAATACTTGTGCTTTCTAATTATGATGTGATGTATTGCATATGATGTAAATTATGATTTAAAATACTATGAGTTGTTGCTAAAATGATGTATTAGAAATGTTGATTTAATGTTTTGTGTCATGAATGCTCTAAATGATGAATGTTTGGTATCATGATCAAAATAATAGTATCATGTATGATATCCTCATAATGTTAATCAATTTATTCAATATCGTGCATGAATGAAATATAAGGTTTTTGAAAATATGCATATTCTAATTTGAAAATATAATGATGCACAAATAAGATTGATACTTACCTTTGTCATAATTAATGTAAAGGGTCTTCCCTTCCTTTTGACAATGACAAAGGGGGAGATAGCTAGTTTGCACAAGTCAAGAAGATGCAAAAACTTGATTACTAGCTTGCCTATCTTAAGTAGCAAAGATTGCTAACTTGCTTATTTCAAGAAGCAAAAGTTATCTTCTTGAACATCACTATCTTGCCTATCTCAATAAGCAAAACATGCTAACGTGCACATCTAGCAAACTTGTATATTTTAAGAAGCAAGGGTTGCTTTCTTGAACATCTCAAAATTGCTAGCTTGCATGTTCTAAAAATATTGTAAAATTTGCTAGCTTGTATGTAGTAAAACTTGTATATCGTAAAAGTTGCTAGCTTGTAGAGAAGCAAAGAATTGCTTTATCAAAAGAAGCAAAAATTGTAAAACTTAGAAAACTTGCAATATAATTTCTCTTGCCATGCTTTGTATCAAAAATAGGTTGATATCCTTAAAAGCATCGCATTAATTTTTTTAGTATCGCAATGTATCACATGTATTGCAAATTGAAATTTATGAGACTATTATCATATCATGTTTAACAATTGATGTCTTTCATGACATGATTTCTTTGCATTTTTGTCTTGTATGTATCATGTGATGATTGAAATATTGATTGATGCAAATTTATAATTTATGTAAAAGTCTAAATCATTGGTTCCTCTCCTTCTTTTTGGCAATAACATAGGGGGAGAAAGATTGCTAGCTCAAGGCAAATGCTGGCTAGCTTGTACTCTTCCCTACTTTCGACAAAAATAAAGGAGAGAAAGCTTTTGCTAGTTAGAACATGCAAAGAAAAGCATAGTGCAATCTTGCACAAGAAGCAAGTGTTGAATTGCCATGATTGAACTTAAGAATCTTACTATGCTTTTGTGCTTATATGTTGTGATGAAAATCTAGCTTCACGTTACAAAAACTTGAATATCTTTTAAAATAGCTAGAGCTACTTCTCCTTTTTGTTGATGACATAGGGGGAGAAGTATATTGATGACTTCATGCATTGAATTGAATATTTTATATATTTGCATGATGGTTTAAATATTTTTCATAACATGTGATGAATGTTGCTTGGATGTGGGATAATCCAAGTGTTCTATCAATGGCATATTGATAGGGGGAGTTTGTTTAAACTCCGGGGAGTTAAGGTTAACTCCGGTAGTCATCAATTAGTTGTCATCATCAAAAAGGGGGAGATTGTTGAATCTCAGATTTTGATGATTAAACTAATTAATTGTGTTTAGATGTTTAACTGCATTTTGAGTGATGCAGGTCTACTCGATCAGGATTAGACAGTTGACGCAGAAGGAATTGACGTTGCGCCGGAGGAGATCACGTTAGGATATTGGACGGTAGAACGCTTCGGACGTCGGGCATCGGGCCAAGGAGAGCGGAATTGCACCAAGAATATCGGGGTTGCGGAGGTCAACCGTCGATTGGGCAATAAGCCGCAAGAGTGGATGATGCGCCGAAGAATCGGACGAAGCGCCAACCAATGACGTGCCGGGCAACAGAATGTCAATTCGCGTTGTAATAATTGTCTAGATCGGAGTAGAGTTTTGGCTTGTGTGTGCAGGATTAACTACGATAACGATGAAGACATAAAGCGAAACAAAGTGCCGGAGTCAAGCGCGAAGGATTCATTGGGAGTTCGAGAGTTCGACGGAAGTCCGAAGGTTCGTCGGGAATGCTGCCGGAACTAGCTGAGAATGAGTAGGGAGCTTGCTGAAGGGTTTTTCGGAAGCTCGCCAAAAGGTTTGTCGAAAGTTCACGGAGCTCACCGAGAAAGATCGGAGCTTGCCGAAGAAGCTCGTCGGAACTCGCCAAGATCAAATCGTGAAGTCTAGGAGCTTGCCGGGAGTCCGCAAAATGGTTTCCGAGAGTTTATCGGAAGACCGCCGGAAGTTCGCCGAAAGCTCGCCGGAAGAAGTCTTGACTTATGGACTTTGTAATAGCTTAGAAATTGTCTTTAAATTTGTAGTTAGTACGTTAATTAGGGCTAGGATTAGGTGTTAATCCTATGACCCAAGTAGGGGCCAATTCGGCCCAAGTTCGGACTGGTTTGGGCCAATTTTGGAGCCCAACCAGTGAGCTAAAATAGTGTAGGCGGTGGCACCGCCTAGACTAGGCGGTGGCACCGCCCAGAGGCCGAGAGCTAGGCGGTGGAACCACCGGTCTGGGCGGTGGCACCGCCTGGCTGGGCGGTGGCACCGCCAGCATCGGGAACATAAGAGAATTCAAATTTTTGGAGCCCAAATTTGAATCCTCTTGAGGCCTATAAATACCCCTCAATTCTCAGCAGAGAATATAACTTTTTGAGTAGCAAGTGATTGAGAGAAAGGTCTTAGAAAAGTCTTAGCAATCCTTGGTTTTCAATTTGCTAGTGTTCACCTCCTTCTTTCTTGAAAATATGTAAGAGTGTGAACTGCTTGTAAAGAGTTGTAAGAGGGGTATTTACCTTTCCATTTCAGGAGATTTGCTAGTGGAAGGTGGGAGCCTCGTCGAAGAAGGGCCTCGCAAGTGGATGTAGGTCATTTGACCGAACCACTTTAAAAACGGCGTAATCTCTGGTTTGCATTTCATTGTTGCTATTCACATTACTGCAAACTTTTTTACTTGCTTTATTTACTCATTACCTTAGCTGCTCTACTATACGAATACGCTTTCAAGTTTAATTTTTACCGTACGAAAGATTTATCAAAACCGACGTTTTAATCCGCTGCACTAATTCACTCCCCCCCTCTTAGTGCTCTTGATCCTAACAGGTGCTGCATGGGGCAGTGCCACCCGTAGTGGCGACACCCCCGCTCCCCTCGCCCCCTACAGTGTCTGTCTCCGATTGGGTGTTGGCGGTGGCCACATAACAGGGGAGATGGTTAAGGTTTTTTGGTAAAAGGATAGTTTTACCCCTTAGAATTTTGGAAATTTCATTTCTATTCTTATATCAAAATTAAGAAAATACCTCGAATAATTCAAAAAAAAATTCCCTACATGTATCTAATTTCAAAAATATTAATTAATTAAAATTTTTAATTAATAATAATAATATTATTATTATTATCTAGTAGTCCTATATGATGATAATTTATACATGTGTTGTATGATGTTTGGACGGATGATCATAGACCGTGTGATGTGTGTACTTGTAATCATTATTATTGGGGCCTATGAGCCTCGATTATATTTCTCATTTATTATCGTGCCTGTCGCCTATGATTAAGTTGTAATCATACGAGTAGGCACAAAGGAAGCATGGAAGCAATAGTAGGACCCACGAGACAGACGATTATGTTGCATGAATATGCGTCGAGATGCCGACGGAACCGACGAGAATAAGATAGATGATCACAAGGCATTGAGATGCACCACTGCACACATAAATCTTGATGTGAGTGATTAGGCCCACTGGCTCGGGTCCGATCACATTAGGCTGTGGTCCATGATCATCTGGTGTGATTATTTATACACCCACTAGATATATATAAATATTTGCATGCGATATCGATATATATTAAATATGTATATGTGTGACATGTCATATTAGGAGACCAAATCGTAGAAACCCCTCTCTCGATAATATTAAGGCGACAAACGTGAGGCAATTAGATTGACCCGCGTGGCCTTCCATTATTAAAGGTAGGGACCGATTCCCAATATAGGGTGAGTTGGTCGAGTCCCTCAAGACTCACCTATATCATGATTCGCTATCTTGCATACGATAGAGAGATGTCACCGGTAACCTGAGAACATGGTATGCTTGGTCATGTTTCTTGAGGGTATATCATCGAATCAGACTCATCTTGTAACGATGGTGTTGACTTAATGGAACATCATAGTTGGTCGAGTCCCTCGAGACCATGGTGATTCGGAGGCTGAACAGGATAGGAATCATAAGGAGTTGTGATCGGCAAGAGTTGCTTACCATTTGGGCTTAGTGTGATTAGTCGAGTCCCTCGAGGTTACACTAAGATGCTGATTGGATCCTAGTCCCCACTAGAAGTCTGTTGGAGACTTTTGTTTCATGTGCTGAGGGTGTCGCGTACTTGCCAGTAAAATAGTGAGAGCATATTAAGATAGAAGTTCATATCTTGATTGTTTATTTTTGAAAATCTGCATGTTATTCATTTCTACTACATCTTTATTTTAGAAAATATCGCATTCAAATCTCTTACATGGCATGCTTGATGTCAACCACCTCACTAGTCCAAATTATATGAATTGACTCTACAACTTAAGAATTATTCTCACGGTAGAGAAAATCACGTACGTCCTTGATATAGTGATGCCTACGCCCGATGAAGGGGCAAGCGAGGATAAGATCTCTCGCTACGTGAAGTACATTGATGACTCCACTCTTGCTCAATGTTACATGTTGGGCTCTATGACTCCTGAGTTACAAAGACAACATAAAAAGATGGATGCTAGATCCATTATCCTATGTATTTGCAAACTGTTTAATATACAGGAAAGAACTCAATGATATGAGATATCCAATAGCCTATTCCGTACTAGGATGACTAAGGGAACACTGGTTCAGAATCGTGTCCTAATGATGATTGAGTGGATAGAGAAACTCATAGGTCTAGGAATGGTCCTAGAAGATAACCTATGTATGGATATTGTGCTTCAGTTCCTACCAGATTTCTTTTCACAGTTCATAATGAATTTGAATATGAACAAGCTTGAGGTGATTCTCCCGGAGCTCCTCAATATGTTGAGGGAGGCAGAGAGCACTATTAAAAAGGAGAAGCCAGTTAAGAAGGGCAAGGGTAAAGGTAGACTAGGTAAATCAAAGGTTGCTAAGAAAGATCCGGCAAAGGACAAAGGCCAGTGCTTCCACTATGGCAAAGATGGGCACTAAAAGAGGAACTACAAAGAGTACCTTGCAGAGAGGGCAAAACAAAAGCTTGGAGAAGCTTCAAGTATATTCATGATCAGTCTCCATTTGTCAGACTCTTATGATAATACATGGGTATTGGATACCGATAGTGCTTATCATATTTGTAATTCGTTATAAGTTTTAGTAAGGCCTAAGAGATCGGCGAGAGGCGAGATGGATCTCAAGATGGGCAATGGAGCAAAAGTTGCTATAGTAGCTATTGGCAAGATCGCCCTACATCTGCCTGATAGAGCTATTATTGCATTAGATGCATGTTATTTTGTTCCTTCTATTATCAAAAATATTCTCTCCATTTCATGTTTGACAATTAGTGGATATAAATTAGTTTTTGAGAACAATTGTTGTTCAATATTATTAGATGATGAGATCATCACGAAAGGAACATTGCATAATGGTTTATTTATGCTAGACACTACTCCATATATCATGAATGTAAGTGTGTTTAAGAGAAAACAAGATGAGGTGAATAGTGCATACTTGTGGCATTGTAGGCTAGGTCACATCCATGAGGGAATGATTCAAAAGTTACTAAAAGATGGATATCTAGATTCATTCGACTATGAGTCATGTGCAACTTACGAGCCTTGCCTTCGTGGAAAACTGACCAACTCTCCATTTAATGGAACTAGAGAGAGAGACACTGAGCTACTAGAACTTATACATAGTGATATATGTGGACCCATGTCAACTCATGCCATTGGTGGTTACTCCTACTTTATTACCTTTATTGATGATTTCTCAAGGTATGAATATGTGTACTTAATGAAGTATAAGTCCAAGGCCTTTAAGAAATTTAAAGAGCATAAGAATGAAGTGGAGAACCAAACTGGAAAAAATATCAAGACTCTTCGATCAGATCGAAGAGGTCAGTACTTAAGTACAGAGTTTACTCAATTCCTCAAGGACCATGGGATATTATCCTAATGGACATCTCCTTATACACCTCAGCTCAATGGATTGTTTGAAAGGAGGAATCGTACATTGTTAGACATGGTATGGTCCATGATGAGTTTCGCTGACCTACCCATCTCATTTTGGGGATATGCTCTAGAGACCGCAACTTACCTTTTGAACAGAGTTCCAACTAAGTCGGTAGTTTCTATACTATATGAGATATGGAAAGGGAAGAAGTCTGATCTTAAGGTTGTTAAGATTTGTTGCCCTGCCCACTTTAAAAGACACAACCCCGATCAGTTGGAATCAAGGATGGAGTGGTACAAGTTCATGGTATACCCCAAGGAAAATTGTAGGTATTATTTCTATCATCTCGAGGACCAAAAGGTCTTTGTAGCTAAGAGAGTGATGTTCCTTGAGAAGGAACACATTCTTGGCAGAGATAGTGGGAGCATGATAGAGTTGAGCGTGGTTTGAGAACCTAGCTCAAGCACCACTCTGTAACCCAAGTCTGTTCAAGTACCTAATACACAAGTTCCAACTTTACGTAGGTCCGATAGAATATCTCATCCTCCTGAGAGATATGTGGGACATATTAGACGAAAGGATGTTGAGGATATTGATCCTCAAACCTACGAGGAGACTATTATGAGTATAGACTCCGGGAAGTGACAAGAAGCTATGAATTCTGAGATGGATTTCATGTACTCCAATAAGGTTTGGAACCTAGTTGATGCGCCCGAGGGTATTGTACATATCGGTTGCAAGTGGATCTTTAAGAAAATGATCGGAGTAGTTGGAAAGGTAGAGACCTATAAAGCAAGGCTAGTGGCTAATGGGTATTGTCAAAGGCAAGGTGTTGACTATAACGAAACATTCTCACCCGTAGCAATGCTAAAATCTATCCAAATTTTATTGGCTATTGCAGCACACTATGATATATCCAAAATTCAATAAGAACCTCGAGGAGGAGGTGTATATGATCCAACCTGAGGGATTTGTGTCCAAAGACTACCTAGATAAGGAGTACAAATTGCTTAAATCCATTTATGGACTAAAGCAACCTTTCCGAAGTTAGAACATAATATTTGATGAGGCAATCAGATCTTATGACTTCTTTAAGAACGAAGATGAGCCTTGTGTGTACAAGAAGGTAAGTGAGAGTACTATCACCTTTTTGGTGTTATATGTGGATGACATCCTGGTCATTTACAATGATGTAGGAATGCTATCCATAGTAAAGGCTTAGTTATCTAGACACTTCTTCATGAAGGACTTAGGAGAAGCATCCTATATCTTGGGGATTTAGATCTATAAAGATAGATCCAAGAGGATGCTTAGGTTGTCCCAGTCTAGGTACATAAACATCATTATCAAAAGGTTTGGCATGAAAAATTCCAAGAGAGGTCTCATACCGATTAGACATAGAATATCGCTTTCTAAGAGTATGTCCCCAAAGACTCATGAAGCAAGGGAGAACATAGATAGGATACCCTATGCCTCAGTGATAGGGTCTATCATGTATGTCATGCTATGTACCAGGCCTGATATATCGCATGCTTTGAGTGTCACGAGCAGGTATCAGGTAGATCCAGGCTTGAAGCACTGGAAAGCAGTAAAGTGTATCCTTAAGTACGTGAGAAGGACTAAGGATCTTTTACTAGTATATGGAGGTAGTAGCCTTAGAATTGAAAGCTACACGACTCGAATTTTCAATCTGATGTCGATGATAGCAAGTTAAATTCGGGGTATGTGTATACCCTGAATGGAGGAGTAGTATTTTGGAAGAGTTACAAGCAAGATACTACTGCTGACTCGATCGTAAAGGCAGAGTGCATTGTTGTAGTAGAGGTAGCAAAAGGAGGGAGTCTAGATGAAGTTCATCATAGATCTAGGACTCATGTGTTAGGACTCTAGCTAGGAGAGTCCTAATTGATAGGGGCATTTATGTAAAATCTACCTAAGCCGACCCTTATTAAAGAGGTGAAGAGGCCGGCTAGAGTTTGGAGGTTATTTCTTAAAGAAGAATTAGGAGTTGTAAAAGAATATAAGTCTTGAGTAGGAGTCCTATTAGGAGTCTTGAGTAGAAGTCTTAATTGAGTAGGAGTCTTGAGTAGCAGTTCTATTAGGAGTTAGGGTTTAGAAACCCTATAAATAGTCATGTATTCATCATCTTTTGATAAGCGATAGATGAATCTTTTCTGTAGCTTTTGTGCAGCAACTTGGAGGAAGGAACCCCTATAGAGTTCCAAGGAGGCCGATCCCCTAAAGAGATCAACCCCAAGCTTAGAATTTGCAAGGGTTCTAACATCGTGCTAGGCAGCGAGGAGTAGATTCCCTTATATTATGATAACTATATGGCAATTGCTCAAATAAGGGAATCCAGGTCTCATCAGAAGTGTTTTGAGGAGGTTTCAACTTATTAGAGATATCATGACCCGAGGAGATGTAGTAGTGGAAAGAGTTCCATCCGAAGATAACATTGTAGATCCATTAACAAAGTCATTATCTCAAATTGTCTTTGAGTATCATAGGAGTCTCATGGGGATCAAACACATAGGTGATTGGCTTTAAGTCAAGTGGGAGATTGCTAGTCATATGTGCCTTGCAAGCTAATAACATGAGTGATGACACATGTGACTTGACACACAGTCTTTTTGCTTATTATATTTCGGCATTTATCACTTTATATTGACTATTACATATATGCATATATATATTGTGATATCCTTAGATCTATGCAATGGGAATCAGATCGTGATGAGATCACGATAATGAGACCAATTTACCTTTAAACATAGATCCTAAAGAATCCCGGTCATATGTTACTCAAAAAGGTGTTATGACTCTAGTTAGGAGACTCTTAATTGATAGGGGCATTCATGTAAAACCTACCTAAGCCGACCCTTATTAAAGAGGCGAAGAGGCCAGCTAAGGTTTGGAGGTTATTTCCTAAAGAAGAATTAGGAGTTATCAAAAAATTCATAATAGTAGGAGGTGAATTAGGTTATTTCCTAATAGTAGATTTCCTTTTGGTTTTGTCAAAAAATTCTCAATATAAACCACTGGTATTTTACGTCCAATCTGCTACACTTGAAAATCTGTGCTGTAGAAAATTTCAACCGTATATTGTTGCCTTAACCGATCTATTTGTAATCTTTTTTGAACGAAATTTCTTTTACACTTTATAGATCATTTTGGCTTCCATCTAAGATTGATCTATTAAGGAATTCATCTCTAAAAACAATTTGGTGTTGCTACAAATTTTTGTTGCAAACTGCTAAAATTTTTCGACAAGAATTCTGCTATCGCAACTTGTACCAATTTCCTAGCTGTTATACTGCTGAAATTTTCATGATCAAATTGAACATCCTTGCTGTCATATAAACCGAGATTTTGTTGTCAATTCTCTCCTCAAATCTCTCAAGTTTTTGGTGGAAATTTCATCGAGAAACTGTTGTTTCTTCGATGCCAATTCTGCTCTTACAAGACAACACAATTCTACAGCAAACTTCCTCTGATTTTTATCAAACCTTTGCTGCCATCTACCATAGATTAAAAACTTTCATCCATAGCCCTAAAACTCTACTAAACCACACCCTCAAACTGCACCCAAAACAGCCACAAAACAAGCCTAAACCGCAGCCTACATCCACCAATCCACCAACCCTTTCGATCATCACTTCTCTCAACCCATACTTGCCTTTAACCCGACAACAAAGAGAGATCTTAACATCACAGATTTGGAGGCATATACTATGGCATCTAAGGAGGCAATCAATGCTAAATTTTAAGCCTTGGAGGCACGAATGGAGGATAAGATTCGGACTCTCTTTACCGAACTTAGTTTGGGCCGACCACCAAGCCCAATGAAATCATATCAAGGAGAGAGCTCTAACCAATCATACTAAGCCCAAAGAGTTGACTTCCAAGAGAGGGGAGGCTTCATGACTGACTCAAACTATCCATGCATGAGAGTGGACTTCCCTAGATGGGAAGAAGGAGACCCGATTGGTTGGATCTCGCGCGTGGAGCGATATTTTCGGTATTATAAAACTACGGATGCATCTATGGTAGAAATTACAGCTATACATCTTGAAGGAGATGCCATACAATGGTTTGACTAGTTTAAATATACTCATGGAGTCCTCTTATGGTGACAATTCAAAGAAGAACTATTGATCTGCTTCGGACCAACCGATTATGAGAACATTGACAAACAACTAGCAAAGATCCGACAAACCTCTACCATTCAGGAGTTCCAATCCAGGTTTGAAAGGTTATCTAATCCAACTCATGATTGGTCTCAAAAATAGCTATTGGGGATCTTCATTGAGGGCTTGAAGCCGGAGATCTGGGGAGAAGTTAAAGCACGACAACCGTACACACTTATGGCAGCCATCTCTTTCGCACGACATCAAGAGGAGCGATTGAACCATGAAACCTGGATGACTAGGATTGCTTCTCATCCTGCAATCCAGAAGCCCTCAGCCCCCCCACTATCAACCGAGTCCTTGAACTAAAAATGATGACAAGAGAAGAACTTCGGGAGCGATCTACGAAGGAGTTATGTTAGCACCGCGACGAGCCGTGGAGCCGCGAGCATCACTATAGAAAAGGGAGACTTTTTATGATTAGACTAGTAGAAGAAGAGGTCATTGAACATCTAGAAGAGAGCCTTGATAATGAAGAAGAAGATGCAGAAGAAGAGCCACAACCGACCAAAGTTATGGTACATGCACTAGTTGGCTACTCAAACTCGCAAACGATGAAAGTTGAAGGCCTTCTCAAACAACAATCGATCACTATTCTCATCGACACGACCAGCACTAATAACTTCCTAGATAGTAAAGTTGCTATCCGAATGACCTTACCTATCGAGTATTATAGTAGGTTTGACGTCAAGTTCACCGACGGATGGATTTTGAAGTGTGATCGTAGGCGCCCACGAGAGAAACTATTACTGCAGGAATAAGAGATAATTGCAGATTTCTTCCTCCTGCCTCTTGATGATCATGAGGCTATGCTCAGAATTGAATGGTTGATGACATTAGGTGATGTTTCCTAAAATTTTATGAAACTAATTTTGAGATTTTACAATAAAGGGAAACAAGTGATTCTACACGGGAAACGTGGGGGCGACATAATAACGATTTTCACACAATAAATGGAGAAGGTTTTACATAAAGCATATAGCGGCTTTTTGGTACAACTTGAGTAGCAAACTAAGAGAGAGCCAATAGAATTTGAAGATCCAAACCTACTTCCTTTACTTGCTGAATTTTCAGATATATTTGACGAACCGCGCAACCTACCTCTTGCCCATCGGCATGATCATTGTATACCGATTCTTTTGGGCAAACCTCCTACAAATACTTGGCTATATCAATATTCATATCTATAGAAGGATGAAATAGAAAGGATTGTAAAAGAGATGCCCGAAACAGGAGTTATTCGGCCAAGTTGCAGCCCCTACTCTTTATCGGTACTTTTCATACAAAAGAAGGACGAAACATCGCAAATGTGCATTGATTACCGAGCCCTCAATAGCATAACCATCAAAGATAAATATTCTATTCTAATAACAAATGAATTGCTAGATGAAAAGGAGCACAAATCTTCACAAAGCTGGACCTTCGATCCGGATATCATCAAATATGACTGTGCAAAGAAGACATACCAAAAATAGCCTTTCGAACATACAACAACCACTACAAATTTTTGCTTTCTTCATCAGAAGGTGGAATATCTTGGGCATATCATATCAAAGGAAGGTGTGGCAGTGGACCCCTCCAAAATTGGAGCAATGTAGAACTGCCCGACCTCGAGGAACATAAAATTGCTACGTGGCTTTCTCGGTTTAATAGGCTACAATCGTAAGTTCATGAAAAACTATGGAAAGATCAGTGTACCACTTACTTCCTTGTTGAAAAAAGATGCTTTCCAATGGTCAAACAAAGCCACCACTGCCTTCAACGAACATAAAGCCGTAGTGACGACAACGCTCGACATCGATAATATTTTTGTTATTAAAGCTGATGCCTTCGGAGTTGGAATTGGTGTTGTACTAATACAAGATGGTTGCCCCCTCGCTTATACTAGCAAGGCATTATCTCCTTCCAATCTCTAAATGACTATTTATGACAAGGAGATGCTTGCGATTATGCATGCGGTGGCCAAATGGAGATCGTACTTGATCGGGCGACGCTTTTAAATCAAAACCGACCATAAAAGCCTAAAATATTTCTTAGAGCGGAAGATATGTTCCCTCGAGTAGTAAAAATGGGTAACAAAGCTTCTTGGATATAATTATGAAATAACTTACAAAAAGGGGAAAGAGAATGTTGTTGTAGATATGCTTTCACGGCTACCCAAGCAAGCTGAATTTTTGGCCATTTCACTTTCGACCTGTGACTTCCTTAAGGATATTAAGAGGGAATGACAAGAAGATCCAGAGACTAGTAAGATTATAAAAAAATTGGAGGAAACACTAAACTCCGTGGCTCACTACAATTGGGACTCAAAAGAATTACACTATAAGGGATGCATTGTGCTTGTGCTAAATTCTATTTGCATCTTCATGAGTAGATTTTAGATAGAGTTATTCCATATGCAGGATACTAAATTGAAAAGGAGTACGGTGTATCACCCACAAACCGATGGCCAAACGGAAGTGGTAAACATGTTCTTGGAGATAGCCCAAAGCCACCCACCAAATATGATTACCCAAGGAGAACTCTAGACCCAGTCAAGTGGTATATGATCGATAGATTGTGATTCGACGACGACGACCCATTACTGAAGTGCTAATACAATGGGCAAACTTACTAGTAGAAGGTGTCACTTGGGAGAACTATGACGACTTGAAGATCAAATTCCCAGAATTCATGGATTGTCAGCCTCGAGGACAAGGTTGGTTTGAAGAGGGCAGGTCTGTTAGGACTCTAGCTAGGAGAGTCCTAATTGATAGGGGCATTCATGTAAAACCTACCTAAGCTGACCCTTACTAAAGAGATGAAGAGGCCGGCTAGAGTTTGGAGGTTATTTCTTAGAGAAGAATTAAGAATTATAAAGGAATATGAGTCTTGAGTAGAAGTCCTATTAGGAGTCTTGAGCAGAAATCTTAATTGAGTAGGAGTCTTGAGTAGGGGTCCTATTAGGAGTTAGGGTTTAGAAACCCTATAAATAGTCATGTATTCATCCTCTTGTGATAAGCAATAGATGAATCTTTTCTGCAGCCTTTGTGTAATAACTTGAAGGAAGGAACCCCTATAGAGTTCCAAGGAAGCCGATCCCCTAAAGAGATCAACCCCAAGCTTAGAATCTGCAAGGGTTCTAACAGAAGGTGTTGGGAAATCTTGGGGGTGACAACACATGCATAGCGGAAGAATAAGAAAACAAAATCCCCGATTCCCAAAGAGATGTTCATCGTTGTGCAAAGATTGGTGCGCAAAATCTGCGAAACTTAAAACTGCATATAGAGTAAATTGTGTTACCTAGGGAGATCGTATATCCCTGTTTCCTTACAGATCCTTAGGAGAGGGTGAAGGAGATCAAGCGTCCTCCTCTCTAGCGGTGATCCACATAGTAGGGCTATGACGACGCTCCTCAAAACTCCAGGCCTGCTTTGAGGTGGAGAGGAGAAGAGAATAGGAGAGGCAAGTAGAGGCTTTAGCCTATGAGGCTCTGAATCCCTCCTATTTATAAAGGTCCCCTGTCAAACCCTAATGGATCCTCCCCTAGTGGGTATTGGATCTGCATCCAATAAGACAAGGGCTTCGTTGGATATCTCATATCCGAACCTCTACTCATCGCAATGCCTACCATATGTTTGTGACCCTCTAGGCCTAATATCAAGCTGACCGTGAGTCATACTTGTCGAAACTCCTTCTAACTTAGTGAATTATTATCTCTGTAATAATTCACTCGACTTATCGACTACGGACGTATTAGGCCACTACGCCGTAGTCCCCAAACGATATAGGGGAATCCAATCCATTTGACCTGTCTGTCCTCAGTTACCGTATACCTATAGTCCCTTATCTATCTAATATCCTAGAGACCGTATATCGAGTATGGTGTTGTCAGACCTATACGGTTTCTACTCGAGTCTCGCTCTAATCGGATTCTCCCGGAGAACTCTTTCTCTCTCAACCCGAATGACCCTGGCTAGAGATTTGTCTGAGCAAGAACACATGGGATATTCCTCTCATGATGCCGAGAGTGAATGATCCTCTATCAACACTCAATAGCCCTCATAAAGTCGACTACCACTCCCAATGACCAGCTATACTAGATTTGGGACAGCCAAACCTATAAGTCTGGTATCAAATAGTGGAGCACTCATATATGACATCCTTGGAGTCTCAAGTCTAAGGACCAGATACATCACTAGGACTACGGAATCGCTATCTGACAATAAGGCATCATCAACCATCCAGCATTCCGTGAGCGGATCAATCAGTGAACTCATTCTCTAATGAGCACCTGTACTGTATCCCTAGTGTCCCTACATAAGCAGGTATAAGACCAACTGCATCCATTATATGGACGGGTATACAACACACCAGTCTATCTTGTTATCACGATGTCCCTTTCGAGTAACCTATGACCGGGATTATTTAAGATCGATGTTTAAAGGTTAATCGATCTTATTATCGTGATTTCATTACGATCCGATTCCCATTGCACAAATCCAAGGACATCACAATATATATATACATATATGCAATAGTTATAAAGTGATATATGTCAAAATATAATAAGCAAAAAGATTCTGTATCAAGTCACACGTGCCATCACTCACGTGATTGGCTTGTTGGGCACCTATGACTAGCAATCTCCCACTTGACCTAAAGCCAATCACCTATGTGTCTGATTCCCATCAGACCCCTGTGATGCTCAAAGACAATCTGAGATAATGACTTTATCAGTGGATTTGCAATGTTATCTTCGGATGGAACTCTTTCTATTTCTACATCTCCTCGAGTTATGATCTCTCTGATAAGGTGGAACCTCCTCAGAAAATGCTTAGATTTCTAATGAGACCTGGGTTCCTTCGCTTGAGCAATCGTCCCGTTGTTGTCGCAATATAAGGAGATTGGCTCCTCACTACCTAGCACGACTCCCAAATCTGTGATGAACTTCTTCAGCCAGACTCCCTCTTTTGCTATATCTGATGTAGTAATGTACTTCTTCTCTATGGTCGAGTCAATAGTAGTAGTATCTTGCTTGGAACTCTTCCAGTACACTACTCCTCCATTCAAGGTGTACACGTACCCTGAATTTGACTTGCTATCATCGACATCAGACTGAAAACTTAAGTCTGTATAGCCTTCAACCTTAAGGCTACTACTCTCTTGGAATTTTCCATGCTAAACCTTTTGACAATGGTTTGTATGTACTTGGATTGGGACAAGCCAAGCATCCTCTTGGATCTATCTCTATAGATCTGAATCCCCAAGATATAGGGTGCTTCCCCTAAGTCCTTCATGGAGAAGTATCTAAATAACCAAGCCTTTATTATCGATAGCATTCCTACATCATTCCTGATGATTAGGATGTCATCCACATATAATACCAAAAAGGTGATAGCGCTCTCACTTACCTTCCTATATACACAAGGCTCATCTTCGTTCTTAACAAGTCATAAGATCTGATTGCCTCATCAAATCTTATATTCCAACTTCGGGAAGCTTGCTTTAGCCCATAAATGGATCTAAGCAACCTATACACCTTATCTGGGCAGTTCTTGGACACGAATCCCTCAGGTTGTATCATATACACCTTCTCCTCGAGGTTTCCATTGAGGAATGCAGTTTTCACATCCATCTGCCAGATCTCATAATCATAGTGTGCTGCAATAGCCAATAGAATTCTGATGGATTTTAGCATTGCTACGGGTGAGAAGGTTTCGTCATAGTCAACACCTTGTCTTTGACGATACCCCTTAGCTACTAGCCTTGCTTTATAGGTCTCTATCTTTCCATCTACTCTGATCTTTTTCTTAAAGATCCACTTGCAACCGATGGGTACAATACCTTTGGGCACATCAATTAGGTTCCAAACCTTGTTGGAGTACATAGAATCCATCTCAGAATTCATGACTTCTTGCCACTTCCCGGAGTCTATACTCATAATAGCTTCCTTGTAGGTCTAAGGATCAATATCCTCAACATCCTCTCCTCTAATATATCCCACATATCTCTCAGGAGGATGGGATACTTTGTCAAACCTACGTAAAGTTGAAACTTATGTATTAGGTATATGAACATACTCAAGCTGTAGAGTGGTGCTTGAGCTTGGTTCTCTAACCTCGCTCAACTCTATCATGCTCCCACTATCTCCAGCAAGAATGTGTTCCTTCTCAAGGAACACTGCTCTCTTAGCTACAAAGACCTTTTAGTCCTCTAGATGATAGAAATAATGCTAGTCATAGGTGCCCAGCAAGCCAATCATGTGAGTGATGGCACGTGTGACTTGACACAGAATCTTTTTTGCTTATTATATTTTGGCATTTATCACTTTATTTATTGTCTATTGTATGTATATATTGTGATGTCCTTAGATCTATGCAATGGGAATCGGATCGTGATGAGATCACGATAATGAGACCGATTCACCTTTAAACGCAGATCCTAAATAATCCCGGTCATAGGTTACTCGAGAGGGACATCATGATAACCGGACAGACTAGTGTGCTGTATACCCGTCCATATGATGGATGCAGTTGGTCTCATAGCTGCTCGTGTGGGGACACTAGGGATACAGTACAAGTGCTCATTGGAGAATGAGTTCACTGATTGATCCGCTTACAGAATACTGGATGGTTGATGATGCCTTATTGTCAGACAGCGATTTTGTAATCCTAGTGGTGTATCTGGTCCTTAGACTTGAGACACCAAGGATGTCCTGTATGAGTACTCCACTCTTTGATACCAGACTTATAGGTTTGGCTGTCCCAGATCTAGTACAGTTGGTCATTGGGAGTGGCAGTCGACCTTACGAGGGCTATTGAGTGTCGATAAAGGATTATTCACTCTCGGCATCATGAGAGGAATATCCCATGTATTCTTGCTCAGACAAATCCCTGGCCAGGGTCATTCGGGTTGAGAGAGAAAGAGTTCTCCTAGAGAATCCGATTAGAGTGAGACTCGAGTAGAAATCGTATGGGTCTGACAGCACCATGCTCGATATATAGTCTCTGGGATATTAGATGGATGAGAGACTATAGATACACGGTAACTGTACGATAGACAGGTCCAATGGATTGGATTCCCTTGTATCGTCTGGGGATTACGGCGTAATGGCCTAGTACATCCATAGTCGATGAGTCCAGTGAATTATTATAGAGATAATAATTCACTGAGCCAGAAGGAGTTCTGACAGCTATGACTCACGACCAACTCGATATTGGGCCTAGAGTATCACACACATATGGTAGGTGTTGCGATGAGTAGAGGTTCGGATATGAGATATCCGTCGGAGCCCCTATCTTATTGGATACCCAATAAGCTCCTGAGTTATTGGATCCCATGGACGAGATCCAATAAGAGCCCATGAGAGATTATTGGATATTGATCCACTAATTTAAAAGGCTTGGATAATTGGATGTAGAACCAATACCTATTAGGGGAGGATCCATTAGGGTTTGACAGGGGGCCTCTATAAATAGGAGGGATTCAGAGCCTCATAGGCTAGAGCCTTTGCTTTCCTCTCCTATTCTCCTCCCCCTCTCCACCTCAGAGTAGGCCTGGAGTTTTTGAGGAGCGTCATCGCAGCCCTGCTATGTAGATCATCGCTAGAGAGGAGGACGCTTGATCTCCTTCATCCTCTCCTAGAGATCTGCAAGGAAACAGGGATATACGATCTCCCTAGGTAACATAATTTATCTTATACGCAATTTGTTTTGTGGATTTATGCGCACCAATCTTCGCATGATGATGAACATCCGTTTGGGAAATTGGAGATTTTATTTTTTCTTGATCTTCCGCTGCGCATGTGATGTCACCCCCAAGATTTCTGAACAAATAATACCCATAAGTTTCCTTGAGGTATCCCACAAATTTGCATCGCTCTATCCTCGATTCTAACTTATCGGGGTTGTGTCTTTTAACGTGGGCAGGGTAGCCCCAAATCATAGCAACCTTAAGATTAGGCTTCTTCCCTTTCCATATCTCATATGGTGTAGACACTACCGACTTAGTTGGAACTCTGTTCAAAAGGTAAATTATGGTTTCTAGGGCATATCCCCAAAATGAGATGGGTAGGTCAGCGAAACTCATCATGGACTATACCATGTCTATTAGTGTATGATTTCTCCTTTCAGAGACACCATTGAGTTGAGGTATATAAGGAGGTGTCCATTGGGATAATATCCCATGGTCCTTAAGGAACTAAGTAAACTCTGTACTTAAGTACTCATCTCCTCGATCTGATCGAAGAGTTTTGATACTCTTTCCAGTCTGGTTCTCCACCTCATTCTTATACTCTCTGAATTTCTCAAAGGCCTCGGACTTGTACTTCATTAAGTACATATATCCATACCTTGAGAAATCATCAATAAAGGTACTGAAGTAGGAGTAACCACCAATAGCATGAGTTGACATGGGTCCACATACATCACTATGTATGAGTTCCAACAGCTCAATGGCTCTCTCTCCAGTTCCACTAAATGGAGAGTTGGTCAATTTTTCACGAAGGCAAGGCTTACAAGTTGCATATGACACATAGTAGAATGGATCTAGATATCCATTATTTAGCAACTTTTGAATCCTTCCTTCATGGATGTGACTTAGCCTACAATGCCATAGGTATGCACTGTTCATCTCATCTCGTTTCATCTTGGACACATTTACATTCATGATATGTGGAGTAGTGTCTAGCATAAATAAACCATTATGCAATGTTCCTTTTGTAATGATCTTATCATCTATTAATATCGAACAACCATTGTTCTCAAAAACTAATTTATATCCACTAACTGTCAAACATGAAATGGAGATAATATTTTTGATAATAGAAGGAACAAAATAACATGTATCTAATGCAATAAAAGCTCCACTAGACAGATATAGGGCAACCTCACCAACAGCTACTACAGTAACTTTTGCTCCATTACCCATCTTGAGGTCCATCTCACCTCTCTCTAGTCTCCTAGGCCTTGTCAGAACCTATAACGAATTTCATATATGATAAGCACTACTGGTATCCAATACCCAAGTATTATCATAAGAGTCTGACAAATGGAGACTGATCATGAATGTACCTGAAACTTCATCAAGCTTTTGTTTCACCGTTTCTGCAAGGTACTCTTTGCAGTTCCTCTTCCAGTGCCCATCTTTGCCATACTGGAAGCACTGGCCTTTGTCCTTTTTGTTGAATCTCGGATTTTGATGATGAATTCAATTGTCATGTTTTATCTAATCCATATGCTGATATAGGTATGCAGGATTAACTACGACAGCTTGAAGACATAAAGCAAGTCTACCGGAGTCAAGTTCGATGGGTGTTCGAGAGTCCGTTGAGAGTCTGAAGATTCGTCGGAGATGCTGCCGGAACCAATCGAGAAGAAATCGGGGACTTATCGGAGTTTTTGGAAGTCTGCCGAAGAGATCATCGGAGGTTTGCAGAGATCACCGAGAAGGCTCGGCTACTCGTTGACTTCGCCACAAGATCGAGAGCCAGCTGGGAGTCCGTCGGAAGAAATCCAAGGGCGTATCGGAAGTCCGTCAGAAGATCGCCGGAAAGCTCGCCGGAACAAGACTTGAAGTTCGCCGGTTAAAAACTTGCTTAGGAGTATGTCTTTAGTTACGTAGTTTGAATGTAATTAAGGTTAGGATTAAGAAATAATCCTATATCTTGATTAGGGGCCAACTGGGCCCAAAATGAAACCTGGTTTGGGCCGGACTTAAAGCCCAACCAGTGACTAGTAAGGTCGGGCAGTGGAACCGCCGGTTTGGGCGGTGGCACCGCCCAGCACCCGAGAGCGAGGCGGTGGAACCGTCGGTCTGGGCGGTGGCACCGCCCAGCACCCGAGAGCTAGGCGGTGGCACTGCTGGACTGGGCGGTAGCACCGCCCAGTACACTGTTAGTGTCAGAACTAACAGGCGGTGGCACCGACGCTAGCTTCGGGAATCGAAGAGAATTCAAATTTTGGAGCCCAAATTTGAATCCTCTTGAGGCCTATAAATACCCCTCTATTCTCAGCTGAGATTACAACTTTTTAAGAAGCAATAGAGTAAAAAAAAAGGGTCTTAGTAAAGCCTTAGCAAGTCTTACTTTCAAATTGCTTGAGTGTTCACCTCCCTTTCTTTCTTGCTGAAATTTTGTAAGAGTGTGAACTACTTGTAAAGGTTGTAAGAGGGTTGTTTGTCCTTCCCCTTCAAAGTGATTTGCTAGTGGAAGTTGGAGGCCTCATCGAAGAAGGCTTCGCAAGTGGATGTAGGTCATTTTGACCGAACCACTTTAAATCTGCGTGTTCCTTGAATGTGTGAGTTGTTATTTTTCTGCAATCATTATCTACATAGAAGCAAGTTTTTGTTCTTCACTTTACTCTAGTTACTATCGAACGAAATATCCTCACATTTTACGGAATCAGTTTCAAACCTACTAGTTTTAATCCGCTGCACTAATTCACCCCCCCTCTTAGTGCCGCTCCGATCCCAACAATTGGTATCAAAGCAAGGCTCACTCTCATATTTGGTTTAATACCCAAGAGAGATGGCTTACTCCGGCATGCATGAGGGACAATCCATTACACGTCCACCTATGTTTAATGGGTCGGATTACACGTATGAGAATCTTCCTAATTTCCATGGATTTTGAGCTTTGTACTATTGTTGAAAATGGATTTCAAAAATCTTCTCTTCCGATGAGCGAATGGAATGAATCGGAGAAGAAAGTTTTTGCTTTAAACGCAAAGGCTATGAATGCCTTGTTTTGTGCACTAGACAAAAATGAATTTAATCGCGTTTCAATTTGTGATTCTGCTTTTGATATTTGGAGAACTCTTGATGTCACTCATGAAGGCACTAGCCGAGTGAAAGAGTCCAAAATCAATATTCTTGTGCACTCTTACGAACTTTTCCGAATGAAACCAAGTGAGTCCATCGGAGACATGTACACCCGTTTCACGGATGTCATCAATGGACTCAAAGCTCTTGGTAAAGATTTTTCTAACTTTGAATTAGTAACTAAAATCTTAAGATCCCTTCCTAAAAGTTGGGATCCAAAAGTTATTGCCATTCAAGAGGCCAAGGACCTTAAAACATTCCCTCTTGAAGAACTTATTGGGTCTCTAATGACCTACGAAATGACATGTCAAGCTCATGACGAGCTCGAGAACCCCCTTCCAAAGAACAGGAAGGATATGGCACTCAAATCACAAGAAGACCACTTGAAAGGAACATCAAGTGATGAGGACAGTGATAATGACATTGCACTTTTGACTCAAAAATTTAAAAAATTTATAAGAAAGAATAAATTTAAAAATAACACCAAAAACAAACTTGAACATAAAAAGGACCAAGTGATATGCTATGAATGCAAGAAGCCGGGGCATTTCAAAAATGAATGTCCCCAAGCCAAAAAGAGAACATCAAAGAAGAAGGCGCTCAAAGCAATGTGGGATGATTCAAGCGCATCCGAAGAAGAGGAGTCCAACACCGAGCAAGTTGCTCATTACGCCCTAATGGCCATCGGAGAGGAGGTAACGAATTTAATTCATGCAGATTTATCTTATCATGAATTATTAAATGCCTTCCATGAGATATTTGATGAATGCAAAACAATTAGTAGAAAATATAAATTGTTAAAAAAGGAGCATGATAGTCTTACTTGTAATTTTGATAAATTAAAAACTGAATATCATGATAGTTTAGCTCCATGCATAAAATGCCATGATCTAGAAACTCTCCAAAAGGAGAACTTGCTACTTAAGGACACCTTGAAGAAATTCGAGGTCGGATAGCAAGTCTTTGAACATGATCCTTACAAATAAGAGTCACGTTCCTAAAAGAAGTGGAATCGGATTTGTGAGAAGTTCTCACCAAAATCCAACCACCTTCATTAAAGGTCCTATCTTACATGTTCAACACCAAAGTAATTGCAACTTTTGTTGCAAATATGGACATAAAACTTATCAATGTCCATTCAAGAAAATTAGTCCGAACAAATTGATTTGGGTTCCTAAAGGAATCATGATCAAGTCTATGCAACATGATAAACAAGTTAGATCAGTTTTTGAGGCACCCAAAAGTAAATGGGTACCTAAAAATAATCCCTTCTTGTAGAAACATACACCATCACAAGCTAGGAGCAAGAGATGGTACCTTGATAGTGGATGCTCAAGGCATATGACCGGAGATCCATCCCAATTCTCTAAGCTCACTAGCATAGACGAAGGCTATGTCACCTTCGGAGACAACAACAAAGGCAAAATCATTGGCAAGGGAACCATAGGTAACAAATTAAACTTTTCTATTGATAATGTATTATTAGTTGATGGATTGAAACATAATCTCTTGAGTATTAGTCAATTATGTGATAAAAGTTATATCGTTAGATTTGAATCAAATGTGTGTATTATTGAAAAACCAAACAATAACATGACTATGATTGCATTAAAACAAAATAATGTTTACACCATCAATCTTGATGAACTAGGTAATGAAATGTGCCTCTCCGCTTTAAAAGATGATGCTTGGCTTTGACATAGGAGATTAGGCCATGCAAGCATGAAACTAATATCTAAGATCTCCTCTAGAGAATTAGTACGAGGGATTCTCAATATGAAGTTTGTTAAGGACAAAGTATGTGATGCGTGTCAACTAGGTAAACAAATAAAAACTAGTTTCAAACCAAAAAATCAAATTAGCACCACTAGACCATTACAATTGATCCATTTGGACTTATTTGGACCAATTGACACGACAAGTCTAGGAGGAAGCAAATACGCATTTGTGATTGTAGATGATTATACTAGATACACTTGGACCTATTTCTTGGCTCACAAAAGTGATTGTTTCAAATGTTTCTCTAAATTTTGTAAACTCACTCAAAACGAAAAAGGATTCATGATTTCATCAATTCGGAGTGATCACGGTGGCGAATTTCAAAATCACGATTTCCAAAATTTTTGTGAAGTTAACGGATATAACCACAACTTCTCTACTCCAAGAAACCCTCAACAAAATGGAGTAGTAGAAAGAAAAAATAGAAATCTACAAGAAATGGAAAGAACTATGTTGAATGAACATAGTCTACCCAAGTACTTTTGGGCCGAAGCCGTGAATACGGCTTGCTACATCATGAATAGGGTTTTAATAAGACCATCTCTATCAAAAACTCCCTATGAATTATGGAATAACAAAACACCAAATGTTTCTTATTTTAAAGTTTTCGGTTGCAAATGCTTTATTTTAAATGAAAAGGATGCCTTAGGAAAATTTGATGCTAAATCCGATGAAGGCATCTTTCTTGGTTACTCTTCCGTTTCTAAGGCTTTTCGTGTTTTTAACAAAAGAACCTTAGTTATAGAAGAGTCTATTCATGTAATTTTTAATGAAATTTCTGAGTTAAAGAAAAATGATTTTGATGATGATATTTGTTTTGAAAATTTGGATTTAAAGGAACCCCTCCTCAAAATAGCAACTTGGATGCATCTTCTTCCAAAATCTCCTTACCTAAGGAATGGAAGTATGTAGATGCTCATCCAAAAGAGCAAATTATAGGAGATACATCACAAGGGGTTCAAACTCGTTCTTCTTTCAAGAATTTTTGTGCTAATGCTGCCTTTCTCTCTCAAATCGAACCTAAATGCATTGACGAGGCCTTGAAAGATCATTCTTGGGTCATTGCAATGCAAGAGGAATTGAATCAATTTGAGAGGAATGAGGTATGGAAGCTTGTTCCTCGACCTAGTGACCATTTAGTCATTGGTACTAAATGGGTCTTTAGAAACAAGCAAGACGAATGTGGTATCGTGGTTAGAAACAAGGCTAGATTAGTGGCCAAAGGTTTCAACCAAGAAGAAGATATCGACTACGAAGAAACCTTCACTCCTGTGGCAAGATTAGAAGCCATTAGGATGCTCCTTGCCTATGCTAGTAGTAATAATTTTAAACTATTTCAAATGGACGTCAAAAGTGCCTTCTTGAATGGTTTTATTTCGGAAGAAGTATATGTCGAACAACCTCCTGGATTTGAAAATTCTCTTCTTCCTAATCATGTATTCAAATTGACTAAGGCTCTCTATGGTTTGAAACAAGCTCCTAGAGCTTGGTACGAAAGGCTTAGATCCTTTCTTATTTTAAATAATTTTACCAAAGGCAAGGTTGATACTACATTGTTTATCAAACATTTTGAAAATAATTTTCTTATTGTGCAAATTTATGTTGATGATATTATTTTTGGTTCTTCGGATGAATCACTATGTGAATCATTTGCCAAAAATATGAGTCATGAATTTGAAATGAGTTTAATGGGTGAATTAACATTCTTTTTAGGATTGCAAATCAAACAACTTAATGACGGTATATTTCTTAACCAATCTAAATATACATTAGAATTGTTAAAACGATTTAACATGGATAATTCAAAAGCAATAAACACCCCTATGAGTACTTCGACTAAGTTAGATATGGATGAAAACAACGAAAATTTTGATCAAAAAACGTATAGGGGAATGATAGGTAGTCTACTCTACCTCACTGCGACTAGACCGGATATTATGTTTAGTGTGGGACTTTGTGCTAGGTTTCAATCTAATCCTAAATTATCTCATCTCAAGAGTGTTAAAAGAATATTTAGATATCTTAAAGGAACTCCAAATTTAGGACTTTGGTATCCAAAATCAGAAAAATTCGATTTAATAGCTTATGCAGATGCCGATTTTGGCGGATGCAGGATAGATAGAAAAAGTACATCCGACACATGCCAATTTTTAGGACATGCACTTGTTTCTTGGACTTCCAAGAAACAAAATTCAGTTGCACTATCTATGGCGGAAGCCGAATACATCGCTGCAAGTGCATGCTGTGCACAAATTGTTTGGATGAAAAATACATTAGAAGATTATGGAATTCACTTGAAAAACAATCCCATAAAGTGTGATAATACAAGTGCCATAAGTCTTACCAAAAATCCAATTCAGCACTCTAGAACTAAGCATATCGACGTTAGACATCATTTCATACGCGATCATGTCCTTAACAATAATGTTGTTCTAGAATTCATTGACACAAAGCATCAATTGGCAGACATCTTTACAAAAGCTTTAAATGAAGACCAATTTGAATTTATTAGAAGGGAACTAGGCATGTTAAATTGTCCCTAAGAATGTACTTTCCGAAAAATTTTTCATCCTCTTTCCGTTCCTTGGTAGATTTGATCATTCTCTTTCAATTCCAAAAGAAATGTTTATCCTAACATCTCTGAAAAATAAAAAAAAATAATAAAAAAAAAGGGGACGGAGAAGGAATGAAAAAATTTTTTCGCGGCATGCCAGCGGTGGCACCGCCAGAACCAGCGGTGGCACCGCCAGAACCAGCGGTAGCACCGCCTGAGCGTTCGGTCGCTAGGCGGTGGCACCGCTCGGTTTGGCGGTGGCACCGCCCGAGAGCCCCTATATAAATCTTAAGGGTTAGGGCCGGCGATGACACTGCCCCCAACCCGTGAGAACCTGCCTCAACCCTCTCTCAACCTCTCTAAAGCCTCATTCCAACATTTAGAAGCCTTGGAAAGGGATTTTTGTTGGTCCAAGCTCTCCATCTTTCAAGAAATTCTCCATAAGGTAAAATCTGAAATTTTCTTCTTCCTCTTTTCATTATTTTCCCTACCCTTTACAGTTTAATATTTTTGATCCATCATCTTGTCTAGATAATGGCTCCTAAGAGATCAAAAGGAAAAAGGATTGTAGGAGATTCATATGACCAAAATCTTTTTAAATCTAAAGAAGTAGCACTTAAATTTCCAAATTTCGAAACAAGAACTATACATAAGGGTAAACACGTTGATCTAAATGAACTAGGAAACCTAGAACCCATTAGGTGGTTTGCACATTTAGATGCCTTACCTCTCCTACAAATCAATGAACCAATTTATCCTAGGTTAGTTAGGCTATTTTATGCAAACTTGTGTGTGGACAACGAAAGCCTAAGTACTTACCTTTTAGGAACACAGATTAGAATCTTTGACAGCACTATTTGTGAATTAATTGGACTCATTGAAAAAGATAGGGGCTGTTATTTTAGAGGTAAATGGGATGTAAATGTAATCGGAGCAACTTACTTCGAAGCCGTAGAAACTATTTTTGCAAATCCGAACCTCGGCATACTACCCAAGAGCTGCGAACACTTACTACCCTTTAACTCTAAAATTCTTCATCACATCATAACAAGCATCGTATTTCCTAAACAATTTCATCTTGATGAAATAAGTCAAATAGAGATGAGCACAATATATTGGATTATGACCGGTCAACATAACTGCTTTGGATACTCAATCCGGCAACACAAGAGCAGATTCAAACTCAGCAATTTGAAATTTTGCAGGAACTACGACAAATGAATCAAAAAATAGATGTCCTGTATCAGCACTATACATTTCCTCCTAAAGATTAATCGATGTATCTTTTATCTTGACATGCGATCTTTGTCATCTTCTTTCCTTGAATGATGTTGAACCTTCTTTTGCAATATATTTTGAATGATGTTGAACCTTCTTTTGTGATGTATTTTGAATGAAAGATAAAGTTTTAATTCTAGATTTTTTTTTTAACTAAATTCTATAGTAGTGTTGAATTCCTTTGCTTTAATAATCACAAATTATATGCTTAAAGACACTCTCCTTTTTGTTGATGACAAAGGAGGAGAAATATGGTAAATTGATAATTGCTATGCTATAATTGCCAAATTTGCATTATGCCATGATTGCATCATGTTAAGATATCAAGAACTTGCATTGCAATCTTACATGTTGATATCTTACCATATGATGAATCGCTTCGATTACTATCTTTTACACTTGAAATGTAAAAATTGAAAATGGATGTCAAGCCTTGACATCATTTTCAGAGAGATACATCATGATAGGAATCATGATGGAGTATTGATAAGGTTAAGCATCTTAACTTATCAATATGTCTGTTGAATTCAAAGGCTTTGAATTCAAGAATGTCTTATCTCAAGTATTGCATATAGATAGGGGGAGTTAAGGTTAACTCCGTTATCAATTGATTGTCATCATAAAAAAGGGAGAGATTGTTGAATCTCGGATTTTGATGATGAATTCAATTGTCATGTTTTATCTAATCCATATGTTGAGATAAGTATGCAGGATTAACTACGACAGCTTGAAGACATAAAGCAAGTCTACCGGAGTCAAGTTCGATGGGTGTTCGAGAGTCCGTTGAGAGTCCGAAGATTCGTCGGAGATGCTGCCGGAACCAATCGAGAAGAAATCGAGGACTTATCGGAGTTTTCAGAAGTCCGCCGAAGAGATCATCGGAGGTTCGTAGAGATCACCGAGAAGGCTCGGCTACTCGTTAACTTCGCCACAAGATCGGGAGCCAGCTGGGAGTCCGTCGGAAGAAATCCAAGGGCGTATCGGAAGTCCGTCGGAAGATCGCCGGAAAGCTCGCCGGAACAAGACTTGAAGTTCGTCGGTTAAAAACTTGCTTAGGAGTATGTCTTTAGTTACGTAGTTTGAATGTAATTAAGGTTAGGATTAAGAAATAATCCTATATCTTGATTAGGGGACAACTGGGCCCAAAATGAAACCTGGTTTGGGCCGGACTTAAAGCCAAACCAGTGACTAGTAAGGTCGGGCGGTGGAACCGCCGGTTTGGGCGGTGGCACCGCCCAGCACCCGAGAGCTAGGCGGTGGATCCGCCGGTCTGGGCGGTGGCACCGCCCAGCACCCGAGAGCTAGGCGGTGGTACCGCTGGACTGGGCGGTAGCACCGCCCAGTACACTATCAGTGTCAGAACTGATAGGCAGTGGCACCGCTAGCTTCGGGAACCGAAGAGAATTCAAATTTTGGAGCCCAAATTTGAATCCTCTTGAGGCCTATAAATACCCCTCTATTCTTAGCTGAGATTACAACTTTTTAAGAAGCAATAGAGTAAAAAAAAAGGGTCTTAGTAAAGCCTTAGCAAGTCTTACTTTCAAATTGCTTGAGTGTTCACCTCCCTTTCTTTCTTACTGAAATTTTGTAAGAGTGTGAACTACTTGTAAAGGTTGTAAGAGGGGTGTTTGTCCTTCCCCTTCAAAGTGATTTGCTAGTGGAAGTTGGAGGCCTCGTCGAAGAAGGCTTCGCAAGTGGATGTAGGTCATTTTGACCGAACCACTTTAAATCTGCGTGTTCCTTGAATGTGTGAGTTGTTATTTTTCTGCAATCATTATCTACATAGAAGCAAGTTTTTGTTCTTCACTTTACTCTAGTTACTATTGAACGAAATATCCTCGCATTTTACGAAATCAGTTTCAAACCTACTAGTTTTAATCCGCTGCACTAATTCACCCCCCCCCTCTTAGTGTCGCTCCGATCCCAACACTTTTGGGTCTTTCTTAGCAACCTTTGCTTTACCTGGTCTGCCCTTGCCCTTTCCCTTCTTAAGGGACCTTTTTGCTTTCCTTTTCTTTTTGGTCTCACCAGTATAGAGAACTTACTTCTCTTTCTTAATAGTACTCTCTGCCTCCCTCAGCATATTGAGGAGCTTTGGGAGAGTCACCTTAAGCTTGTTCATATTAAAATTCATTATGAACTATGAAAAGGAATCTGGTAGGGACTGAAGCACAATGTCCACACACAAGTTATCCTCTAGGACCATTCCTAGACCTATGAGTTTCTCTATCCACTCAATCATCTTTAGGACATGGTTCTGAACCGATGTCCCCTTAGTCATCCTAGCGCGGAAGAGGCTCTTGGATATCTCATATCGTTGAGTCCTTCCCTGTTCCTCAAACAATTTACGAACATGTAGGAGAATGGATCTGGCATCTATCTTTTCATGTTGTCTCTGTAACTCAGGAGTCATAGAGCCCAACATATAGCACTGAGAAAGGGTGGAGTCATCAATGTACTTCACGTAGCGAGCGATCTCATCCTCGCTTGCCCCTTCTTCGGGCGTAGGCATCATTGTATCAAGGACGTACACGATTTTCTCCGCCGTGAGAACAATTCTCAAGTTATGGAGCCAATCCGTATAATTTGGACCAGTGAGGCGGTTGACATCAAGTATGCCACATAAGGGATTTGAAAGCGATATTTTCTGAAATAAAGATGCATCAGAAATGAATAACATGCAGATTTTGTAAGAAATAAACTATCAATATATGGACTTCTGTCTTGATATGCTCCCACTATTTTACTAGCGAGTCATGCGACACCCTCAACACGTGAAACGGAAGTCTCCGGCAGACTTCTAGTGGGGATCAAGATCCAATCAGCGTCTTAGTGTAACCTCGAGGGACTCGACCAATCACGTTAAGCCTAAAAGGTAGGCAACTCTTGCCGATCACAACTCCTTGTGATTCCCATCCTGTTCGGCCTTCGAATCACCATGGTCTCAAGGGACTCGACCAACCATGATGCTCGGTTAAGTCAACACCTTCGTTACAAGATGAGTCTGATTTGATGATATACCCTCGAGGGACTCGACCAAGCATACCACGTTCTCAGGTTACCGGTGACATCTCTATGTCATAAGCAAGATAGCGAATCATGATATAGGTGAGTCTCAAGGGACTCGACCAACTCAACCTACACTGGGAATCGGTTCCTACTTATAACGATGGAAGGCCATGTGGGTCAATCGAATTGTCTCACATTACTGACTTAATATTATCGTGAGAGATGTTTCTATGAATTGGTCTCCTAATATGACATGTCACACATATACATATTTAATATATATCTATATCGCATGCAAATATATATACATATTTAGTATGTGTATAAGCAATCACACCAGATGATCATGGACCACAACCTAATGTGATTAGGTCCGAGCTAGTGGGCCTAATCACTCATATCAAGATCTATGTGTGCAACGGTGCATCTTCATGCCCAGTGATCGTCCATCTCGTCCTCATCGGTTCCGTCGACATCTCGATGTATCTTCATGTATCGTGATCGTCCGTCTCGTGGGTCCCGCTATCTCATCCATGCTCCCGCTACGCCACCTCATATGATTATAACTTAATCATAGGCACGCAGGCCCGATAATAAACGAGAAATATAATGGAGGCTCGCAGACCCAAATAATAATAATCATAAGTACACACATCACATGGTCCATGATCATCCGTCCACACATCATACATCACATGTATAAATAATCATCATCATGTAGGACTACTAGATAATAATAAAAATAGTAATCAACTAAACCTTTTAATTAATTAATATTTTATGAAATCAGGGATATATAGGGAATTTCTTAATTCCTAGGGTATTTTCATAATTTAGACAAAAGACAGAAACTATAATTTCTTAAATTCTGAGGGGCAAAATTGTCCTTTTACCTAGAAAACCCTAATGCCCTCATCCTCCCCTACTACTGCCGCTACCGCCACCATCGCCACCCTGCCGACGACAGGCTATGTGGCGGAGGGCGGGGTCGCTGCCCTCGCCTGCAAGCAGCACGCCCGCTGGCGGCGTTGCCCCTACAGTTGGGCGCCCCCGCGAGCGGGCGCCACTATGGGCGCCGCCCCCTCCGCGGGCGATTCTACCCATGAGGCAGCGCCCGCAGACAGTGCTGCTTCATCGGTGCGACCGCCCCTGCGGGGTTTTTGCCTGCAGGAGCAGTGGCCACAAACGCCGCTGCCCTGTGGCCCGTCACCACGCAAGAGCAACGGTCGCAGACACCGCTGCCCTTGCACGCGGCTGTAGTGCCCGCGCAAGTGGCCGCCGTGCCTACGGCCCTACATGCAGGCAGCCCCCGCCTGCACGCACGCGGCCTTGCGGCTACTACAACAGGCTGCTTGCCTACATGCAGATGGCAGTGCTGCCATCTGCGACGACAGCGAGGGTAGCAACAATTGCTGCCTTTTTTCGCTTTTGCGTCAACGATTTTGACGTTAAAAGCTTCTCCAAAATACAACACACGCAGTTCAAAACCAATCTATTGCACGAACAACCTGGCTCTGATACAACTATTGGGAAATCTTGGGGGCGACATCACATGCGCAGCGGAAGAACAAGAAAATAAAATCCCTGATTCCCAAAGAGATGTTCATCGTCATGCAAAGATTGGTGCGCAAAATCCGCGAAACTTAAAACTGTGTATAGAGTAGATTGTGTTACCTAGGGAGATCGTATATCTCTGTTTCCTTACAGATCCTTAGGAGAGGGTGAAGGAGGTCAAGCATCTTCCTCTTTAGCGGTGATCCACATAGCAGGGCTGCAACAACGCTCCTCAAAATTCCAGGCTTGCTCTAAGGTAGAGAGGGGAAGAGAATAGGAGAGGCAAGTAGAGGCTCTAGCCTATGAGGCTCTGAATCCCTCCTATTTATAGAGGTCCCCTATCAAATCCTAAAGGATCCTCCCCTAGTGGGTATTGGATCTGCATCCAATAAGACAAGGGCTCCGTTGGATATCTTATATCCGAACCTCTACTCATTGTAATGCCTACCATATGTGTGTGACCCTCTATGTCCAATATCGAGTTGGTCGTGAGTCATACCTGTCGGAACTCCTTCTAACTTAGTGAATTATTATCTCTGTAATAATTCACTCGACTCATCGACTACGGACGTACCAGGCCACTACGCCGTAGTCCCCAGATGATACAGGGGAATCCAATCCATTGGACCTATTTGTCCTTAGTTACCGTATACCTATAGTCCCTTATCCATCTAATATCCTAAAGATCGTATATCGAGCATGGTGCTATCAGACCCATATGATTTCTACTCGAGTCTCGCTCTAATCAGATTCTCCCGGAGAACTCTTTCTCTCTCAACCCGAATGACCTTGGCCAGGGATTTGTCTGAGCAAGAACACATGGGATATTCCTCCCATGACACCGAGAGTGGATGATCCTCTATCGACACTCAATAGCTCTCGTAAGGTCGACTACCACTCCCAATGACCAGCTGTACTAGATCTGGGATAGCCAAACCTATAAGTCTGGTATCAAAGAGTGGAGCACTCATGTAGGACATCCTTGGAGTCCCAAGTCTAAGGACCAGATACACCACTAGGACTACGGAATCGCTGTCTGACAAAAAGGAATCATCAACCATCCAGCATTCCGTGAGCGGATCAATCAGTGAACTCATTCTCCAATGAGCACCTGTACTATATCCCTAATGTCCCTACATGAGCAGCTATGAGACTAGCTGCATCCATTATATGGACGAGTATACAACACACCAGTCTGTCCGATTATCACGATGTCCCTCTCGAGTAACCTATGATCGAGATTATTTAGGATCCGTGTTTAAAGGTGAATCGATCTCATTATCGTGATCTCATCACGATCTGATTCCATTGCACAAATCCAAGGACATCACAATATATATATATATATATATATATATATATATATATATATATGCAATAGTTATAAAGTGATATATGTCAAAATATAATAAGCAAAAAGATTCTGTATCAAGTCACACGTGCCATCACTCACGTGATTAGCTTATTGGGCACCTATGACTAGCAGAAGGACATCGAGATAACTGGACAGACTGGTGTGTTGTATACCCATCCAAATGATGGATGTAATTGGTCTTATAGTGGCTCGTGTGGGGACACTAGGGATACAACGTAGGTGCTCATTGGAGAATGAGTTCATTGATTGATCCACTTACGGAATGCTGGATGGTTGATAATGCCTTATTGTCAGACAGCGATTCTGTAGTCCCAGTAGTGTATCTGGTCCTTAGACATGAGACACCAAGGATGTCTTGTATGAGTGCTCTACTCTTTGATACCGGACTTATAGGTTTGGATGTTCCAAATCTAGTACAACAGGTCATCGAGAGTGGCAGTCAATCTTATGAGGGCTATTGAGTATCGATAGAGGATCATCCATTCTTGGTGTCATGAGAGGAATATCCCATATATTCTTGCTTAGACAAATCCCCAGCCAGGGTCATTCAAATTGAGAGAGAAAGAGTTCTCCGAGAGAATCCTATTAAAGCGAGACTCGAGTAGAAACCATATGGGTCTGACAACATCATGCCGGGTATATGGTCTTTAGGATATTAGATGGATGAGGGACTATAGGTATATGGTAATTGAGGATAAACGGGTCCAATGGATTGGATTCCCTTGTATCGTTTGGGGATTGCGGCGTAGTGATCTAGTATGTCCGTAGTCGATGAGTCGAGTGAATTATTATGGAGATAATAATTCACTAAGCCGGAAGGAGTTTTGATAGGTATGACTCACGGCCAACTCGATATTGGGCCTAGAGGGTCACACACATATAGTAGGCATTGTGATGAGCAGAGGTTCGGATATAAGATTTCCTCTAAAGCCCATATCTTATTGGATATCTAATAAGCCCCTGAATTATTAGATCCAATGGATAAGATCCAATAAAAACCCATGATAGATTATTGGGTAGAGATCCACTAATATAAGAGGCTTATGTAATTGGATACAGATCCAATACCCAATAGGGGAGGATCCATTAGGATTCGATGGGGGACCTTTATAAATAAGAGAGATTCAGTGGTTCATACGCTAGAGTCTTTGCTTGCCTCTCTTATTCTCCTCCCCCCTCTCCATCTCAGAGCAGGCCTGGAGTTTTGAGGAGCGTCGTCGTAACCCTGCTGTGTGGATCACTACTAGAGAGGAGAGCGCTTGACCACCTTCACCCTCTCCTAGAGATCTGTAGAGAAACAAGGATATACGATCTCCCTAGGTAACACAATTTATCTTATATGCAGTTTTAAGTTTTGTGGATTTTTACGCATCAATCTTCGCACGACGACGAACATCTTTTTGGGAAATTAGTGATTTTGTTTTCTATTCTTCTGCTGCGCATGTGATGTCGCCCCCTAGATTTCCCAACAACTTGTTCTTTCTTAGGTTCAATTTTATTTTTAGTGTCATTTTTAAATTTATTGCTTTTTATGAATTTTTTGAATCTTCTTATCAAGAGTGTCAAGTCATCATCATAGTCCTCATTGTTAGGATCGGAGCGGCACTAAGAGGGGGGGGGTGAATTAGTGCAGCGGATTAAAACGTCGGTTTTGGAAACTTTTTCGTATGATAAAAACCAAACTCGGAAGTGCTTAACTTAAAAGCGTGTTCATAAATATGTGCAGCAAAAGTGATGAGGAAGTAAAGCACTTATAAAGATTTGCAGTAAGGTAAAATGCAATAAGTAAATGCAAACCAGAGAACACGCCAAATTTAAAGTGGTTCGATCAAAATGACCTACATCCACTTGCGAAGCCTTCTTCAATGAGGCTCCCAACTTCCACTAGCAAATCACTTTGAAGAGGAAGGACAAATACCCCTCTTACAACCTTTTACAAGTGGTTCACACTCTTACAAAGTTTCAATGAGAAGGAAGGAGGTGAACACTCAAGCAATTTGAAAGTAAGACTTGCTAAGGCTTTGCTAAGACTTTTTTCACTCTATTGCTTCTCTAAAAGTTGTTATCTCAGCTGAGAATGGAAGGGTATTTATAGGCCTCAAGAGGATTCAAATTTGAGCTCCAAAATTTGAATTCTCTTCGGTTCCCGAAGCTAGCGGTGCCACCGCCTGTCAGTGGTGGTGCCACCGCTTGGCTCTCGGGTGCTGGGCGGTGCCACCGCCTGGCTATTTCAGCTCATTGGTTGGGCTCCAAACTTGGCCCAAACTAGTCCGAACTCGGGCCCAATTGGCCCCTACTTGGGTTATAAGATTAACACCTGATCCTAACCCTAATTAATGTGCTAACTACGAATTTAAAGACATTTCCTAAGCTATTACAAAGTCCGCAAGTCAAGACTTCTTCCGACGAGCTTCCGGCGAACTTCCGGCGGTCTTCCGAAAAACTCTCGGAAACCATTCTGCGGACTCCCGACAAGCTCCGAGACTTCACGATTTGATCTTAGCAAGTTTTGACGAGCTTCTTCGGCAAGCTACGATCTTTCTCGGTGAGCTCCGCGAACTTCCGACGAACCTTTCTGCGAGCTTCCGAAAAACCCTTCGGCAAGCTCCCTACTCATTCTTGGCTAGTTCCGACAGCATTCCCGATGAACCTTCGGACTTCCGTCGAACTCTCGAACTCCCAACGAATCCTTCGCGCTTGACTCCGGCACTTTGTTTTGCTTTATGTCTTCATCGTTATCGTAGTTAATCCTGCACACACACAAGCCAAAACTCTACTCCGATCTAGACAATTGTTACAACGTGAATTGACATTCTGTTGCCCGGCACGTCATTGGTTGGCGCTTCGTCCGATTCTTCAGCGCATCATCCACTCTTGCGGCTTGTTGCCCAATCGGCGGTTGACCTCCGCAACCCCGATATCCTTGGTGCAATTCCGCTCTCCTTGGCCCGATGCCCGACATCCGAAGCATTCTACCGTCCAATATCCTAACGTGATCTCCTCCGGCGCAACGTCAATTCCTTCTGCGTCAACTGTCTAATCCTGATCGAGTAGACCTGTATCACTCAAAATGTAGTTAAACATCTAAACACAATCAATTAGTTTTATCATCAAAATCTGAGATTCCACAAACTCCCCCTTTTTGATGATGACAACTAATTGATGACTACTGGAGTTAACCTTAACTCCCCGGAGTTTAACCAAACTCCCCCTATCAATATGCCATTGATAGAACACTTGGATTATCCCAAATCCAAGCAACATTTATCGCATGTTATAAAAAACATTTAAACCATCATGCAAATATATAAAATATTCAATTCAATGCATGAAGTCATCAATATACTTCTCCCCCTATGTCATCAACAAAAAGGAGAAGTAGCTCTAGCTATTTTAAAAGATATTCAAGTTTTTGTAACGTGAAGCTAGATTTTCATCACAACATATAAGCACAAAAGCATAGTAAAATTCTTAAGTTCAATCATGGCAATTCAACACTTGCTTCTTGTGCAAGATTGCACTTTGCTTTTCTTTGCATGTTCTAACTAGCAAAAGCTTTCTCTCCTTTGTTTTTGTCGAAAAGTAGGAAAGAGTACAAGCTAGCTAGCATTTGCCTTGAGCTAGCAATCTTTCTCCCCCTATGTCATTGCCGAAAAGAAGGAGAGGAACCAATGATTTAGACTTTTACATAAATTATGAATTTGCATCAATCAATATTTCAATCATCACATGATACATACAAGACAAAAATGCAAAGAAATCATGTCATGAAAGACATCAATTGTTAAACATGATATGATAATAGTCTCAAAAATTTCAATTTGCAATACATGTGATACATTGCGATACTAAAAAATTTAATGCGATGCTTTTAAGGATATCAACCTATTTTTTATACAAAGCATGGCAAGAGCAATTATATTGTAAGTTTTCTAAGTTTTACAATTTTTGCTTCTTTTGAGATAGTAATTCTTTGCTTCTCTACAAGCTAGCAACTTTTATGATATGCAAGTTTTACTACATACAAGCTAGCAAATTTTACAATATTTTTAGAACATGCAAGCTAGCAGTTTTGAGATGTTCAAGAAAGCAACCCTTGCTTCTTAAAATATACAAGTTTGCTAGATGTGCACGTTAGCATGTTTTGCTTATTGACATAGGCAAGATAGTGATGTTCAAGAAGATAACTTTTGCTTCTTGAAATAAGCAAGTTAGCAATCTTTGCTACTTAAGATAGGTAAACTAGTAATCAAGTTTTTGCATCTTCTTGACTTGTGCAAACTAGCTATCTCCCCCTTTGTCATTGTCAAAAGGAAAGGAAGACCCTTTACATCAATTATGACAAAGGTAAGTATCAATCTTATTTGTGCATCATTATATTTTCAAATTAGAATATGCACATTTTCAAAAACCTTATATTTCATTCATGCACGATATTGAATAAATCGATTAACATTATGAGGATATCATACATGATACTAAAATTTTTAACTATTTATAAACATTTTGATCATGATACCAAACATTCATCATTTAGAGCATTCAATATTTCTAATACATCATTTTAGCAACAACTCATAGTATTTTAAATCATGATTTACATCATATGCAATACATCACATCATAATTAGAAAGCACAAGTATTGCATGCATCATTGTAAATCATAAATGTTTCATATCATGATGGTATCAACTTGTCAAATTATATCCTACCATGCATGATCATAACTTTTTCAAATGATAGTATCTAAATGTCAATATTCATTACATCCTATCATGCATGATAATTAACTTCTCATTTGTATTTCATGCATAATTTCATTCATCACATTAGGAATATCAAGAAGAATTAATTGGGTGATGAGATGAATATTTTCATGAATACAAGCAATTGCATAAAAATCATATCATGAAGGATTAGAATATGTGTATACCAAAAGGCATGATTTCTTTTGAAAAACCTCCTCTTAAATAATCAAAAGAAAATCTTAGTAGATCAAATAATAAAAGATATTCAAAAGAAATTTTAAGTCATGAATTTCGAAAAAGATATTCTCTTTAGTAAAAGAACCTTAGGAGAAAAAGATTTCAATTCAAGCATATAAAATCTTGACTTAAGCATAAGAAATCTCAATTTACAAATTTTGAGAAATCAAGATAAAGCTCATTTAAATTTAAATCATCAAATCAAGATCATTTTCAAGAGATTCAAAAAAGTGATACAAATAGATTCATGATTTTAATTCCCTAATATATTTTCCTTTTAAAGTGTTTTTATTCATGTGATTTATTTCATTTATGCCAAATAAAAAATATGCATCAATGTTCAAAAACCGAAAAAGCCATTTTCATTACCGTAAAAATCGATAATTCATAAGTCTCAAGAATCATCATGCATAATTTCGAAATCTATTACGCATGATCATTATACATGACATCAAGACATGGTTTCAAAATATTTAATATTTTCATTACATAATTACATCATTATGCATCATCGAAATTGATTTCATAAAGTATTTTCCATCAAGATCATTTTGTTTGTTGTAGTCATGCATTTTTCTTTTTAGGTGAATCTAACTTTTCAAGCTTAGTTTTTGTTACAAGATCCATACATCATCATTAAGCATGATATCAAACTTCTTTATATTTTCATTAAGACATTAAGCATGGTTTCAAATCTTCAACATATAACATGTATAAATTTAAAAATCGAAGGGAGAAGGGAAAGAATTCAAAGGTACAAAGATTTCAACCATCTCATAAACAAATGAAGGATCAATTCATGAATCCAAAATTCTATGAATCATTTCGACAAATGTCCTTTTAAATAATCAAAATGATCGTCAAAGGAAATCTCATGTTATTCCAAGAAATCAAGATCATGATTTTGATAAAACTCATTTCAAATTTAAATCATCAAAATCATTTTTAAGGTTCACAACATTCATAACATAAATAGATTCATGATTTCATTGATAATATATTTTCCCCCTTTTTTAAGTGTTTCATTTTAAGTGATTGATTTCATGTTAGCATGCTTTAAATTTTTGTTCTTATGTCAAAACCATACATCATGTTTGAAAAACAAAGATAATGTACATAAAAAAATATCAAGCCTTTCATACAAAAGCCATGCATCTTCATTGAAAAGCAATATGAAAATCATCAAAATACACATTCTTGCTTCTCAAGCACATATATAAGATTAATCTCACTAGGTTTACAATCATTAGATTTATATCTAACTTTTTATTCCATTAACATAAAACATGCAATTTTCAAGAAAAATAATTATTAAAAAAAGGAAAACGCATCATGGAAAACATCAAGTAATTTCAAAATAAATTAAGGGAGTTGAGTTACTTACCTTGTAGTCGAAGCCCGTCAAAGCCCAATTCGTCGTTTCACCTTTGGAAGTTCTTAATTCATCCTTGGTTGCCTTCCTCTTCTTTGGCCTCTTTCTCCATTCAAGTTCATTGTTTATTTTAGATTTTTGTTTAATGAACTTATTAAGATTTAGTGTTCGAAGTTCAAGTTCATCATTGTCCTCATCACTTGAGTCATCGCTCAAGTGGTATTCATTTGTCCGGAGTTCCAAATCCTTCCTATTCTTTGGAAGGTGGTTCAAGTGCTCATCGGGTTCAAAATGTTCCAAAAGTGTCATTTCATAGGTCATTAGTAACCCGATTAATTCTTCTAATGGAAAATCATTTAAATTTTTTGTCTCTTGTATTGCGGTTATTTTAGGATCCCACCTTTTTAGAAGGGATCTTAAGATCTTACTTACAAGATCAAAATTCGAAAAAGATTTACCAAGAACTCTTAGATTATTGACGACATCCGTGAAATGGGTGTACATGTCGCCTATAGTCTCGCTTGGTTGCATTCGAAAAAGCTCAAAATCATGCAATAAAATGTTAACTTTCGAGTCTTTGACTCTACTAGTTCCCTCATGTGTGATTTCAAGTATTCGCCAAATATCAAAAGCCGTTTCGCACATAGAAATCCGATTGAACTCATTTTTGTCCAAAGCGCAAAATAAGGTATTCATAGCCTTTGCGTTTAAAGAAAAATACTTCTTCTCCAAATCTGACCATTCGTTCATCGATTTAGAGGGAAGTTGAAAACCGTTTTCAACAATATTCCATAAATCCAAGTTCATAGAAATCAAGAAAACTCTCATTCGAGTTTTCCAATAAGTGTAGTCCAATCCGTTAAACAACGGTGGACGAAAAATCGAAAAGCCCTCTTGAAAGCAATGAAGAGCCATTTCTCTCGAGTGTAAATCCGAAATGAGAAAAACCGGGCTCTGATACCAATTCTTAGGATCGGAGCGGCACTAAGAGGGGGGGGTGAATTAGTGCAGCGGATTAAAACGTCGGTTTTGGAAACTTTTTCGTACGATAAAAACCGAACTCGGAAGTGCTTAACTTAAAAGCGTGTTCATAAATATGTGCAGCAAAAGTAATGAGGAAGTAAAGCACTTATAAAGATTTGCAGTAAGGTAAAATGCAATAAGTAAATGCAAACCAGAGAACACGCCAAATTTAAAGTGGTTCGGTCAAAATGACCTACATCCACTTGCGAAGCCTTCTTCAATGAGGCTCCCAACTTCCACTAGCAAATCACTTTGAAGGGGAAGGACAAATACCCCTCTTACAACCTTTTACAAGTGGTTCACACTCTTATAAAGTTTCAATGAGAAGGAAGGAGGTGAACACTCAAGCAATTTGAAAGTAAGACTTGCTAAGGCTTTGCTAAGACTTTTTTCACTCTATTGCTTCTCTAAAAGTTGTTATCTCAGCTGAGAATAGAGGGGTATTTATAGGCCTCAAGAGGATTCAAATTTGAGCTCCAAAATTTGAATTCTCTTCGGTTCCCGAAGCTAGCGGTGCCACAGCTTGTCAGTTGTGACACTGACAGTGTACTGGGCGGTGCCACCGCCCAGTCCAGCGGTGCCACCGCCTGGCTCTCGGGTGCTGGGCGGTGCCACCGCCTGGCTATTTCCGCTCACTGGTTGGGCTCCAAACTTGGCCCAAACCAGTCCGAAATCGGGCCCAATTGGCCCCTACTTGGGTTATAAGATTAACACCTAATCCTAACCCTAATTAATGTGCTAACTACAAATTTAAAGACATTTCCTAAGCTATTACAAAGTCCGCAAGTCAAGACTTCTTCCGGCGAGCTTCCGGCGAACTTTCGGCGGTCTTCTGAAAAACTCTCGGAAACCATTCTGCGGACTCCCGACAAGCTCTGAGACTTCACGATTTGATCTTGGCGAGTTTCGACGAGCTTCTTCGGCAAGCTATGATCTTTCTCGGTGAGCTCCGCGAACTTCCGACGAACCTTTCTGCGAGCTTCCGAAAATCCCTTCGGCAAGCTCCCTACTCATTCTCGGCTAGTTCCGACAGCATTCCCGATGAACCTTCGGACTTCCGTCGAACTCTCGAACTCCCAACGAATCCTTCGCGCTTGACTCCGGCACTTTGTTTCGCTTTATGTCTTCATCGTTATCGTAGTTAATCCTGCACACACACAAGCCAAAACTCTACTCCGATCTAGACAATTATTACAACGCGAATTGACATTCTGTTGCCCGGCACGTCATTGGTTGGCGCTTCGTCCGATTCTTCAGTGCATTGTCCACTCTTGCGGCTTGTTGCCCAATCGGCGGTTGACCTCCGTAACCCCGATATCCTTGGTGCAATTCCGCTCTCCTTAGCCCGATGCCCGACGTCCGAAGCGTTCTACCGTCCAATATCCTAACGTGATCTCCTTCGGCGCAACGTCAATTCCTTCTGCGTCAATTGTCTAATCCTGATCGAGTAGACCTGCATCACTCAAAATGCAGTTAACCATCTAAACACAATCAATTAGTTTCATCATCAAAATCCGAGATTCAACACTCATCACTTGAACTTTCTTTCAAGTGGTCTTCATGAGTTCTTAGTGTCATATCTTTCCTGTTCTTTGGAAGGTTATTCTCAAGCTCTTCATCTCATAGGTCATTAGTGACCCGATAAGTTCTTCGAGAGGAAAGTTATTCAAATTCTTGACCTCTTGAATGACCATTACTTTAGGGTCTCAACTCTTTGGAAGGGATCTCAATATTTTATTAATAAGTTCAAAATTAGAAAATCTTTTACCAAGTCCTTTTAGACCATTAACGACATCCATAAACCGGGTGTATATGTCTCCAATGGTCTCACTTGGTTTCTTCCGAAATAACTCATGGACTAAAAGATTAATTTTAGACTCCTTTACTCTACTAGTGCCTTCGTGAGTGATTTTAAGTGTGTGCCAAATATCAAAAGTTGTTTCACAAATAGATACTCGATTGAATTCATTTTTATCTAAGGCACAAACCAAGGCATTCATAGCCTTGGCATTTAAAGCAAAAGTTTTCTTCTCCAACTCATTCCAATCGTTTATTGGAAGAGAAGATTTTTGAAAACTATTTTCTACAATATTCCATAGCTCAAAATCCATAAAAATTAGAAAGATCCTCATTCTAGTCTTCCAATAGGTATAATCCGTCCCATTGAACATGGGTGGATGTGTAATTGAGTGACCCTCTTGGTTGTCAGCAAATGTCATCTCTCTTAGATTTCAAATTAAATGAGAGTGACCTTGCTCTGATACCAATTGTTAGGATCAAGAGCAGCACTAAGAAGTGGGGTAAATTAGTACAGTAGAAAAAATCATCGATTTTATAAATTTTTTGTTCATTGAAAATCGATCTCGGAAAGTGCTTGACTTTAAAGTAAATGAACTAGCAATTAATTTAGAAAGTAATGGCAGTAATGAAAAGTAGAATGGAAATGAGCACACCGGAATTTATAGTGGTTTGGTCGTTATTGTTGAATCTCGAATTTTGATGATGAAGTCAATTGTAATTTGTTTGATCTAATTTATATGTTGAGAAAAGTATATAGGATTAACTATGATAGCAGTAAGACATAAAGCATGTGTCGTGTCGGAGTTAAGATCGAGATCACGTTGGGAGTTTGAGAGTTCGCCGAAAGTCCAGACGTTCATCAAAAGTTCTGCCGGAACCAATCGAGAAGTCCAAAAGCTTGCCAAATAAACTCGTCAAAGCTTGCCAAGAAGATTGTTGTAAAGTCCGGGAGCTTGCTGGGAGTCCGCTGGAGCATTACCGAGAGTTCGTCGGATGTTCGTCAGAAGTACGCCGGAAGCTCACCGGAAGAGCAATTGACACACTAGAACATGAAGTGCTATAATCATGTCTTAATTATTGTAGTTAGAGCATAAAGTAAGTTAGGATTGGGAGATAATCCCAATAACTTAATTAGGGGCCAATTGGGTCCTAAGTTGGGCAGGTTTGGGTCGGATTCAAGGCCCAAACAAGATGTTGAAAGCCTGGCCGATGGTGGCACCGCTTGGGAAACAGCACCCTAGGAATTCTGGGCGGTGGTACCGCCGACAGTTATTGCTGCTAGCGGTGGTACCGCCCTTGTCAAGCGGTGGTATCGCTAGAGCTCAGTCTTCGAGCTCTGTTAGGTGGTGGTACTGCCCAGTGTCAAGTGTCAAGCGATGGTACTGCCCAGTAATAGCGGTCGTATCGCTAGTACCCTAGAAATCTAGGATAAGACATTTTTTGGCTCAATTTTTGAAGCCATTGGGTGGGGCCTATAAAAACCTCACCTTTTTCTACATGAAAGGGCACGAAATGTATTAAGATAATTTTGAGTTATTAGGGTTTAAAAGTGTTGTAAACAAGTGCTAAGTCCTCCTCCTCCCTTTCTAAGTTTTGAGATCATTCAAGAGAGGTGTGAGACTTATAAGGGTTCTCTCCTAAACCCGTGAAAAGGAGAGAGTGCTGTAAAAGTGGTGGTTGGTCTTCACTTATTGAAGGAAGGCCTTTAGTGGACGCCGGAGACCTCGTCGAAGTAGAAATCCGAAAGTGGATGTAGATCACGTTGACTAAACCACTCTAAATCTTGGTTTGCTTTTCATTTGAGCAATTTATATTACTGCAAATCTCCTTAATCCTCTCTTGCATTTTTACAAAAGCTTTTATGTTCTTAATCTCTCCAAAACGGATTGAATCAAAACCATTTTCGTCGGAATCAGTTTTAATCGAAACAAACATTTTTCTGAAATTACGAAAGTTTTCTACTACACAAATTCATGCCCCCTCTTAGTGTCACTCTTGATCCTAACAATTGGTATTAGAGCAAAGTTCACTCTCATTTGGTTTTAAACCCAAGAGAGAAGGCATTTGCTAGCAACCTATAGGGCCATTCAATTACACGTCTACCCATGTTCAATGGGACGGATTACACATATTGAAAGACTAGAACGAGGATCTTCCTAATTTCAATAGATTTCGAATTATGGAATATTATAGAAAATGGCATTCAAAAGTCTTCTCTTCCAATGAACGATTGGAATGAGTTGGAGAAGAAGATTTTTATTTTTAATGCAAAGGCTATGAATGCCTTGTTTTGTGCATTAGATAAAAACAAGTTTAATCGAGTATCAATTTGTGAAACGACTTTTGACATTTGGCACACACTCGAAGTGACTCATGAAGGCACTAGTAGAGTGAAGGAGTAAAAAATTAATCTTTTACTGCATTTTTATGAGTTGTTTCGAATGAAACCGAGTGAGACTACTGGAGACATGTACACTCGATTTATGGATGCCATCAATGGTCTAAACGGACTTGGTAAAGGTTTCTCAGATTTTGAACTTGTTAATAAGATTTTAAGATCCCTTCCAAAAAGCTGGGATCCTAAAGTAACGACCATTCAAGAGGCCAAAGATCTAAATAATTTTCTTCTTAAAAAATTTATTGGGTCATTAATGACCTATGAAATGACATATAAAGCTCATGAAGAGCTTGAGGACACCCTTCCAAAGAATAGGAAGGATATAGCACTGAGAACACAAGAAGACCACTTGAAAGAAAACTCAAGTGATGAGAACTTTGGTGAAGACTTGGCACTATTAACAAGAAAATTCAAAAAATTATAAAAAAATAAATTAAAAAATGATACTAAAAATAAATTTAAACCAAAGAAAGAACAAGTGATACACTATGAATGCAAGAAGCTTGGACATTATAAAAGCGAATGTCCCCTAACCATGAAGAGACAAGACATTATAAAAGCGAATGTCCCCTAACCATGAAGAGACAACCAAAGAAGAAGGCTCTCAAAGTAATATAAGATGACACAAGTGCATCCGAAGAAGAGGAGTCTACCATCACCGAGCAAGTTGCTCACTATGCGCTAATGGCTATTGGAGATGAGGTAACAAGTTCATTAGACGTAAATTTAAATTTCAATGAGATTTCAAGTGCTTTTCATGAATTGTTTGATAAATGTAGAATTTTGAGTAAAAAGTATAATTCTTTGAAAAAGGAACATGCATCTCTTATTAGCGATTTTGATAGAGTAAAGATTGAGCATAAAAATAGCTTAGCTCCCTACATAAAATGCCATGATTTAGAAATACTTCAAAAGGAAAACTTGCTACTCAAAGATAACTTGAAGAAATTTGAGATTGGTAGTAAGTCCTTGAACATGATCCTTGCCAACAAGGGTCACGTTCATAGGAAAGGCGTAATCGGATTTGTGGGTAACTCTTATCAAAATCCAACCACCTTTATTAAAGACCCTACCTTGCATGTATCACCTCACACCAAAAATCTGATGAAGGAATTTTTCTTAGCTATTCTTTTGTTTCTAAAGCATTTCGTATCTTTAACAAAAGAACCTTGATTATAGAAGAATCTATTCATGTTATTTTCAATGAAGTTTCCAAAGTTAAGAAAAATGATTTTGATGATGATATTAATTTTGATGCTTTGAATTTAAATGATTCCCCTTCTCCATCTAGCAACTTGGAGGCATCTTCTTCCGAACCTTCTTTACCGAAGGAATGGAACTATATAGATGCTCATCCTAAGGAGCTAATTATAGGAGACACATCGAAAGGGGTTCAAACTCATTCTTCTCTTAAAAATTTTTATGCCAACGCCGCTTTTCTCTCCCAAATTGAACCTAAAAGAATTGACAATACCATGAAAGATGATTCTTGGGTCATTGCGATGCTAGAAGAGTTCAATTAATTTGAAAGAACTAAGGTGTAGAAGCTTGTTCCAAGGCCAAATGACCATTTAGTTATTGGTACTAAGTGGGTCTTTAGAAATAAGCAAAATGAATCTGGTATCGAGGTTAGAAACAAGGCTAGATTAGTGGTCAAAGGTTTCAACTAAGAAGAAGGTATTGATTATGAAGAGACTTTCACTCCTGTGGCTTGATTAGAAGCTATAAGGATGCTCCTTGCCTATGCTAGTAGTAATAATTTTAAGTTATTTCAAATGGATGTTAAAAGTGCTATTCTTAATGGCTTTATTTCCGAAGAAGTTTATGTTGAATAACCTCTCGGATTTGAGAATGATGATCTCCCTAATCATGTGTTTAAATTAACTAAAGCTCTCTATAGACTGAAACAAGCCCCAAGGGCTTGGTATGAGAGACTTAGCTCATTTCTTATCGAAAATAATTTCTCTAAAGGCAAGGTCGATACTACATTATTTATCAAAAATTTTGAAAATAATTTTCTTATTGTCTAAATTTATGTTGATGATATTATTTTTTGTTCCACGAATGAATCTCTATGTAAATCATTTGCTAAAAGTATGAGTCTTGAATTTGAAATGAGTTTGATGGGAGAATTAACCTTCTTTTTAGGCTTACAAATCAAACAACTAAGTAATGATATTTTTCTTAGTCAAATAAAATATGCTTTAGATTTGCTAAAAAGGTTTAATATAGATAGCTCAAAAGCTATCAATACTCCCATGAGTACCTCCACTAAGTTACACATTGATAAAATTGGAGAAAGCTTTTATCAAAAAGCTTATAGGGGTATGATAGGAAGTTTACTATACCTCACCGCAACTAGACCGGATATCATGTTTAGTGTAGGTTTTTGTGCTAGGTTTCAATCTAATCCTAAGATATCTCATCTTAAAGCAGTTAAGAGAATTTTTAGATACCTTAAAGGTACCACTAATCTAGATTATAGTATCCTAAATCCGAGAACTTTGAACTAATAGCATATGCTGATGCAGATTTTGCTAGATGTAGATTAGATAGAAAAAGCACATCCGGAACATGTCAATTTTTAGGACATGCACTTGTTTCTTGGTCTTCCAAGAAATAAAACTTGGTTGTACTATCTACAACCGAAGTTAAGTATATTGTAGCTAGTGCATATTGTGCACAAATTGTGTGGATGAAAAATACTTTAGAAGATTATAAGATTCATCTTAAAAACATTCTCATAAAATGTGATAATACAAGTGCAATATGTTTAACAAAAAATCTCATTCAACACTCTAGAACAAAATATATTGATATTAGGCATCACTTTATATGAGCTCATATCAATAATCATGATGTAATCTTAGAGTTTATTGATACGAAACATCAATTAGCCGATATCTTTACCAAACCTTTAAGTGAAGAACAATATGATTTTATTATAAGAGAGTTAGAAATGTTAATTTGTTCGAATGCATGAATTTGATGTATATATTTTTCATACTATCTTTATAAATTTCTTGAATGGAGCTTTCATAAGTTTATGCCATATCAAGTTTATTCCATATCTTTGCTCTATCACTGAATGAATTTTGATACATGAAATTAATTAAAAAATGCATCTCTTATGGATTTCACTTTTATGATTTTTTTTTTTAGATGAACACATGCAAAAATGAGGATTTGATTTCACATGAATATCTTGATCCTTATGAAAATTGAAGCATAATTTAATGAAACTCTTTTATCATTTCTGACTTGATTTCAATCTTTTCATAAAGTTGGTTCTTAATGGATTTTCTCCTTTCTTTCCTTCTTCATGTAAAAATTTTGAATAAAAATAGGAGAGAAGTTGATGAAAACTATCTCTTTAATGCTTATATCTTTTAATGTTGAGAACTTTTAAATGATACCATGTCATGAATATGATTGGTATGAATTCTTACAAATTGAAATGTGGCATGAATTTTTACTACACATATGAATTTTTACAAATTAAAATATCTCCTTTTTGTTGATGACAAAGGGGGAGAAATAATACCAAAATGTGGTAAATTGATGACAAATGCATGCAATGTATTTCATCATAAATCTTGATAAATTTCTTTCATTATGATAAGATATCTAGAGTTTAACTTGCTATTTTAGAATTTATATCTTGCCATAGAATGATGAATTGCTATCTTTGTTATCTTTCATATTTGAAATATCAAACTTGAAAATGGATGTCATGCCTTGACATCATTTTGAGAATGTTAGATCATGATAGGAATCATGATATATGTATTGATAAGTTTAAATGAACTTAACTTATCAATTTGTTTCTTGAATTCAAAGGCCTTGAATTCAACAATGTCTTTTCTCAAAGTATGGCATATAGATAGGGGGAGTTAAGGTTAACTCTGTCATCAATTGATTGTCATCATCAAAACGGGGGAGATTCTTGAATCTTGGATTTTGATGATGAAGTCAATTGTAATTTGTTTAATCTAATCTATATGTTGAGAAAAGTGTGTAGGATTAACTATGATAGCAGTAAGATATAAAGCAAGTGTTGTACCAGAGTCAAGATCGAGATCACGTTGCGAGTTCGAGAGTTCGCTAGAAGTTTAGACGTTCGTTGGAAGTTCTGCCAGAACCAACCGAGAAGTCTATAAGTTTGCCAAAGAAACTCATCAAAGCTCGCCAAGAAGATCGTCGTAAAGTCCGGGAGCTTGCTAGGAGTCCGTCGGAGCATTGCCGAGAGTTCGTCAAATGTTCGCCGGAAGAGTAATTGACACACGAAACATTAAGTGTTGTAATCATGTCTTAATTATCATAGTTAGAGCATAAATTAAGTTAGGATTGGGAGGTAATCCCACTAACTTAATTAGGGGCCAACTGGGCCCTAAGTTGGGCTGGTTTGGGCCGGATTCAAGGCCCAACCATGATACTGAAAGCCTGGCCGACAGTGGCACTGCTTGGGAAACAACACCCCAGGAATTCTGGGCGGTGGTACCACCGGCAGTTATTGCTACCGTGGTACTGCCCTTGTCAAGCGGTGGTACCATCAGAGCTCAATCTCCGAGCTTTGTCAAGCGGTGGTACCGCCCCAATGTCAGGTGTCAAGCGGTGGTGCCGCCCAATAATGGCGGTGGTACTGCCAGTACCCCGAAAATCTGGGATGAGACACTTTTGGCTCCATTTTTAAAGTCATTTGGGCCTATAAAAACCCCACCCTTTTCTACATGAAAGGGCATGAAAAGTATTGAGATAATCTTGAGTTATTAGGGTGTAAAAGTGTTGTAAACAAGTGCTAGGGCGGTGCTACCGCCCAGTCTCACTTCGAGACTGAGCCTAGGCGGTGCCACCGCCTGACAGGGGCGGTGCTACCGCCCAGTCTCACTTCGAGACTGAGCCTAGGCGGTGCCACCGCCTGACAGGGGCGGTGCTACCGCCCAGTCTCACTTCGAGACTGAGCCTAGGCGGTGCCACCGCCTGACAGGGGCGGTGCTACCGCCCAGTCTCACTTCGAGACTGAGCCTAGGCGGTGCCACCACCTGATAGGGGCGGTGCTACCGCCCAGTCTCACTTCGAGACTGAGCCTAGGCGGTGCCACCACCTGATAGGGGCGGTGCTACCGCCCAGTCTCACTTCGAGACTGAGCCTAGGCGGTGCCACCGCCTGACAGGGGCGGTGCTACCGCCCAGTCTCACTTCGAGACTGAGCCTAGGCGGTGCCACCGCCTGACAGGGGCGGTGCTACCGCCCAGTCTCACTTCGAGACTGAGCCTAGGCGGTGCCACCACCTGATAGGGGCGGTGGTACCACCGGCAGTTATTGCTACCAATGGTGGTACTGCCCTTGTCAAGCGGTGGTACCATCAGAGCTCAATCTCCGAGCTTTGTCAAGCGGTGGTACCCTAGAGTCCTCCTCCTCCTTTCTAAGTTTTGAGATCATTCAAGAGAGGTGTGAGACTTGTAAGAGTTCTCTCCTAAACTCGTGAAAAGGAGAAAGCGCTGTAAAAGAGGTAGTTGGTATTTACCTATTGAAGTGAAGGAAGGCCTTTAGTGGACGTCGAAGACCTCGTCGTAGGAGGAATCTGAAAGTGAATATAGGTCACGTTGATCGAACCACTCTAAATCCTGGTTTGCTTTTTATTTAAGCAATTTACATTACTGCAAATCTCATTAATCCTTGTTAGGATCAAGAGCACTAAGAGGGGGGGGGGGGGGGTGAATTAGTGCAGCGGAAAACTTTTGACGATTAAAACGACGTTCGTACGATAAAAACGATTTCGGTATGAAAGTCGATTTGGAAATTGCTTTAACTTAAGATCAAGCAAAGTGTAGTTAAAGTAAAGCTATGGAAGTAATTGCAGTTAAGATAGAGAACAAAATGTAAATGCAAACCGAGATTTAGAGTGGTTCGGTCAATCTTGACCTACATCCACTTTTGGCTTCCTCCTCCGATGAGGTCACCGACGTCCACTAGAGGCCTTCCTTCAATAGGCGAAGGCCAACCACCCTTTTACAGTTTCACTCCTTTTGACGGGCTTAGGAGACAACCCTTACAGATTTTTCACTCCTCTCTTGAATGATCAAAACTTTGAAGAAAAGAGAGAGAAGAACTTCTAGCCTTTTACAACACTTTTAAGCTCTCAAAATCTCAGAATAAATGCTAAGTTTCAGTGCCCTTTCATGCATGAAAGGGTGGGGTTTATATAGGCCCCAAACTGATTTGAATTTGGAGCTCAAAAATGTCATATCCCATATTTTCGGGGTCCTGGCGGTACTACCGCCTAACAGAGCTCGGAGACCGAGCTCGGGCGGTACCACCGCCTGTCATGGGCGGTGCTACCGCCCAGTCTCACTCAGAGACTGACCCCAGGCGGTGCCACCGCCTGACAGGGGCGGTGCTACCGCCCGCCCAGTCTCACTCGGAGACTGAGCCCAGGCGGTGCCACCACCTGATAGGGGCGGTGCTACCGCCCAGTCTCACTTCGAGACTGAGCCTAGGCGGTGCCACCGCCCAGCCTCATTCCGAGGCTCGGCAGTTGGGCGATGCCACCGCCGACCCAAGCGGTGCCACCGCCGGCCAGCGAATTTGGGTCTGAATGGGCTGATCCATTCGGCCCAATTTGGGTCTGTCAAGGGCCCAATTGTCCCAAGATTAAGTTAATGGGATCACCTCCCATTTCTAACTTAATCATCATGCTAACTACGATATTTTTCAAGACATTTACTGCAACTTGCTCCGGTGCGTCAATCGCTTCTTCCGTCGAGCTTCCGGCGAACTTCCGGCGATCATCCGACGAACCCTCGGCGATGCTCCGGCGGACTTCCGGCAAACTCCTGGACTTGCGACGATCCACTTGGTGAGTTCCGATGAGCTTCTTTGGCAAGTTCCTGGACTTCTCGGATTTGTTCCCACAGAACCTCCGATGACCGTCCGGACTTCTGTCGAACTCTCGAACCCCCAACGTGATCATAGTCTTGACTTCGGCGCAACTCCTACTGCATGTCTTACTTTCATCGTAGTTAATCCTGTACACTTATCTCAACATATGGATTAGATAACAAATGACAATTGACTTCATCATCAAAATCTGAGATTCAACAATCTCTCCCTTTTTGATGATGACAATCAATTGATAACGGAGTTAACTTTAACTCCCCCTATCTATATGCCATACTCAAGATAAGTCATTTTTGAATTCAAAGCCTTTGAATTCAAGAGACATATTGATAAGTTAAGATTATTTAACCTTATCAATACTTCCATCATGATTCCTATCATGATGTATATCTCTGAAAATGATGTCAAGGCTTGACATCCATTTTCAAGTTTTACATTTCAAATGTGAATGATAGTAATGGTAGCAATTCATCATATGGTAAGATATCAATATGTAAAATTACGATGCAAGTTCTTGATATCTTAACATAATGCAAATATTTCAAAGTGTTTAGCAATCATAGCATTTCTATTATCAATTTACCATATATTTCGATGCAAGCTTTTTTTTTTTTTAACATAATTCAAATTCAAATATGGCACTCATAACATCATTTTTTAACATAATTCAAATTCAAATATGGCACTCATAGCATCAATTCATATATTTCTCCCCCTTTGTCATCAACAAAAAGGAGAATGATATAAGCAAATTTTAAACACAAGTGAGTGATAGGTAATTTTTCAATAATGAGTGATAGGATACCAATTATACAAACATCTCAAGGAAAGATTAAATCACGCTTTATTTTCACAAGGATTAAGATATGTATGTGAATCAATATCCTTGCAAGTAAAAAAAATCTTCCTTTTTCAAAAAGGAAATTATAAGAAGGAATCATTTTATTAAATCTATTTCTCGAAAATATTTTTCACATTATAAGCCTATGAAAGATGTATTTGCTAATTGATTCCATATGTCAAAAATCAATGATATGAATCAAACTCGATATGACATATGCTTATTAAGTTCGGAAGAGAATAAGATATCAAGAAAATCCAAAAATAAAATTTAACACTTTCATGCATTCGGACAAGGTTTTGCTATAGATTTTCCAATATAATCATGAAGATAAAACATGCTCATTATCATGGAAATTTTTATATCCAAAACACATAATTTCCAACATATTATTAAGGCATGTAATCATGTAAAATCATCATAGCAATTAAGTGATTTGATTATTGAATCAAGAAAGTCCAGAAAATAGATTTAATGAGTTCAAGCATTCGGACACATTAACATTCCTAATTCTCTTCTAATGAAATTAAATTGTTCTTCACTCAAAGGCTTTGTAAAAATATCAGCTAGTTGATGTTTAGTATCAATGAACTCTATAACTATATCATGATTAGTGACATGATCTCGTATGAAGTGATGTCTAATATCAATATGTTTTGTTCTTGAGTGTTGAATGGGATTCTTTGTTAAACATATAGCACTTGTGTTATCACATTTAATGGGAATATTTTTAAGATAAACTTTATAATCTTCTAAGGTGTTTTTCATCCACACAACTTGTGCACAGCATGCACTAGCTGCAATATACTCGGCTTCGGTTGTTGATAGTGCAACCGAGTTTTGTTTCTTAGATGACCAGGAAACAAGAGCATGTCCCAAAAATTGACATGTTCCTGATGTGCTTTTTCTATCTAATCTACATCCAGCAAAATCTGCATCAGCATAAGCAATTAACTCAAACTTCTCAGTTTTCGGATACCATAATCCTAGATTTGTGGTACCTTTAAGATATCTAAGTATTCTTTTAACCGCTTTGAGATGAGATATCTTAGGGTTCGATTGAAACCTAGCACAAAGTCCTACACTGAACATGATATCTGGTCTAGTTGCAGTGAGGTAAAGTAAACTTCCTATCATACCCCTATAAGTTTTTTGATCGAAACTTTCTCCACTTTCATCAACTTCTAATTTAGTGGAGGTGCTCATAGGAGTGTTAATAGCTTTTGAGCTTTCCATATTAAATCTTTTTAGCAAATCTAAAGCATATTTAGTTTGACTAATAAAGATGCCATTTCTTAGTTGCTTAATTTGTAAGCCTAAGAAAAAGGTTATCCCATCAAACTCATTTCAAATTCAAGACTCATGGTTTTAGCAAAAGATTCACAAAGAGATTCATTTGTAGAGCCAAAGATAATATCATCAACATAAATCTGAACAATGAGAAAATTATTTTCAGAATTCTTGATAAACAATGTAGTATCAACCTTGCCTTTTGTGAAATTATTTTCAATAAGAAAAGAATTAAGTCTCTCATACTAAGCCCTAGGGGCTTGTTTTAAACCATAGAGAGCTTTAGTTAATTTAAACACATGATTAGGGAGGCTATTATTTTCAAATCCGGGAGGTTATTCAACATAAACTTCTTCAGAAATAAAGCCATTTAGAAAAGCACTTTTAACATCCATTTGAAACAACTTAAAATTATTATTACTAGCATAGGCAAGGAGCATCCTTATGGCTTCTAATCGAGCCACAGGAGCGAAGGTTTCTTCATAATCGATACCTTCTTCTTGGTTGAAACCTTTGGCCACTAATCTAGCCTTGTTTCTAACCATGATACCATATTCATCTTGCTTGTTTCTAAAGACCCATTTAGTACCAATAACTAAATGGTCATTTGGCCTAGGAACAAGCTTCCACACCTCATTTCTCTCAAATTGATTTAACTCATCTTGCATTGCGATAATCCATGAATCATCTTTCATAGCTTTGTCAATACATTTAGGTTCAATTTGGGAGAGAAAAGCAGCGTTGGCACAAAATTCTTTAAGAGAAGAACGTGTTTGAACCCCCTTAGATGTGTCTCCTAGAATTAGCTCCTTAGGATGAGCATCTACATATTTCCAATCCTTGGGTAAGGATGTTTCGGAAGTGGATGCATCCAAGTTGCTAGTTGGAGAAGGGGTTTCATTTAAATTCAAAGAATCAAAATTAACATCATCATCAAAATCATTTTTCTTGATTTCGAAAATCTCATTGAAAACAACATGAATGGATTCTTCTATAATTAAAGTTCTTTTATTGAAGATACGAAAAGCTTTAGAAACCGAAGAATAACCAAGGAAAATTCCTTCATCGGATTTAGCATCAAATTTTCCTAAGGCATCCTTTTCATTCAAGATAAAACACTTACACCCAAAAACTTTAAAATATGAAACATTGGGTTTTTTGTTGTTCCACAACTCATAGGGAGTTTTGGTGAGTAAGGGTCTTACTAGAACTCTATTCAAAATATAGCATGCAGTGTTTACGGCTTCGGCCCAAAAATATTTGGGTAGGCTATGTTCATTCAATATGGTTCTTGCCATTTCTTGTAAATTTCTATTTTTTCTTTCTACTACTCCATTTTGTTGAGGATTTCTTGGAGTAGAGAAGTTATGATTGTATCCATTAAATTCATAAAATTCTTGAAAATCATGGTTTTGAAATTCACCACCATGATCACTTCTAATTGATGAAATCATAGAACCCTTTTCATTTTGGACAAGTTTGCAAAACTTAGTAAAATATCTAAAGCATTCATTTTTATGTTTTAAGAAATAAGTCCATGTGTATCTACTATAGTCATCTACAATGACAAAAGCGTATTTGCTACCACCTAGACTTGATGTAGAGATAGGTCCAAACAAGTCCATATGGATCAATTGTAAGGGCCTAGAGGTGCTTATTTGATTCTTAGATTTGAAACTACCCTTAATTTGTTTTCCTAATTGACAAGCATCACACACATTATCTTTGATGAACTTGATATGAGGAATTCCTCTTACAAGTTCTTTGGATGATATTTGAGTGATTAGTTTCATGCTAGCATGACCTAATCTCCTATGCCAAAGCCAAGCATCCTCATTCAAAACCGTGAAACACATTTCATTACAAAGATCATTGATGTCAATAGTGTATACGTTATTTTGTTTTAATGCAATCATAGATGTGTTTTTGTATGATTTTTCAATGATGCAAGCATTAGATTCAAATTTGACAATATATCCTTTATCACATAATTGACTAATGCTCAAGAGGTTATGTTTTAAACCATCAACTAACAAAACATCTTCAATAAAGAAGTTGGATTTGTTACCTATGGTTCCTTTGCTAATGATTTTACCCTTGTTGTTGTCTCCGAAGGTGACATAGCCTTCGTCTATGCTAGTGAGCTTAGAGAATTGAGATGGATCTCCGGTCATATGCCTTGAGCATCCACTATCAAGGTACCATCTCTTGCTCCTAGCTTGTGATGGTGTATGTTTCTACAAGAAAGGATTATTTTTAGGAACCCATTTACTTTTGGGTGCCTCAAAAACTGATCTAACTTGTTTATCATGTTGCATAGAATTGATTATGGTTCCTTTAGGAACCCAAATCAGTTTGTTCGGACTAGTTTTCTTGAATGGACATTGATAAGTTTTATGTCCATATTTGCAACAAAAGTTACATTTGCTTTGGTGCCGAACATGTAAGATAGGGCCTTTTATGAAGGTGGTTGGATTTTGTTGAGGACTTCTCATAAATCCGATTCCACTTCTTTTAGGAACGTGACCCTTATTTGTAAAGATCATGTTCAAAGACTTGCTACCAACCTCGAATTTCTTCAAGGTGTCCTTAAGTAGCAAGTTCTCCTTTTGGAGAGTTTCTAGATCATGGCATTTTATACATGGAGCTAAACTATCATGATATTCAGATTTTAATTTATCGAAATTACAAGTAAGACTATTATGCTCCTTTTTTAGCAATTTGTATTTTCTACTAATAGTTTTGCATTCATTAAATAAGTCATGGAAGGCATTTAATAATTCATCAAATGATAAATCTGCATCAATTAAATTGGTTACCTCCTCTCCGATGGCCATTAGGGCATAGTGAGCAACTTGCTCGGTGTTGGACTCCTCTTCTTCGGACGCGCTTGAGTCATCCCACGTTGCTTTGAGCGCATTCTTCTTTGGTGTTCTTTTCTTGACTTGGGGACATTCACTTTTGTAGTGTCCCGGTTTCTTGCATTCGTAGCAAATAACTTGGTCCTTCTTAGGTTCAAATTTATTTTTTGTGTCATTTTTAAACTTGTTTCTTTTAATGAATTTTTTAAATCTTCTTGTTAGAAGTGCCAAGTCATCGTCAAAGTCCTCATCACTTGAGTTCTCTCTCAAGTGGTCTTCTTGAGTTCTAAGTGCCATATCCTTCCTATTCTTTGGAAGGATGTCTTCTTGCTCTTCATGAACTTTGCAAGTCATTTCGTAGGTCATTAATGACCCGATTAATTCTTCAAGAGGGAAATTGTTTAGATCTTTAGCCTCTTGAATAGCAGTGACTTTAGGGTCCCAACTCTTAGGAAGGGATCTTAGAATCTTATTTACAAGCTCAAAATCCGAAAAACTTTTGCCGAGTCCTTTTAGACCATTAACGACATCCGTGAAACGGGTGTACATATCGCCAATAGTCTCGCTTGGTTTCATTCGGAAAAGTTCAAAAGAATGTATCAAAAGATTGATTTTTGACTCTTTCACTCTACTTGTGCCTTCGTGAGTCACTTCGAGTGTATGCCAAATATCAAATGCGGTTTCATAAACCGAAACACGATTGAACTCATTTTTATCAAGCGCACAAAATAAGGCATTCATAGCCTTTGCATTAAGAGCGAAAGTCTTCTTCTCCAATTCATTCCAATCGATCATTGGAAGAGAAGACTTTGAAAATCCATTTTCGACAAGATTCCAAATTTCAAAATCCATTAAAATAAGGAAGATCCGCATTCGGGTCGTCCAATAGGTGTAGTCCGTCCCATTGAACATGGGTGGACATGTAATAGAGTGGCCCTCTTGATTTCCGACATAAGCCATCTCTCTTAGGTTTTAATCCGATTGAGAGTTAACCCCGCTCTGATACCAATTGTTAGGATCAAGAGCACTAAGAGGGGGGGGGTGAATTAGTGCAGCGGAAAACTTTTGACGATTAAAACGACGTTCGTACAATAAGAACGATTTCGGTATGAAAGTCGATTCGGAAATTGCTTTAACTTAAGATCAAGCAAAGTGCAGTTAAAGTAAAGCTATGGAAGTAATTGCAGTTAAGATAGAGAACAAAATGTAAATGCAAACCGAGATTTAGAGTGGTTCGGTCAATCTTGACCTACATCCACTTTTGGCTTCCTCCTCCGATGAGGTCACCGACGTCCACTAGAGGCCTTCCTTCAATAGGTGAAGGCCAACCACCCTTTTACAGTTTCACTCCTTTTGACGAGCTTAGGAGACAACCCTTACATATTTTTCACTCCTCTCTTGAATGATCAAAACTTTGAAGAAAAGAGGGAGAAGAACTTCTAGCCTTTTACAACACTTTTAAGCTCTCAAAATCTCAGAATAAATGCTAAGTTTCGGTGCCCTTTCATGCATGAAAGGGTTGGGTTTATATAGGCCCCAAACTGATTTGAATTTGGAGCTCAAAAATGTCAGGGGCGGTGCTACCGCCCAGTCTCACTCAGAGACTAACCCCAGGCGGTGCCACTGCCTGATAGGGGCGGTGCTACCGCCCACCCAGTCTCACTCGGAGACTGAGCCCAGGCGGTGCCACCGCCTGACAAGGGCGGTGCTACCGCCCAGTCTCACTCCGAGACTGGGCCTAGGCTGTGCCACCGCCTGACATGGGCGGTGCCACCGCCAACCCAGGCGGTGCCACCGCCGACCCAGGCGGTGCCACCGCCGGCTAGCGAATTTGGGTCCGAATGGGCTGATCCATTCGGCCCAATTTGGGTCTGTCAAGGGCCCAATTGCCCCAAGATTAAGTTAATGGGATCACCTCCCATTTCTAACTTAATCATCATGCTAACTACGATATTTTTCAAGACATTTACTGCAACTTGCTCCGTTGCGTCAATCGCTTCTTCCGTCGAGCTTCTGGCGAACTTCCGGCGATCATCCGACGAACCCTCGGCGATGCTCCAGCGGACTTTCGGCAAACTCCTGGACTTGCGACGATCCACTTGGCGAGTTCCAATGAGCTTCTTTGGCAAGCTCCTAGACTTCTCGGATTTGTTCCCGCAGAACCTCCGATGATCGTCCGGACTTCCGTCGAACTCTCGAACCCCCAACGTGATCATAGTCTTGACTTCGGTGCAACTCCTGCTGCATGTCTTACTTTCATCGTAGTTAATCCTGCACACTTATCTCAACATATGGATTAGATAACAAATGACAATTGACTTCATCATCAAAATCCGAGATTCAACAATCCTCTCTTGTACTTTTATGAAAGCTTTCAAGTTCTTAATCTCTCCGAAATGGATTGAAACTATCGGTGGTATCATCACTTGATAGCATTAACTATCGGTGGTATCATCACTTGATAGCATTAACTATCGGTGGTATCATCACTTGATAGCATTAACTATCGGTGGTATCATCACTTGATAGCATTAACTATCGGTGGTATCATCACTTGATAGCATTAACTATCGGTGGTATCATCACTTGATAGCATTAACTATCGGTGGTATCATCACTTGATAGCATTAACTATCGGTGGTATCATCACTTGATAGCATTAACTATCGGTGGTATCATCACTTGATAGCATTAACTATCGGTGGTATCATCACTTGATAGCATTAACTATCGGTGGTATCATCACTTGATAGCATTAACTATCGGTGGTATCATCACTTGATAGCATTAACTATCGGTGGTATCATCACTTGATAGCATTAACTATCGGTGGTATCATCACTTGATAGCATTAACTATCGGTGGTATCATCACTTGATAGCATTAACTATCGGTGGTATCATCACATCCACTTCCGATTCCTCCTCTGTCAAGATTACCAGTATCCGCTAATGGTCTTCTTTCAATAGGCGAAGACCAACCACCTCTTTACAATGCTTTCTCCTTTTCACAGGTTTAGGAGATAACCCTTATAAGCCTCATACCTCTCTTGAATGATCACAACACTTAGAAAGGAAGGAGGACTCTTTCCACTTTTACAATACTTTAACACCCCAAGATTTTAAGATTTTGTTCACACTTTTGTGCCCTTTCATGCAGAAAAGGGTGGGGTATTTATAGGCCCAATGGCTTCAGAATTAGAGTCAAAAAATATAACATCCCCATATTTCAAGGTACTAGTGGTACCAATGCCATTATTGGTGAATAGTACTACTGCTTAGTCTGGGTGGTACGACCACCTGATAGTGCTCAAAGACCAAGCTCTAGCAGTACCACCGCTTAACAGGATGGTACCACCACCTGATAGGGTGGTACCACCGCTTGATAGCATTAACTATCGGTGGTATCATCACTTGATAGCATTAACTTGTTGAATCTCGGATTTTGATGATGAAGTCAATTGTCATTTGTTATCTAATCCATATGTTAAGATAAGTGTGCAGGATTAACTACGATGAAAGTAAGACATGCAGCAGGAGTTGCACCGAAGTCAAGACTATGATCACGTTGGGGGTTCGAGAGTTCGACGGAAGTCCGGACGGTCATCGGAGGTTCTGCGGGAACAAATCCGAGAAGTCCAGGAGCTTGCCAAAGAAGCTCATCGGAACTCGCCAAGTGGATCATCGCAAGTCCAGGAGTTTGCCGGAAGTCCGTTGGAGCATCGCTGAGGGTTCGTCGGATGATCGCCGGAAGTTCGTCGGAAGCTCGACAGAAGAAGCGATTGACGCACCGGAGCAAGTTGCAGTAAATGTCTTGAAAAATATTGTAGTTAGCATGATAATTAAGTTAAAAATGGGAGGTGATCCCATTAACTTAATCTTGGGGCAATTGGGCCCTTAACAGACCCAAATTGGGCCGAATGGATCAGCCCATTCGGACCCAAATTCCCTGGCCGACGATGGCACCGCCTGGGTCAGCGGTGGCACCGCCCAGCAGCCGAGCCTCGGAGTGAGGCTGGGCGGTGGCACCGCCTAGGCTCAGTCTCCGAGTGAGACTGGGCGGTAGCACCGCCTGAGCTTAGTCTCCGAGTGAGATTAGGTGGGCGGTAGCACCGCCCCTGTCAGGCGGTGGCACCGCCTGGGCTCAGTCTCCGAGTGAGACTGGGCGGTAGCACCGCCCCTGTCAGGCGGTGGTACCGCCCGAGCTCAGTCTCTGAGCTCTGTCAAGCGGTAGTACTGCCCATTTATGGCGGTAGTACCGCCAGGACCCCGAAAACATGGGAATTGACATTTTTGAGCTCTAAATTCAAATCAGTTTGGGGCCTATATAAACCCCACCCTTTCATGCATGAAAGGGCACCGAAACTTAGCATTTATTCTGAGATTTTGAGAGCTTAAAAGTGTTGTAAAAGGCTAGAAGTTCTTCTCCCTCTTTTCTTCAAAGTTTTGATCATTCAAGAGAGGAGTGAAAAATCTGTAAGGGTTGTCTCCTAAGCCCGTCAAAAGGAGTGAAACTGTAAAAGGGTGGTTGGCCTTCGCCTATTGAAGGAAGGCCTCTAGTGGACATCGGTGACCTCATTGAAGGAGGGAGCCAAAAGTGGATGTAGGTCAAGATTGACCAAACCACTCTAAATCTCGGTTTGCATTTACATTTTGTTCTCTATCTTAACTGCAACTACTTCTATAGCTTTGCTTTAACTGCACTTTACTTGATCTTAAGTTAAAGCAATTTCCGAATCGACTTTCATACCGAAATCGTTCTTATTATTATACGAACGTCGTTTTAAATCGTCGAAAGTTTTCCGCTGCACTAATTCACCCCCCCCTCTTAGTGCTCTTGATCCTAACAATTAGTATCAAAGCGGGGTTAACTCTCAATCGGATTAAAACCCAAGAGAGATGGCTTACGTCAGAAATCAAGAGGGCCACTCTATTACACGTCCACCCATGTTCAATGGGACGGACTACACCTATTTGAAGACCCGAATGAGGATCTTCCTTATTTCAATGGATCTTGAACTTTGGAATCTTGTCGAAAATGGATTTTTGAAGTCTTCTCTTCCAATGATCGATTGGAATGAATTGGAGAAGAAGACTTTTGCTCTTAATGCAAAGGCTATGAATGCCTTATTTTGTGCGCTTGATAAAAATGAGTTCAATCGTGTTTCGGTTTGTGAAACCGCATTTGATATTTGGCATACACTCGAAGTGACTCACGAAGGCACAAGTAGAGTGAAAGAGTCAAAAATCAATCTTTTGATACATTCTTTTGAACTTTTCCGAATGAAACCGAGCGAGACTATTGGCGATATGTACACCCGTTTCACGGATGTCGTCAATGGTCTAAAAGGACTCGGCAAAAGTTTTTCAGATTTTGAGCTCGTAAATAAGATTCTAAGATCCCTTCCTAAGAGTTGGGACCCTAAAGTCACTGCTATTCAAGAGGCTAAAGATCTAAACAATTTCCCTCTTAAAGAATTAATCGGGTCATTAATGACCTACGAAATGACTTGCAAAACTCATGAAGAGCAAGAAGACATCCTTCCAAAGAACAGGAAGGATATGACACTTAGAACTTTCGAAGACCACTTGAGAGAAAACTCAAGTGATGAAGACTGTGATGATGACTTGGCACTTCTAACAAGGAAATTCAAAAAATTCATTAAAAGAAACAAGTTTAAAAATGACTCAAAAAATAAATTTGAACCCAAAAAGGACCAAGTTATTTGCTACGAATGCAAGAAGCCGGGACACTACAAAAGCGATTGTCCCCAAGCCAAGAAGAGAACACCAAAGAAGAAGGCGCTCAAAGCAACGTGGGATGACTCAAGCGCATCCGAAGAAGAGGAGTCCAACATCGAGCAAGTTGCTCATTACGCCCTAATGGCCATCGGAGATGAGGTAACAAATTTAATTGATGCATATTTATCATTTGATGAATTACTAAATGCCTTCCATGACTTATTTGATGAATGCAAAACTATTAGTAGAAAATACAAATTGCTAAAAAAGGAGCATGATAGTCTTACCTGTAATTTTGATAAATTAGAAATTCAATATCATGATAGTTTAGCTCCATGTAAAAAATGTCATGATCTAGAAACTCTCCAAAAGGAGAACTTGCTACTTAAGGACACCTTGAAGAAATTCAAGGTTGGTAGCAAGTCTTAGAATATGATCCTTACAAATAAGGGTCATGTTCCTAAAAGAAGTGGAATCGGATTTGTGAGAAGTCCTCACCAAAATCCAACCACCTTCATTAAAGGCCCTATCTTATATGTTCGACACCAAAGCAAATGCAACTTTTGTTGCAAACATGGACATAGAACGTATCATTGTCCACTCAAGAAAGTTAGTCCAAACAAATTGATTTGGATTCCTAAAGGAACCACGATAAATTCTATGCAACATGATAAAAAATTTAGATCAGTGTTTGAGGCACCCAAAAGTAAATGGGTACCTAAAAATCATCCTTTCTTGTAGAAACATACATCATCACAAGCTAGGAGCAAGAGATGGTACCTTGATAGTGGATGCTCAAGGCATATGACCGGAGATCCATCTCAATTCTCTAAACTCACTAGCATAGACGAAGGCTATGTCACCTTCGGAGACAACAACAAGGGTAAAATCATTGGCAAAGGAACTATAGGTAACAAATTCAACTTTTTTATTGAAGATGTTTTGTTAGTTGATGGTTTAAAACATAACCTCTTGAGCATTAGTCAATTGTGTGATAAAGGATATGTTGTCAAATTCGAATCTAATGCTTGTATCATTGAAAAACCACACAAAAACACATCTATGATTGCATTAAAACAAAATAACGTATACACTATTGACATCAATGATCTTTGTAATGAAATGTGTTTCTCGGTTTTGAATGAGGATGCTTGGCTTTGGCATAGGAGATTAGGTCATGCTAGCATGAAACTAATCACTCAAATATCATCCAAAGAACTTGTAAGAGGAATTCCTCATATCAAGTTCATCAAAGATAATGTGTGTGATGCTTGTCAATTAGGAAAACAAATTAAGGGTAGTTTCAAATCTAAGAATCAAATAAGCACCTCTAGGCCTTTACAATTAATCCATATGGACTTGTTTGGACCTATCTCTACATCAAGTCTAGGAGGTAGCAAATACGCTTTCGTCATTGTAGATGACTATAGTAGATACATATGGACTTATTTCTTAAAACATAAAAATGAATGCTTTAGATATTTTACCAAGTTTTGCAAACTTGTCCAAAATGAAAAGGGTTCTATGATTTCATCAATTAGAAGTGATCATGGTGGTGAATTTCAAAACCGTGATTTTCAAGAATTTTGTGAATTTAATGGATACAATCATAACTTCTCTACTCCAAGAAATCCTCAACAAAATAGAGTAGTAGAAAGAAAAAATAGAAATTTACAAGAAATGGCAAGAACCATGTTGAATGAACATAGCCTACCCAAATATTTTTGGGCCGAAGCCGTAAACACTGCATGCTATATTTTGAATAGAGTTCTAGTAAGACCCTTACTCACCAAAACTCCCTATGAGTTGTGGAACAACAAAAAACCCAATGTTTCATATTTTAAAGTTTTTGGGTGTAAGTGTTTTATCTTGAATGAAAAAGATGCCTTAGGAAAATTTGATGCTAAATCCGATGAAGGAATTTTCCTTGGTTATTCTTCGGTTTCTAAAGCTTTTCGTATCTTCAATAAAAGAACTTTAATTATAGAAGAATCCATTCATGTTGTTTTCAATGAGATTTCTGAAATAAAAAAAAAATGATTTTGATGATGATGTTAATTTTGATTCTTTGAATTTAAATGAAACCCCTTCTCCAACTAGCAACTTGGATGCATCCACTTCCAAAACATCCTTACTCAAGGATTGGAAATATGTAGATGCTCATCCTAAGGAGCTAATTCTAGGAGACACATCTAAGGGGGTTCAAACACGTTCTTCTCTTAAAGAATTTTGTGCCAACACCGCTTTTCTCTCCCAAATTGAACCTAAATGTATTGATGAAGCCATGAAATATGATTTATGGATTATCGCAATGCAAGATGAGTTAAATCAATTTGAGAGAAATGAGGTGTGGAAGCTTGTTCCTAGGCCAAATGACCATTTAGTTATTGGTACTAAATGGGTCTTTAGAAACAAGCAAGATGAAAATGGTATCGTGGTTAGAAACAAGGCTAGATTAGTAGCCAAAGATTTCAATGAAGAAGAAGGTATCGATTATGAAGAAACCTTCGCTCTTGTGGCTAGATTAGAAGCCATAAGGATGCTCCTTGCCTATGCTAATAATAATAATTTTAAGTTATTTCAAATGGATGTTAAAAGTGCTTTTCTTAATGGCTTTATTTCCGAAGAAGTTTATGTTGAACAACCTCCCGGATTTGAAAATAATAGCCTCACTAATCATGTGTTTAAATTAACTAAAGCTCTCTATGATTTAAAACAAGCCCCAAGGGCTTGGTATGAGAGACTTAGTTCTTTTCTTATTAAAAATAATTTTACAAAAGGCAAGGTTGATACTACATTGTTTATCAAGAATTTTGAAAATAATTTTCTCATTGTTCATATTTATGTTGATGATATTATCTTTGGTTCTACAAACGAATCTCTTTGTGAATCCTTTGCTAAAACCATGAGTCTAGAATTTGAAATGAGTTTGATGGGAGAATTAACCTTTTTCTTAGGCTTACAAATTAAGCAACTAAGAAATGACATCTTTATTAGTCAAACTAAATATGCTTTAGATTTGCTAAAGAGATTTAATATGGAAAGCTCAAAAGCTATTAACACTCCTATGAGCACATCCACTAAGTTAGAAGTTGATGAAAGTGGAGAAAGCTTCGATCAAAAAACTTATAGGGGTATGATAGGAAGTTTACTTTACCTCACTGCAACTAGACCAGATATCATGTTCAGTGTAGGACTTTGTGCTAGGTTTCAATCGAACCCTAAGATATCTCATCTCAAAGAGGTTAAAAGAATACTTAGATATCTTAAAGGTACCACAAATCTAGGATTATGGTATCCGAAAATCGAGAAGTTTGAGTTAATTGCTTATGCTGATGCAGATTTTGCTGGATGTAGATTAGATAGAAAAAGCACATTAGGAACATGTCAATTTTTGGGACATGCTCTTGTTTCCTGGTCATCTAAGAAATAAAACTCGGTTGCACTATCAACAACCGAAGCTGAGTATATTGCAGCTAGTGCATGTTGTGCACAAGTTGTGTGGATGAAAAACACCTTAGAAGATTATAAAGTTCATCTTAAAAATATTCCCATTAAATGTGATAACACAAGTGCTATATGTTTAACAAAGAATCTCATTCAACACTCAAGAACAAAACATATTGATATTAGACATCACTTTATACGAGATCATGTCACTAATCATGATATAGTTATAGAGTTCATTGATACTAAACATCAACTAGCTAATATTTTTACAAAGCCTTTGAGTAAAGAACAATTTAATTTCATTAGAAGAGAATTAGGAATGTTAATGTGTCCGAATGCTTTAACTCATTAAATCTATTTTTTGGACTTTCTTGATTCAATAATCAAATCACTCAATTGCTATGATGATTTTACATGATTACATGCCTTAATAATATGTTGGAAATTATGTGTTTTGGATATAAAAATTTCCATGATAATGAGCATGATTTATCTTCATGATTATATTGGAAAATCTATAGCAAAACCTTGTCCGAATGCATGAAAGTGTTAAATTTTATTATTGGATTTTCTTGATACCTTATTCTCTTCCGAACTTAATGTAGCTCTTATAAGCATATGTCATATCGAGTTTGATTCGTATCATTGATTTTTGACATATGGAATCAATTAGCAAATACATCTTTCATAGGCTTATAATGTGAAAAATATTTTCGAGAAATGGATTTGATAAAATGATTCCTTCTTATAATTTCCTTCTTGAAAAAGGAAGATTTTTTTTTACTTGCAAGGATATTGATTCATATACATATCTTGATCCTTGTAAAAATGAAGCGTGATTTAATCTTTCCTTGAGATGTTGGTATCCTATCACTCATTGTTGAAAAATTACCTATCACTCACTTGTGTTTAAAATTTGCTTATATCGTTCTCCTTTTTGTTGATGACAAAGGGGGAGAAATATATGAATTGATGCTATGAGTGCCATATTTGAATTTGAATTATGTTAAAAAGCTTACATCGAAATATATGGTAAATTGATGATAGAAATGCTATGATTGCTAAACACTTGAAATATTTGCATTATGTTAAGATATCAAGAACTTGCATCGTAATTTCACATGTTGATATCTTACCATATGATGAATTGCTACCATTACTATCATTCACATTTGAAATGTAAAACTTGAAAAATGATGTCAAGCCTTGACATCATTTTCAAAGAGATACATCATGATAGGAATCATGATGAAAGTATTGATAAGGTTAAACAATTTTAACTTATCATGATGAAAGTATTGATAAGGTTAAACAATTTTAACTTATCAATATGTCTCTTGAATTCAAAGGCTTTGAATTCAAGAATAACTTATCTTGAGTATGGCATATAGATAGGGGGAGTTAAAGTTAACTCCGTTATCAATTGATTGTCATCATCAAAAAGGGGGAGATTATTGAATCTCGGATTTTGATGATGAAGTCAATTGTCATTTGTTATCTAATCCATATGTTAAGATAAGTGTGCAGGATTAACTACGATGAAAGTAAGACATGCAGCAGGAGTTGCACCGAAGTCAAGACATGATCACGTTGGGGGTTCGAGAGTTCGACGGAAGTCCGGACGGTCATCAGAGGTTCTGCGGGAACAAATCCGAGAAGTCCAGGAGCTTGCCAAAGAAGCTCATCGGAACTCGCCAAGTGGATCATCGCAAATCCAGGAGTTTGCCGGAAGTCCGCCGGAGCATCGCCGAGGGTTCGTCGGATGATCGCCCGAAGTTCGCCGGAAGCTCGACGGGAGAAGCGATTGACACACCGGAGCAAGTTGCAGTAAATGTCTTGAAAAATATTGTAGTTAGCATGATAATTAAGTTAGAAATGGGAGGTGATCCCATTAACTTAATCTTGGGGCAATTGGGCCCTTAACAGACCCAAATTGGGCCGAATGGATCAGCCCATTCGGACCCAAATTCCCTGGCCGGCGGTAGCACCGCCTGGGTCCGCGGACCGCCCAACAGCCGAGCCTCGGAGTGAGGCTGGGCGGTGGCACCACCCTTGTCAGGCGGTGGCACCGCCTAAGCTCAGTCTCCGAGTGAGATTGGGCAGTAGCACCGCCCCTGTCAGGCGGTGGCACCGCCCCTGTCAGGCGGTGGCACCGCCTGAGCTCAGTCTCCGAGTGAGACTGGATGGGCGGTAGCACCGCCCCTGACAGGCGGTGGTACCACCCGAGCTCAGTCTCCGAGCTCTGTCAGGCGGTAGTACCGCCCATTTATGGCGGTAGTACCGCCAGGACCCCGAAAACATGGGAATTGACATTTTTGAGCTCCAAATTCAAATCAGTTTAGGGCCTATATAAACCCTACCCTTTCATGCATGAAACGGCACTGAAACTTTGCATTTATTCTGAGATTTTGAGAGCTTAAAAGTGTTGTAAAAGGCTAGAAGTTCTTCTCCCTCTTTTCTTTAAAGTTTTGATCATTCAAGAGAGGAGTGAAAAATCTGTAAGGGTTGTCTCCTAAGCCCGTCAAAAGGAGTAAAACTGTAAAAGGGTGGTTGGCCTTCGCCTATTAAAGGAAGGCCTCTAGTGGACGTCGGTGACCTCATCGGAGGAGGAAGCCAAAAGTGGATGTAGGTCAAGATTGACCAAACCACTCTAAATCTCGGTTTGCATTTACATTTTGTTCTCTATCTTAACTGCAACTACTTCCATAGCTTTGCTTTAACTGCACTTTACTTGATCTTATGTTAAAGCAATTTCCGAATCGACTTTCATACCGAAATCATTCTTATTATTATACGAACGTCGTTTTAAATCGTCGAAAGTTTTCCGCTGCACTAATTCACCCCCCCCTCTTAGTGCTCTTGATCCTAACATAACTATCGACGGTACCACCGCCCAGACCACTTGGGAGACTGCATCCCAACCACCCCTGATTTTGGTAGTGCCACCATTGGCCGTGACTTCAAGTGCTGAATGGGCTTGTTCAACCGGCCCAATTCAGCCCTATTAAAGGCCTAGTTGGCTCCTAACTGAGTTAGTGGAATTATCTCCTAATCCTAACTCAACTTAAGGTCTAATTATGATAATTAAGATATTTAACAAAGCATTCTTGGTCCAGTATGTTAATTGTTTTTCCATCGAGCTTCCGACGATCTTCCGACGAACTTCTAACGATATCTCGACAATGTTTTGGTGGACCTTCGGCAAGCTTATGGACTTCATGATGATCTTTGTTGCGAGTTCCAACGAGCTTCTTTGGCAAGCTCCTAGACTTCTCAATTAATTCTGGCAGAACATTCGACAAATGTCCGGACTTCCGACGAACTCTTGAACTCCCAACGATCAAACATATATATTAGTAATCCTACACACTTTTCTCAACATAAGTAATCCTACACACTTTTCTCAACATATAGATTAGATCAAACAATTTACCAATTGATTTCATCATCAAAACACACACACACACACACACACATGGAATATCACTTTATAGGATTATGTCCCCAAAGACTTATACACACACATGGAATATCACTTTCTAGGATTATGTCCCCAAAGACTTTTGAAGAAAGGACAAACATGGATACAATGCCCTATGCTTCAATGATAGGGTATATCATGTATGTTATGTTATGTACTAGGCCTGATATAGCGGATACAATGCCTTGTGCTTCAATGATAGGGTATATATATCATGTTTGTTATGCTATGTACTAGGCCTGATATAGCGCATGCTTTATGTGTCATGAGTAGGTATCAAGCGAATCCAGACTTGGAGTATTGGAAAATAATAAAGTGTATCCTTAAGTACTTTAGAAGGACTAAGGATATTTTACTAGTATATGGAGGTAGTAGCTTTAGTGTTGAGGGCTAAACGGACTCGAGTTTCCAATATGATGTCGATGACATTAAGTCTAATTTAGAGTATGTGTTCACCATGAATGGAGTAGTAGTGTACTGAAAAAGTTTCAAGCTATATATTACTACTGACTCGACCACAAAGACGGAGTATATTGCTGCAGTAGAGGCAGTAAATGAGAGAGTTACGATGAAAAATTTCATCACGGGTCTGGGAGTCATATAGGGCAACGAGGAGCTGATTCCCTTATATTATGACAACTATAGAGCGATTGCTCAAATAAGGGAACCTAAGTCTTATTAGAAGTGTTCTGATGAGGTTCTAGCTTATTAGGATCATGGTATGAGGAGATGTAGTAGTGAAAAGAGTTCCATCCGAAGATAATATTATAGATCCATTGACAAAGCCATTGTATCAGGTTATCTTTTAGCATCATAGGAGTTTGATAATGATCAAACATATAGGTAATTGACTTTATGTCAAGTGGGAGATTGCTAGTCAATGGTGCCTTGCAAGCTAATCACGTGAGTGATGACACATGTGACATGACATACAATCTTTTTGCTTATTATATTATTTGATATTTTATCACTTTATATTTATTTTTGTGTATATATATATATATATATATATATTGATGTCCATGGATATGTACACTGAGAATCGGATCATGATAAGATCACGATAATAAGACTGATTCACCTTTAAGCACAAATCCTAAATAATCTTGATCATAGGTTACTCGAGAGGGACATCGAGATAACTTGACAGATTGGTGTGCTATATACCTGTCTATATAATTAAGGCGATTAGTCACATAGCTACTCGTTGAGGACACTAGGGATATATTGTAGGTTCCCATTAGAGAATGAGTTCATTTATTGATCTGCTTACGAATTGCTAGATGGTTGATGATACCTCATTATCAGGTAACGATTTCATTGTCCTATTAGTGTATTTAGTCCTTAGACATAAGACACCAAGGATGTCCTAAATGAGTACTCCACTCTTTGATACCAGACATATAGTCTTGGAAGTTTCAAATCTAGAATAACTGGTCATCGGGAGTGGCGGCCAATCTTATGAGGGCTATTGAGTGTCAATAGAGGATCATATGCTCTCATTATTATGAGAGAAATATCTTATATGTTCTTGCTCAAATAAATCCTTGGCTAGGGTCATTCGGATTGAGAGAGAAATAGTTCTTCAAGAAAATCTAATTAGAACAAGACTCGAGTAGAAACCGTATAGGCTAGCAACACCATGCCCGGTATATGGTCTGTGGGATATTAGAGGGATGAAGGACTATTAATACATGGTAATTGAGGATATACAAGTCCAATGGATTGGATTCCCCTGTATCGTCTAGGGAATATGACGTAGTAGCCTTGTATGTTTGTAGTCGATGAGTCGAGTGAATTATTATGGAAATAATAATTCACTGAGCCAGAAGGAGTTCTGATAGGTATGACTCACGACCATCTTGATATTGGGCCTAGAGGGTCATACACATATGGTAGGTATTGCAACGAGTAGAGGTTCAGATATGAGATATCCATCGGAGCTCCTATCTTCTTGGATATTCAATAAGTCCCTGAATTGTTAGATCTTATGGATGAGATCCAATAAGAGTCAATGTTAGATTATTGGGTAGAGACACACTAATCTAAGAGGCTTGGGTAGTTGGATGGAGATCTAGTACCCAATATGACAGGATCCATTATGGTTAAGTTGACAATGAGCCTCTATAAATATGAGGGAATCAAAAAGCCATGGGCTAGATTTTTTGGCTGCCACATTCTATTCTCCTCTCTCTTTCTCCTCCTTAGCCAATAGGGGTATGTGGAGATTTGGGCAGCAATTTGAGGAGCATCTTCATAACCCTTGCCGTGTGGATCACCGCTAGAGAGGAGAATAATTGACCTCCTTTATCCTCTCCAATAGATTTGCATGATTTTAGGAATATACGATCACCCTAGGTAACATAACTATCTCATACGTAGCTTTCAGTTTCATGGGTTTTTGTGTACCAATCTTACGATGATGAAACCTTTTTGTGGAAATTTGAGATTTTTATTTTCTACTCTTCTAAGCATATGATGTCACCCCTTCATTTTCCTACAAGTGCCATTAGCATGGGCAATGTTACTACCTCTAAATAGAGTGTACTAGTGATAGTAAGAGCCCCAATTTTTTATTAACTTGCACATAAAATGATATAAAAAATCATTCATTCGAGTTTAACAAGTCTAATTCCCTTTTAATATAATCAAATTATTTCTCATTTAATGGTTTAGTAAAAATATCCGTTAACTAATATTTTGTGTCAACGAAATCCAAAGGTATATCATGATTATTCATATTATCCATAATGAAATGATATATAATGTCAATATATTTAGTTAGAATAAAATTCTTTGATAAGCTAATTGAACTAGTATTATCATATTTTATATGGATATTTTCTAAACAAAGTCCATAATCTTCTAAAATATTTTTTATCCAAATTATCTATGCATAACATGCACCTGTAATAATATTTTTAAGTTTAACTATAGATAATATGATAGAATTTTGCTTCTTAGATGACTAAGAGACAAGTATATTATCTAGGAACTAACAAGTTTCAAAAGTTATTTTTTCTATTCTACATCATGTAAAGTTAGCATTAACATAAGTACTTAAATCAAATTTTTTAAATCTAAGATACTATAATCAGAGACACTGAAAACACAATATATTTGGTGGATCGACTTAACACATGGATGGCAAAAAGATCTCTTATAAATTAAAGTTTTAATTTAAATAAAATTAAGGTAAAACATTGGAAGAATTACTTATATTGAGTTGTATTATAACAACTAGTTGTGAGGTGAAGAACATGTGTTTGGAATAATTATCCATAACTTAGTCCTAAACTTGAATACAACAAGGAATTTATTTGAATCCAAGCTATTCTAGGAGCTTTAGGTATTACGGATTTGTATTTTCAAAAAGGTTGCATTGCATGAATATAGAAAAGAGTGATAGAACATAATAGAGAGATTTGAGTGTTTCAAAATCTGCCTTTTTCTACACTCATCTCCTTTTCTTTTTATTTGTTATTGTTGATTCATTAAATTACCTACTTGATATTGATTTATTTATTTGATCTTATAAGGACTTATGTGATTAAATTCAAATTTTTAATTTTTTTTGTTTCAAATTTATCAAATTGTATCATCTGAATACATATGATTTGACTATTTTTCGTAATATAACTTGAAGAACTTATTTGTAATATAAATAATCTATTCATAAACATTTTATTGGAGTTCAGTTGAATTTGACAACTTGGAGTACTGTATATTTTACCATTGGATATTCACTCTTGATGAAATTTGTATAGTTAATTTTAGTTACTAATATAATCATTTTGAATAAAATTAAATTAAAAAATAAAATAGTCTAAAATTTTCCTTAAATTGAATAAAATTAAAAGGACCTAATTTCATATTTTTAAAGGGTTGAAATACATAGAAATTACCTGTTTTAATGGCCCAAAAATAAGAAAAATGGTCATTTAGGCCTTTTAAAGTTATTATCAAGGTTTCTTTAAAATTTTAAATTTTTTAACACGTTAGACATGAGTTACACTATCTTTTAAGAACTATTTTTTGAATAGGCCTTAAAAATATTGTAACCCCATTCAAAAATAATGTAACTCAAGTTTTGATATTTTTAAAACCTCAAAAAACTTTTTATAATTATATTCAATTGATTTTGTACAAAAATTATGGTAAATTCACGTTAAATTCGCTAAAATTAAAAAGATGACATAAATTTATATTTTTAAAGGCCTATAATAAATATAGAATACTTATTTTAATGATTCAAAAATAGAAAAAAAAAAAGAAGATAATTTAAGTCTTTTTAAAATATTTTAGTATTTCTTGAAAAATTGAGAATTTCTGAAATATGTTGGATGTGAGTTAACTATTTTGAATATAGCTCAAAAAACAGTGTAACCCTATTCAAAAGTAATATAACTAATTTTTTTTAAATGGCATCTTTAAAACCTTAAAAAATATTTTATAATTATATTCAAGTAGTTTTTGGACCAAAGTTATGGTTAATTTACCTTAAATTAGGTAAAATTTAAAAAAGGAATAAATTTTATATTTCAAAGGAATTGAATAAATAAAAAATATTTATTTTAATGGATCAAAAAATAAAAATACTGATTATTTAGGCCTTTTAGTTATTTGAAAGGTTTCCTGAAAATTCGAACATTTTTGGAATAAGTTTGATGTGAGTTATATTATTTTTAAATATGGTCATAATATTTTTCAAAAAGTGCCCAAAAATAGTATAACCCACTCAAAAGCAGTGTAATTCAGGTCTTGATTGTTTTTGTTGGTGTCTATAAAACTTCAAAAAATCTTCAATAATTATATTCAATTGGTTTTTGAACCAAAGTTATGGTAAATTAACTTTAAATTGGGTAAAATTAAAAAAAGACCCAATTTCATATTTTAAAGGATTAAAATAAATAAAAATACTTATTTTATTGACTAAAAAAATGAAAAATGGTCCTTTAGGCCTTTGTAATTTTTTTTGCAATGTTTTTTATAAAAATTAAGAATTTTTGGAAAAGATGGAATGTGAATTACAGTTTTTAAATAGGGTCCCAAAAGCAGTGTAACTCATTCAAAAATTGTGTAACATAGGTCTTCAAAAAATTTTTGAGGCCTTAGGATCTTAGATAAACTTCTATAATAATATTCAAGTGGTTTTTATCTTAGAGGAGAGATAAATTCAACTTGAACTTGGTAAATTTTAAAAAAAACATAATTTTGTATTTTTAAAAGGATATAAAATAAATAAAAATACCATATTTTAATGACTCAAAAATAAAAAATATTAATCATTTAGGCCTGTCTAAGTTATTTATAAAGTTTTTTGAAAATTTAAAAATTTTTAGAATCAATATTTATCATCTGTTGATTTATTCAATGACTTTAATGTTATTCATCTAAAATATGCAAATAATATCATTATATTATGTTTTAATAATTAATAATATGAATTTTTAATTATGATTTTATATAATATTTTATTTTTAAGATTAGTTTTATAATTAAATTATAATTTTAATATAAATAATGATATAATAAAATTATTTGATTTTATTGACTATTATTAGTTTTGGCCCGGTCTAATATTTAATTAGATCGCTCTAAGGTACGTGTCATTTGGGTTTGGTTTAGAGGAAGGAGAGGTGGAAAAGTACAGGGCCGTTCTGTGTGAAATAGTAAAAAAGATAAGGGTTTTTCTAGGAAATTAACCTAAATATAATTCCCACACAAAGTTGGTGATATTGTTCAAAAAATCCAAAAATCTCCAAGTATAGATTTAAGAATAGAGCGCAAAGCTCGAGTCTTAGAAAGTCAATTAGAACATTGGTCACCGTATTTCTCGGACTCAATCTGGTATATCTAAAGAATTTCACCAAGTTTGGGTTCAATCTCCTCATTCTTAAGCATCCTCCAACTACCATATCAAATCCCTGCAAATGTGGATCCATGTTCTATATATATTTTGAAATCAAATGTTTGTGGAGATAAAGTTCTGATTCTTGTCCAAGTTTGAAAATAGATATTTCATCTTGAAAAAAATCTACTATGTGTTGGGATAAATTCTTTACTCATAAGTTTCCAATGTGATGATCCAAACAAAAGGATGCATCAATGGTAAGTCATGCTTGACTAAATTATTTATATTCCAAAACACGATCGTCCTCAATCTTGTACATGTTCAAGATATGCCTCTAGCAAAGCGAGAGAAAATTCCTCTCATAAGTTGAATTTGACGGGAGATAACTCTAATCAAACATATCTTCATCGTAAGTCACCACCAATGACATATAGAAAACTTCACAACTGTTGTTTTAGTTTGATCGCAACATGATAAAAATACATCAGCAGAAAGTTTTTATTCTGATCAACTGCCTTTACTAATGAGATCATGATAATAAGCCTTCCATGTCAATTCACTGACATGCATATATCATTCCACCTTATTTTTTAGGTTGTGTATAATATACCTAATGCATATTATACATGTTTAACCTACACAGATCACATATAGGCACTTTCGAGGAGGCGTGGGCTAACTACAGCCTTGAGAGGCACTTCCTTCGGAAGCGCGGCGCCAAATTTCTCCTTCATGTCGAGCTCCTCGTCGTCATCGGCAAGCTTCCAATGAAATGAGTGCAACAAAGACCCGAGCCCATATTGTAGCATGATGAGACCTGCATGCATTCCCACGCAGATCCTTCTCCCGGCGCCGAAAGGTATCAGCTTGAAGTCGTTCCCCAGTGGCTCAATCTTGGCGGTTCTACCGCTTAAGAACCTCTCCGGCTTGAACTCCAGGGGATGCTCCCACACGTCGGGGTCTCTCCCAATGGCCCATACGTTGACTATGAGCCGTGTGTTTGGGGGGATGTGGTAGCCGTCCACCTCGCATGCTTCGAAGGTGTAGTGTGGGAGGCTGAGCGGCGTGGAAGGGTGCAATCGTAATGCCTCTTTGCAGATGGCTCATAAGTAGGGAAGGCTTGGTATGTCAGACTCTGCAAGCCTACGGTTCTTCCCGATTACTTGGTCCATCTCATCTTGAGTTCGCTGCAGGATGGTTGGGTTCCTTAGCATTTCTGCGAGCGCCCATTCGATTATGATGGATGATGTATCAGTTCCGGCAATAAACATATCCTGCCAGGAGGAGAAGTTGCTGAGGTATTGGTGTGGTAGCAAACATGCATGATGAACTTATTAAACAGGAGAGCCTCCAATAAAGTACGCATTAGGGTAATATCTTTTCCCCTCCTGGGAGAATCTTATCTGACTCAAATAATGGTGCCATAATCGAGCAGACAACGTAGGAATTCATGCGGAACTCATCTGTTTACGTTCTGTAGCTCTCTATCTATATGTATATCTAGTGCTGGTTTGGTTGCAGGATCCAACACAAGTTCTGCGAGGGTATCGACCATCATTCTTGGTCAAATGAGAACGATGACCGATGCTAAGAGAAAACAGGAAGACTGTTTTGGAGATGGAGGTCAATAGAATTCGCGGACGTCGCTAATTGGCTGTCCGTAGCGAAGAAGAGGGAGAAGGAGAGAGAGGGAAAGAGAGCTCATAGAGATAAAGCCCTTTTTGTTGACATCAGAAAGCGACACCCCATCAGCGTCAACCCTGTTGGCCATCACAAGATCCAGCACGTCCGGCCTCCCCTCTCGCTCGTGCGCCGGCGCTTCTTGCTCCGCCATGAGCGCTGTGATCAGAGCGTATAACTTCACATGCCCCCGGCGCAGCTGCCGCTGCACTGCCTGCAGATCCATCCACGCGATCGGTTGCACAAAGTCGCCGATGCTGTACTTCCCCGACCAAGCCAGCAGCTCCGTGATGACGTCCTTGAACTGCTTTGATTCCTCTCCCTGCGATTCAAACACCCGCCGCGAGAGCATTACCTGCCCGATGATGTTGGCGCTGGCGCACACCGTTGCCTCCGACACCATCACCGGCCGCGAGTTCCGGGTGGACTCGAGCATGGCGCGGAGCACGCGACCGATTTCGTCGCGGCGAACCGGCGCCCACATAGTCAGCGCCTTGCTGCCGAGAAAGTGGAGGTTACTGAGCTTGCGGAGGAGCTTCCACCGAGGCCCGTAGTTGGAGAACACGAAGTCCTGGCCGTCGTAGGTGACGTCCTTCCGGCTGATGGGCGAGGGGCGGTTGGCGAACTGAAGGTCAAGCGCCTTGAGAAAGGAGCAGGCGGCGCCAGCGGAGCACGCAACTACGACCCCCGAAGTGCCCATCCTGAGGTACATGATGGTGCCGTAGCGCGCGGCGAGGTTAGCGAGGGAGGCGTAGGGCATGGGACCGATTTGTGGCAGCGAGCCGAGGATTGGGATGCCCGCTGGACCAGGAGGGAGCGGGAGCCGGCGGATGGAATGGAGTCTGCGGCGGAGGAGAAGGTGGACAAGAACGCTCAAGAGGATGCCGGCGACGAGAACAATATCGAGAGCCATGGAGACGGTGGTGGTACGTAGACGATGGTGTCAGAAGTGGGTTACTGATGCGTATATGTAGACAAAGAACTAAGCACGGCAAGGAAAAGCCTATGGAAAGGCTGATGTCATGTTTGGTGGGCTCAGCGACAAACAGTTGCTTAATTGAAAACCCACAATCCACAAATTGTAGCATGAGAAATTGGTTCCAGCATAAATTATTAGATTGGTAGAAAGCTACAGGACATAAAATTTCAGAAAAAGGTAATATTGAATTTTAATTATTTTAATCACCTTCACATTATAATGTTTTGCATCATATAAAAGATAATAAAAACAAAGAAACTACTACACTCTTTTGGATTTGGAACGGTGTTCGATTGATTTTGATTTTTTTATTATTAAAGATGAATTATTTGGATTAAAAATGATGGGATATAAAGAAGAATAAATTTTGTATACGAACAAATATTAGTAGGCCGTAATACATAATGAAATTAAATAGAAATCATAATCAAATAGACATCAAGATTTACATATAAAATCCTCCAACGTGAAGAATAAAAACCATGGGACAAACCAGAGATAATCTACTATAAGAATAATGAATATACAAATCTCAAAGTTTTTTATCTAAAACCTAAGCAATAATCTCAAGAGAATAATTAAGATACGAGGATTACATCACTATACACAATATTCAAATTCTCCCCAAGTAATCACAGAAAGAATCTATTGTAGATCTGATCTAACCTGAGATGAGAATACTATTGGATGATTGAGAATAGTCTCTCTACGCCATTCTTGTCTTCTTCCCTTTTCTACTCTTATTTTTCTGTCATTTTCTTCTCCTTTTTGAATCAAGTTGCTATTGTAGTTTTCTATCTCTACTATTATAGTTTTATGCCTTGTTGCTACAGTTTTTTTCTCTAATTTTTTATAGCCACCACACCCTCTTTATTAGATCTAGGGTTAGATTAAAAGGGAGGTAGGCTATGGGCTGTTAAAGCCCACAATAGGCTGAACTCGTGAGTTGTTAGCCCAATAACCTCCCCCTTCAGCTCATAAAGGAGGTTATCTCATGACTCCTCAATATAAAGTCATATCGATCAACTGTCGACATACCTCTTGTCTTTTTTTTGGTAATGTCTTTGTCAACATGTCTGCTTCGTTGTCAATTGTGTAAATTTTTTGAAGCTGCAACTGCTTCTCTTCAAGTACATTTCGAATCCAATGGTATCTAACATCTATATGCTTTGACTTAGAATGAAAAGTTGGGTTCTTACACAAATGGATGATATTCTGACTATCACAATTCACCATATAGTTTTCCTATATCAGTCTCAATTCTTGTAAGAATTCTTTCATCCATAATATTTCTTTGCAAACATCTGTAGTAACAATATATTCTATCTATATGGTGTGAGAGAGCAATATACCTTTGCAATCTAGATTGCCATGACACAGCTCTCCTTGCAAAAGTAAGTACAAAATATGATGTGGACTTCCTCGTATCAATATCTCTTACTATATCTACATCCGTATAACCTGTCAACAGAGGTGGTCCATCTCTAATGCTTAAATAAACTTTAGAAGTCCCTCTAAGATATCCAAAGATCCACTTCACTGCTACCTAGTACTCTTTACCTAGATTTGTAAGAAATCTATTAGTAATATCCACTACATATGCGATGTCCGACCTCGTACATACCATCGTGTACATTAAACTTTCAACTACTAAAGCATAAGGAACATTTTACATTTTCTCCTTCTTTTCTTATCACTTGATGGACTCTGTTTTGAACACAACTTGAAGTGACCTGCAAGAGGAGAACCAACTGGCTTTGCATTGCTTATATTGAACCTTTCCAATACCTTCTCGATATATTTCTCTTGTGATAACCAAATCTTCTTATTTTTTCTGTCACAATAAATCTGCATGCCAGTATTTGCTTTGTTGTCCCCATATCCTTCATCGCAAAAGACTCACTTAATTCCTTCTTTAATCTGTCAATCGTAGATATATCTTTCTCAAGGATAAGCATGTCATCAACATAAAGTAATAGAATAATAAAATCCTCACAAGACCGTTTGATGTATTGACAATGATCTGAAGCCATTCTTTTGTATCTATTTTCAGTCATAAATGAATCAAACTTTTTATACTTAAAGCTTGTTTCAACCCACACAAGCTCTTCCTCAACTTGTAAATAAAGTTTTCTTTACTTTTGACTTTGAAGTCTTCTAGTTGCTCCATATAAATTGCCTCCTTCAAATTACCATGAAGGAAAGTTGTTTTCACATCTAACTACTCTTTAAGTCCTGGCTAATAGCAATACTAAGAGCAACATAAATAGAAGATATTTTAACAACATGATAAAAAATCTCTTCAAAGTCAATACCTTTCTTTTGACCAAAGTCTTTCACAATCAATCTAGCTTTGTACTATGGTTGAGAATAATATTCTTGAGTCTTCAACTTGAAAACCCATTTGTTCTTCAAGGCCTTCATTCCCTTTGATAGTTGCATCAAATCATGTGTGGTTCTTTTATAGAGTAGTCATCTCTTCCTGTATAGCAACTAATCATTTATTTTTCTACTCACTTTCAACTATTTCTTGGTAACTCTTTAATTCACTTGCATTAGTAAGCACCACATACTCATATTTTCTACTCACTTCAACTATTTCTTGGTAACTCTTAATTCACTTGCATTAGTAAGCCCACATACTCATATGTAGAGTACCTTTTGGAAAGTTGACATTGTTTAAGAAGATCTTCTCAACTAAGGTTCTGCGGAAAGTTGTTCTCCAACTTCTTTTTGCTCAACATGTCTTATAGATAGATCAACATCAGGCTATACACTATCTTCCTGCACATCTCCCCCATCATCCTAATGTATTCGAGGAATAAGTAGGTCATAATCTACTAATCCTTCTATAGAAGTCTTGGCTGGTGCCTTCTTTTTCAAATCCTCAAGGGTTTGATCCTTAAAGAAGACCTTATATTTGCTTCTAAACACATTTTGCTTTTTTGGATCCCAAACCCTGTAACCAAACTGATCATGTGAATAGTCAAGAAAAATATATTCTTTTATTTTACCATCTAGCTTTAACCTATCATTATCAAGAACATATGTAAATGCACGATGACCAAACACTCTCAAATGCCTATAGGAAATATCTTTTCCTGACTATATATGCTCTACAACATCATCATCTAGGGTTATAAATGATGACAAGTTGATCACATTAACTAGAATCCTTAAAACTTAATCACAAAACTTTTTGGATAGCTTGTTACACTTTCATAAACTGTATCAATTGAGATCTCAAACTCTTAATCTTTAGTATGAGAGCTTGTATACCACCACCATCATACCACTATCACAAGGAAGTTGCTAGAGTTATGTCTATTAAGCTATAACACCTTGGAAATCGATTCTAAGAAACAATAGTTCAAATTGATTTGCTACACTAAGAAAACTAGTAGATTGTAATTTCACATACTTGAATATTTATCTGACACCCATAACGGATAGGGTTACAAAAAGTGAGAATGATGTTATGTATCAATGTAAAGGTTGAAGAAGACTCAGATACTAAAAGAATAATTTAACAATCAATAATGCAAAACATAAAATAAAAAAATATTTAATATAAGATTTATATGGTCCATTTGTCTGCATTCAATGAGAAAACTTTTTTTTCTTTTATACATTTGAGAGAACAAGAATGAGTTAATTCTTGGCATGTTAGAGATCCTTTTGAGAAAATTCTTAAAAACTTAGCAGATTGTCAAAGAGATTCTACCTCACACATCAAGACAGTCAAGCCCATAGGGTATTTTTGAGCAAATGTCTTTTGAAATTAAGATTTTATTATCCACCAGAAAACTGTTATCAAATATAAAATTCAGAAAATATTTGTCTATCCAATAATCACCACATTGGTGATTTATTTGCTCATTTTTTTTATCTTTTTGTGCTAAATTTATAATTTTTTTATTAGCTTGAAAAATATATCATCGATGAAAAACAAGAATCTGTTGATATTTCAATATCAAAGTATAATACATAACCAATATATCATGTGTAAGCATTACAAACCATAGTGCTACTTGATTCTAAAGATAAATGTTAAAGAAAAATTTTACAAATCAGTTGATATTTCCATCTTATTACTAGTAGGATTTTAATTTACACAATTATCTACACTTTGGAATCTACTCAAATTATCATATGTTTTTTCTATGACAAATGAAATTTGTCATTTTAGGAAGCCACCTTCGCTTGCATGTAAAATTTCATCCACGAGATCTCATCCAATAATCTTTTATTAGTTCTTATCTGATCTTATCCATGAGATTTAATAATTCAGGGACTTATTGAATGTCCAATAAGATAGGGGCTCCAACGGATATCTTATATCCGAACCTTTACTCATCACAATACTTACCATATGTGTGTGACCCTCTAGGCTCAAGCCGACCGTGAGTCATATCTGTCAAAACTCCTTCTGGCTCTATGAATTTTTATCTCTATAATAATTCACTCTACTTATCGACTATGGATATACTAGGCCATTACGCCATAGTCCCTAGACAGTATAGAGGAATCTAATCCATTGGATCTATCTGTCCTTAGTTATCATGTATCTATAGTCCCTTAACCATCTAATATCCAAAAAATCGCATACCAAGTATGGTGCTATTAGGCCCATACGATTTTTCCTTGAGTCTCGCTCTAATCGGATTCCCCTAGAGAGTGTTAGGATCAAGAGTCAGCACTAAGAGGGGGGGTGAATTAGTGCAACGGTAAAATAATGTCGGTTTAAAATCTTTCGTACGATAAAAACTGATTTCGACGAAAATCGACTTCGGAAGCTTAATAACTTGGAAGCTTATGGAAGCATAGTGACTAAGTAAAGTAGTTTGCAATATGTAAATGACAAGAATAAAATGCAAACTAGAGAACACGGCTGTTTTAGAGTGGTTCGGTCAATATGACCTACATCCACTTTCGGCTTCCTCCTCCGACGAGGTCACCAGCGTCCACTAGAGGCCTTCCTTCAATAGGCGAAGGCCAATCACCTTTTGCACCCCTCTTCTCATTTTACCAGGTTTAGGAGATAACCCTTACAAGCACTCACTCTCCTCTCTAAATAGAATTCTAACACTTAGACTAGAGGAGGATTCTCATAAGAGTTTTCTACAGTGATTCTTTACTTTTAAACTCTTTGTACTTGTGTATTTTATCCAGGGATGAGAGAAGTATTTATAGGCTTCAAGTGGATTTAAACTTGGAGCCTAAAAGCATCTCATCCCGGGTTTCTCGGGTGTAGGCAGTACCACCGCCCAACAGTTCTGACACTGGGCGGTACCATCGCCTGCAGTCTCTCAGAGGCTGTGTCTAGGCAGTACTACCGCCCAGACCGATGGTACCACCACCTGACATAGTCTCGAAGATTGTGCCATGACGGTGAGACTTCTTGGGGCATTGTTTGGGCCTCTTATTGGGCCCAACATAGTTCCTACATGGGCCTAGCTGGCTCCTAATTGGGTTGGCCCAAATCCAAGCCCAATGATGTGCTAATTACGAAATCCTAAGACATTTGCTAAGTTAAACAAGTTCCTATGTCTATTCTTCCAGCGAGTTTCCGGAGAACATCCGACGATCTCTCGGCAAAGTTCCAGCGGACTCCCGGTTAGCTCTTGGACTTCACAACGATATTCTTGGCGAGTTCTGATGAGCTTCTCTAGCAAGCTTCGAGACTTCTCGACTGGTTTCTCCAGAACTTCCGACGAACGTCCGGACTTCTGACGAACTCTCAAACTCCCAACATGATCTCAATCTTGACTCCAGGACTTCATTTTGCTTCATGCCTTGTTTTCGTTGTTAATCCTGCACATGTAAAACATACTTCGATCTAGACAATTAATACTAAGCATTAATCACGTTGTCTGGTCATGTCATTGGTCTCTCGACGTTTCGTCCGATTCTTTGGCGCATCGTCCTCTCTTGCGGCCTATTGCCCAATCGGCCAGTTAACTCCGTAACTCCGATATCCTTGGCGCAATATCCGCTCTTTTTGGCCTGATGCCCGAATCCATGACCTGAAGCCTTTTGTCGATATGTCGACCGATCCACCGGCCCGACGTCCAATATTATGACACGTTATCCTTCGACACAACATGATTTTTCCTGCTTTAATTGTCTCATTCTGATCAAAGCATCTTGCGTCACTCAAAACACAGATTAAAACATAAACATAATTATCAATTGGTTTTATCATCATAATACGAGATTCAACAATCTCCCCCTTTTTGATAATAATAACCAATTGATGATGGAGTTAAATTTAACTTCCGGAGTTTACACAAACTCTCCCTATCAATATGCCATATTGATAGAAATTCTTGGATTCAAAAATCCAAGCAACATGACATGATCAAATCATGTATGACATCAACATACTTCTCCCCCTTTGTCATCAACAAAAAGGAGAAGTTCCAACTCTCATGTGTTTAGGCATACAAGTTCAATTCATTGCATGAGAAACATAATATCAAGTTTTATCATCATGCAATTTAAAAGCTAGCAAATTTAAGGATGTGTAAGTTGACATATTTGCTTTTCTTTACGATGTACAAGATAGCATTTCTAAGATAGCAAGTTTTACATCATGCTAGCTAGCAAATTAGAGATATACAATAAAGCAACTCTTGCTTCTTGAAATATGCAAGTTGCAAGCTAGCAATTTTTTGCTTCCTTTGCAATGTTTGAGCTAGCAATTTTGCTTCTGTTGCAAAGTGCAAGTTAGCATGTTTTGCATCTTGAGATAGATAAGATAGCACTTTTGGTATGTGAATGCAAGTTATCAAATTTTACACATAAAAAGTTAAGACAATTTTTACATCTTTTGAGATTTGCAAGATAGACTATTTTGCCTCTTTTTGAAATGTGTAACTTGGCAAACATTGCTTCTCTTGAGATTTGCAAAATAGCACTTCTTGCTTCCTTTTTTAGATGAGCAAGCTAGCAAGTTTGTCTCTTTTCGAATTGTGCAAGCTAGCAAATTTGCTTTCTAGCAAGTTTTGCTTCTCCTTTGTTATTGTCAAAAAGAAGGGAAGACCCTTTACGTCAATTTCTAAATCATGACAAAGGTGAATAACATAGATGAAAATTCAACTCATGAATGTCAAAATAATTATTTTATCATGAATATTTTATCATTGCATGCATCATTATCATAAGTTAGTTTGTTTCATACAAGCATGCCTTTATCTTTTTTTATACCAAATCAAAGTATATATATCATCGTTTAAAATGAAAGTGCAAGATTTATCATCATAAAAATCATCAAGATCAATAAGGCATAAATCACTCAAAAAACATCATTACTTCAAATCATCATGCATAATTTTGAAAAATAAATTTATTAGGCATGATATCATCAAACATGATTTCATAAGGTATTTTTAATCAAAATCATTTTGTTTATTATAAACATGTAATTTTCATGATTATTTTCAAAATTACTAGCATGATTCTTAATTTTTGTATTTTCATTATAAAACATTTTCAAGAAAATTAATTCTAAACTAAATAAAAAAAGAAAATACATCATGAAAAAAATTATGTAATTTCAAAATAAACTAAAGGCTTTTTAATTAACTTAACGTCGAAAGCCGTTAAGGCGTAGTTTGCCATCTCGCCTTTGTTGATTTTCTCCTCATCTTCGGAGGAGCTTGATTCATCCCAATTTGTGTTCTTCTTCTTGTGTTCATAGTAAGTAGTTTCATTCTTTTTGTTTTTTAATTTTTGTTTCATGAACTTTTTAAATTTCTTAGTGAGTAGTTCATGTTCACCATCACTTGAGCTTATGCTCGAGTGGTCTTCAAATGTTCTAAGTTCAAAATCCTTCTTGTCTTTTGGAAGGTTGTTCTTAAGTTCTTTACGTGCATTGCACGTCATTTCATAGGTCATCAAGGACCCTATTAGTTCTTCGAGTGGAAAACGGTTCAAATCATTGGCCTCTTGTATGACTGTTACTTTAAAGTCTCAAGTTTTATTAAGAGAACGCAAAATCTTGTTTACGAATTCAAAATCTGAAAAACATTTGCCAAGAGATTTTAAACTATTGACGACATCCATAAAATGGGTGTACATATCAATAATGGTTTCGCTCGGCTTCATTCGAAAAAGCTCGAAATCATGTATTAAAATATTAATTTTTGAATCTTTAACTTTACTAGTCCCTTCATGTGTGATATCAAGAGTGTGCCAAATATTGAAAGCCGTTTCGCAAGTAGAAAGACGATTAAACTTATTTCTATCTAGGGCACAAACCAAGGCATTTATAGCCTTTGCATTTAGAGAAAACGTCTTCTTCTCCAAATCATTCCAATGGTTCATTGGAAGAGAAGACATTTCAAATCTATTTTCGATTATGTGCCATAAATCGAGATTCAATGAAAGCAAGAAAACTCCCATTCGAGTTTTCCAATAAGTGTAGTCCGTCCCATTAAAAAAGGGAGGACGAATGAGAGAGTAACCCTCTTGAAAGCCAAAAAGAGCCATTTCTCTTGGGTGTTAAACCAACTGAGAAATCACGAGGCTCTGATACCAATTGTTAGGCTCAAGAGTTGGCACTAAGAGGGGGGGTGAATTAGTGCAGTAGTAAAATAACATCGGTTTAAAATCTTTCGTACGATAAAAACTGATTTCGACGAAAACCGATTTCAGAAGCTTAATAACTTGGAAGCGTATAGAAGCATAGTGACTAAGTAAAGTAGTTTGCAGCATGTAAATGACAAGAATAAAATGCAAACCAAAGAACACGATAGTTTTAGAGTGGTTCAATCAACATAACCTACATTCACTTTTGGCTTCCTCCTTCGACGAGGTCACTAGCGTCCACTAGAGGCCTTCCTTCAATAGGTGAAGGCCAATCATCTTTTACACCCCTCTTCTCCTTTTACCGGGTTTAGGAGATAACCCTTATAAGCACTCACTCTCCTCTCTAAATAGAATTCTAACACTTAGACTAGAGGAGGATTCTCACAAGAGATTTCTACAGTGATTCTTTACTTTTAAACTCTCTTTGCTTGTGTATTTTACCTAGGGATGAGAGGGGTATTTATAGGCTTCAAGTGGATTCAAACTTGGAGCCTAAAAGCATCTTATCTCGGGTTTCCCGGGTGTAGGCGGTACCACCGCCTAGCAGTTCTGATACTGGGCGGTACAACCACCCAAGCTGGCGATACCACCACCTGCAGCCTCTCAAAGGCTATGTCTGGGCGGTGGTACCGCCCAGGTCGGTAGTACCACCACCTGACATAGTCTCGAAGACTGTGCCATGACGGTGAAACTTCTTGGGGCATTGTTTGGGACTCTTATTGGGCCCAACATAGTTCTTACATGGGCCTAGCTGGCCCCTAATTGGGTTGGCCCAAATCCAAACCCAATTACATGCTAACTACGAAATCTTAAGATATTTGCTAAGCTAAACAAGTCTCTATGTCTATTCTTCTAGCGAGTTTCTAGCGAACTTCCGATGATCTCTCAGCAATGTTCCAGCGAACTCCCGGCAAGCTCTTGGACTTCACGACGATCTTCTTGGCGTGTTCCAACGAGCTTCTCTGGCAAGCTCCAAGACTTCTCGGTTGGTTCCTCCAGAACTTTCGACGAATGTCCAGACTTCCGATGAACTCTCAAACTCCTAATGTGATCTCGATCTTGACTTCGGGACTTCATTTTGTTTCATGCTTTGCTTTCGTAGTTAATCCTGCACATGTAAAACGTACTTCGATTTAGAAAATTAATACTAAGCATTAATCACATTGTCTGGTCATGTCATTGGACTCTTAACGCTTCGTTCGATTCTTTGGCGCATTGTCCTCTTTTGCGGCCTATTGCCCAATCGGCCAGTTAACTCCACAACTCCGATATCCTTGGCACAATATCCGCTCTTCTTGGCCCAATGCCCGAATTCACGGCCCAAAGCCTAATGTCGATACGTCGACTGATCCACCGGCCGATGTCTAATATTCTGACATGTTATCTTCCGGCACAACATGATTTTTCCTGCTTTAATTGTCTCACCCTGATTGAAGCATTTTACGTCACTCAAAACGTAGATTAAAACATAAACATAATTATCAATTGGTTTCATCATCAAAATACAAGATTCGACAAAGAGCTCTTTCTCTCTCAATCCGAATAACCTTGGCTAAGGATTTGTTTGAGCAAGAACACACAAGATATTTCTCTTATAATATCAAGAGCGGATGATCCTCTATCGACACTCAATAAACCTCGTAAGATTTGTTTTCACTCCCAATGACTAGTTGTACTAGATCTAGAACTTCAAAACCTATAAGTCTGGTATCAAAGAGTGGAGTACTCATACAGAATATCCTTAGTGCAAGTCTAAGAACTAGATACACTACTTAGACTATGAGGTCGTATTTGATAGTATAGTGTACTCAACTATCCAACATTCCATGAGCGGACTAATCAGTGAACTCATTCTCCAATGAGTACCTTCACTGTATCCTTAGTATTCCTACTTAAGCAGTCATGAGATCAACTGCCGCCATCATATAGACGGGTATACAGTATACCAATATGTCGATATCTCGATGTCCCTCTCAAGTAAGCGATGACTAGGATTATTTAGGGTCTATATTTAAAGGTGAATTAGTCTCATTATCGTGATCTAATCATGATCCGATTTTCATTGCACAGATCCATGGACATCATAATATATTATACAATAAGTAATATAAAGTGAGAGAGATTACCATAATAATAATAATAAAAAGACTACATGTCATGTCACATGTGCCATTACTCATGTAATTGACTTACAGGGCACCCATGACTAGCACAATGTATTCCACCTCTATGATCGAGTCAATAGTATTGTTTTGCTTGAAACTCTTCCAACCTCACTACTTTCCCATTCAGGGTGAACACATACCCTGAATTTGATTTACAATCATCGACATTGGATTAGAAACTCGAGTCCCTGTAGCCCTCAACCTAGAGATTACCTCCTCCGTATATTAGTAAAAAATCCTTAGTTCTTATCAAGTACTTAAAGATATACTTACTACTTTCAAGTACTCCAAGCTTGGATCTACCTGATACCTGCTCGTGACACTCAGAGTATGTGCTATATCAAGCTTGGTATATAACATAACATACATAATTGATTCTATCGTAGAGGCATAGGATATCCTATCCATGTTGCCCTTTCTTCAAGAGTCTTTGGGGACATAGTCTGAGAAAGTGAAATTCCATATCTCATCAGTATGAAACATCTCTTGGAATTTTTCATGCTAAATCTTTTGATAATAGTGTTTATATACCTAACTAGGACAAGCCAAGTATCCTCTTGAATCTATCTCTATAGATCCAAATCCCCAAAATATATGATACTTCCCTTAAGTCCTTCATGGAGAAGTGTCTAGATAGCTGAGCCTTTACTATGGAGTGTATTCCTATATCATTCTCAATGATTAGGATATCATCCACATATAATACCAAGAAGGTAATAGCGCTCTTATTGACCTTCTTGTACATACAAAGCTCATCTTTATGTAGTAAAATCTATGGGCGACATCACATGCGCAGCAGAAGAACAAAAAACCAAAAATCCCCATTTTTTCAAAAATGTGTTCATCATCGTGCAAAGATTTATGCGTAAAAACCCACGAAACATAAATCCATGTGTAAGATATTTGTGTTTTACTTAGGAAGATTGTATATCCCTAATGTTAGGATCGGAGCGGCACTAAGAGGGGGGGGTGAATTAGTGCAGCGGTAAAAACTACGTCGATTTCTGAAATTTCTTTGTATGTTGAAAATCGATTCCGGAAATATGGTTAGATTGAAAGCATAGGGAAAAGTATTGAAGGCAGTAAGCTATTGAAGGGGTTTGCAGTAAGGTAATAGCAGGAAGTAAATGCAAACCAGAGAAGACGGTAGTTTATAGTGGTTCGGTCAATCGTGACCTACATCCACTCCTCCGATTCCTCTTCCGTCGAGGCCACCGGCATCCACTAACGATCTTCCTTTACTAGGCGAAGATCAACCTCCTTCTTACACCCCTCTTACAACCTCTTACAAGTGGTTCACCCTTTTACAAAGATTCCAATGGAAAGAAAGGAGGTGAACACTCAAGCTATTGAAAACAAGACTTTTCCTAAAGATTTTCTCAACTTCTAGCTTCTCAAAAGGTTGTTATCTCAGCTGAGAATAGAGGGGTATTTATAGGCCTCAAGAGGATTCAAATTTGGGCTCCAAAATTTGAATTCTCTTCGGTTCCCGAAGCTAGCGGTGCCACCGCCTATTAGTTTTGACACTGACAGTGTACTGGGCGGTGCCACCGCCCAGTCCAGCGGTGCCACCGCCTAGCTCTCGGGTGCTGGGCGGTGCCACCGCCCAGACTGGCGGTGCCACCGCCCAGACCGGCGGTGCCACCGCTTGGCTCTCGGGTGCTGGGCGGTGCCACCGCCCAGACCGGTGGTGCCACCGCCCAGACCGGTGGTGCCACTGCCCAGACCGACGGTGCCACCGCCTGGCTATTTTGGCTCACTGGTTGGGCTCCAAACTTGGCCCAAACCAGTCCGAACTCGGGCCCAATAGGCCCCTACTTGGGTTGTAAGATTAACACCTAATACTAACCCTAATTAATGTGCTAACTACGAATTTAAAGACATTTCCTAAGCTATTACAAAGTCCGCAAGTTAAGACTTCTTCCGGCGAGCTTCCGGCGAACTTCCGGCGGTCTTCCGAAAAACTCTCGGAAACCATTCTGCGGACTCCCGACAAGCTCCGAGACTTCACGATTTGATCTTGGCGAGTTTCGACGAGCTTCTTCGGCAAGCTACGATCTTTCTCGGTGAGCTCCGCGAACTTCCGACGAACCTTTCTGCGAGCTTCCGAAAAACCCTTCGGCAAGTTCCCTACTCATTCTCGGCTAGTTCCGACAACATTCCCGATGAACCTTCGGACTTCCGTCGAACTCTCGAACTCCCAACGAATCCTTCGCGCTTGACTTTGGCACTTTGTTTCGCTTTATGTCTTCATCGTTATCGTAGTTAATCCTGCACACACAAGCCAAAACTCTACTCCGATCTAGACAATTATTACAACGCGAATTGACATTCTGTTTCCCGGCACGTTATTGGTTGGCGCTTTGTCCGATTCTTCAGCGCATCGTCCACTCTTGCGGCTTATTGCCCAATCGACGGTTGACCTCCGCAACCCCGATATCCTTGGTGCAATTCCGCTCTCCTTGGCCCGATGCCCGATGTCCGAAGCGTTCTACCGTCCAATATCCTAACGTGATCTCCTCCGGCGCAACGTCAATTCCTCCTGCGTCAACTGTCTAATCCTGATCGAGTAGACCTGCATCACTCCAAATGCAGTTAAACATCTAAACACAATCAATTAGTTTCATCATCAAAATCCGAGATTCAACAATCTCCCCCTTTTTGATGATGATAACTAATTGATGACTACCGGAGTTAACCTTAACTCCTCGGAGTTTAAAGAAACTCCCCCTATCAATATGCCATTGATAGAACACTTGGATTATCCTAAATCCAAGTAACATTCATCACATGTTATGAAAAACATTTAAACCATCATGCAAATATATAAAATATTCAATTCAATGCATGAGGTCATCAATATACTTCTCCCCCTATGTCATTAACAAAAAGGAGAAGTAGCTCTAGCTATTTTAAAAGATATTCAAGTTTTTGTAACGTGAAGCTAGATTTTCATCACAACATATAATCACAAAAGCATAGTAAGATTCTTAAGTTCAATCATGGCAATTCAATACTTGCTTCTTGTGCAAGATTGCACTTTGCTTTTCTTTGCATGTTCTAACTAGCAAAAGCTTTCTCTCCTTTGTTTTTGTCGAAAGTAGGGAAGAGTACAAGCTAGCCAGCATTTGCCTTGAGCTAGCAATCTTTCTCCCCCTATGTCATTGCCGAAAAGGAGAGGAACCAATGATAAATTATGAATTTGCATCAATCAATATTTCAATCATCGCATGATACATACAAGACAAAAATACAAAGAAATCATGTCATGAAAGACATCAATTGTTAAACATGATATGATAATAGTCTTAAAAATTTCAATTTGCGATACATGTGATACATTGCGATACTAAAAAAATTAATGTGATGCTTTTAAGGATATCAACCTATTTTTGATACAAAGCATGGCAAGAGCAATTATATTGCAAGTTTTCTAAGTTTTACAATTTTTGCTTCTTTTGAGATAGCAATTCTTTACTTATTGAGATAGGCAAGATAGTGATGTTCAAGAAGACAACTTTTGCTTCTTGAAATAAGCAAGTTAGCAATCTTTGCTACTTAAGATAGGCAAGCTAGCAATCAAGTTTTTGCATCTTCTTAACTTGTGCAAATTAGCTATCTCCCCCTTTGTCATTGTCAAAAAGAAGGGAAGACCCTTTACATCAATTATGACAAAGGTAAGTATCAATCTTATTTGTGCATCATTATATTTTCAAATTAGAATATGCACATTTTCAAAAACCTTATATTTCATTCATGCACGATATTGAATAAATCGATTTACATTATGAGGATATCATACATGATACTAAAATTTTTAACTATTTATAAACATTTTGATCATGATACCAAACATTCATTATTTAGAGCATTCATGACACAAAACATTAAATCAACATTTCTAATACATCATTTTAGCAACAACTCATAGTATTTTAAATCATGATTTACATCATATGCAATACATCACATCATAATTAGAAAGCACAAGTATTGCATGCATCATTGTAAATCATAAATGTTTCATATCATGATGGTATTAACTTGTCAAATTATATCCTACCATGCATGATCAAAACTTTTCATTTGTACATAAATATTCCAATCATTATTATCATCAAATCAAGATCATTTTCAAGAGATTCACAAAAGTGATACAAATAGATTCATGATTTTAATTCCCATGATAATATATTTTCCTTTTAAAGTGTTTCTATTCATGTGATTTATTTCATTTATGCCAAATAAAAAAATATGCATCAATGTTCAAAAACCGAAAAAGCCATTTTCATTACCGTAAAAATCGATAATCCATAAGTCTCAAGAATCATCATGCATAATTTCATTCATCACATTAGGAATATCAAGAAGAATTAATTGGGTGATGAGATGAATATTTTCATGAATACAAGCAATTGCATAAAATTCATATCATGAAGGATTAGAATATGTATATACCAAAAGGCATGATTTCTTTTGAAAAACCTCCTCTTAAATAATCAAAAGAAAATCTTAGGAGATCAAATAATAAAAGATATTTAAAAGAAATTTTAAGTCATGAATTTCGAAAAAGATATTCTATTTAGTAAAAGAACCTTAGGAGAAAAAGATTTCAATTCAAGCATATAAAATCTTGACTTAAGCATAAGAAATCTCAATTTACAAATTTTGAGAAATCAAGATAAAGCTCATTTAAATTTAAATCATCAAATCAAGATCATTTTCAAGAGATTCACAAAAGTGATACAAATAGATTCATGATTTTAATTCCCATGATAATATATTTTCCTTTTAAAGTGTTTCTATTCATGTGATTTATTTCATTTATGCCAAATAAAAAAATATGCATCAATGTTCAAAAACCGAAAAAGCCATTTTCATTACCGTAAAAATCGATAATCCATAAGTCTCAAGAATCATCATGCATAATTTCATTCATCACATTAGGAATATCAAGAAGAATTAATTGGGTGATGAGATGAATATTTTCATGAATACAAGCAATTGCATAAAATTCATATCATGAAGGATTAGAATATGTATATACCAAAAGGCATGATTTCTTTTGAAAAACCTCCTCTTAAATAATCAAAAGAAAATCTTAGGAGATCAAATAATAAAAGATATTTAAAAGAAATTTTAAGTCATGAATTTCGAAAAAGATATTCTATTTAGTAAAAGAACCTTAGGAGAAAAAGATTTCAATTCAAGCATATAAAATCTTGACTTAAGCATAAGAAATCTCAATTTACAAATTTTGAGAAATCAAGATAAAGCTCATTTAAATTTAAATCATCAAATCAAGATCATTTTCAAGAGATTCACAAAAGTGATACAAATAGATTCATGATTTTAATTCCCATGATAATATATTTTCCTTTTAAAGTGTTTCTATTCATGTGATTTATTTCATTTATGCCAAATAAAAAAATATGCATCAATGTTCAAAAACCGAAAAAGCCATTTTCATTACCGTAAAAATCGATAATCCATAAGTCTCAAGAATCATCATGCATAATTTCGAAATCTATTAAGCATGATCATTATGCTTGACATCAAGACATGGTTTCAAAATATTTAATATTTTCATTACATAATTACATCATTATGCATCATCAAAATTGATTTCATAAAGTATTTTCCATCAAGATCATTTTGTTTGTTGTAGTCATGCATTTTTCTTTTTAGGTGAATCTAACTTTTCAAGCTTAGTTTTTGATACAAGATCCATACATCATCATTAAGCATGATATCAAACTTCTTTATATTTTCATTAAGACATCAAGCATGGTTTCAATCAAAATTGGAAATCATCAAAATACACATTATTTCTTTTTGAAAAAACATTTATCATCATTTAAAATCGAAACATAAGTTTCGTCAAGAAGCTGTCAAGATCAAACACATCATGATATCACATCTATCATCAAAAGATTATCAAGAAATTCATACTATGTCATCTTAATATGTGATGAGAATGTCATCTTAATTCATCATAAAAACGTTTAGGCCAAAAACATGTTAATCGAAAATGAGAGTTTCAAATCAACATTTACCTCAAAAACTCATGCATGACATAAAATCATCAAGATAGACATGCATGGATTAATCCTAAGCATTATCATATATCATATAATTACCATCCCTAATGTTGCATACATCATTCAATATTTCAAAACATAACATGCATGAAACCTTAGCAATATATTTTTCATGATCAAATTTTTTAATTTTTCAAAGATGCTAAAAAGAAAAACATGATATAATTTTTGAAAAACAATTTTTTATTTCCTATTCCTACTATCTAAATTAAGCACTCATGAAAAGCTTCAAGTAATTTCAAAATAATTCAAGAGAGTTGAGTTACTTACCTTGTAGTCGAAGCCCATCAAAGCCCAATTCGCCATTTCACCTTTGAAAGTTCTTGATTCATTCTTGGTTGCCTTCCTCTTCTTTGGCCTCTTCCTCCGTTCAAGTTCATTATTTATTTTAGATTTTTGTTTAATGAACTTATTAAGATTTAGTGTTCAAAGTTCAAGTTCATCATTGTCCTCATCACTTGAGTCATCGCTCAAGTGGTATTCATTTGTCCGGAGTTCCAAATCCTTCCTATTCTTTGGAAGGTGGTTCAAGTGCTCATCGGGTTCAAAATGTTCCAAAAGTGTCATTTCATAGGTCATTAGTGACCCGATTAATTCTTCTAATGGAAAATCATTTAAATTTTTTGTCTCTTGTATTACGGTTATTTTAGGATCCCACCTTTTTGGAAGGGATCTTAAGATCTTACTTACGAGATCAAAATTCGAAAAAGATTTACCAAGAACTCTTAGATTATTGACGACATCCGTGAAACGGGTGTACATGTCGCCTATAGTCTCGCTTGGTTGCATTCGAAAAAGCTCAAAATCATGCAATAAAATGTTAACTTTCGAGTCTTTGACTCTACTAGTTCCCTCGTGTGTGATTTCAAGTGTTCGCCAAATATCAAAAGCCGTTTCGCACATAGAAATCCGATTGAACTCATTTTTGTCCAAAGCGTAAAATAAGGCATTCATAGCCTTTGCGTTTAAAGAAAAATGCTTCTTCTCCAAATCCGACCATTCGTTCATCGGTTTAGAGGGAAGTTGAAAACCGTTTTCAACAATATTCCATAAATCCAAGTTCATAGAAATCAAGAAAACTCTCATTCGAGTTTTCCAATAAGTGTAGTCCAATCCGTTAAACAACGGTGGACGAAAAACCGAAAAGTCCTCTTGAAAGCCATGAAGAGCCATTTCTCTCGGGTGTAAATCCGAAATGAGAAATACCGGGCTCTGATACCAATTGTTAGGATCGGAGCGGCACTAAGAGGGGGGGGTGAATTAGTGCAGCGGTAAAAACTACGTTGATTTCTAAAATTTCTTTGTATGTTGAAAACCGATTCCGGAAATATGGTTAGATTGAAAGCATAGGGAAAAGTATTGAAGGCAGTAAGCTATTGAAGGGGTTTGCAGTAAGGTAATAGCAGGAAGTAAATGCAAACCAGAGAAGACGGTAGTTTATAGTGGTTCGGTCAATCGTGACCTACATCCACTCCTCCGATTCCTCTTCCGTCGAGGCCACCGGCATCCACTAACGATCTTCCTTTACTAGGCGAAGATCAACCTCCTTCTTACACCCCTCTTACAACCTCTTACAAGTGGTTCACCCTTTACAAAGATTCCAATGGAAAGAAAGGAGGTGAACACTCAAGCTATTGAAAACAAGACTTTTCCTAAAGATTTTCTCAACTTCTAGCTTCTCAAAAGGTTGTTATCTCAGCTGAGAATAGAGGGGTATTTATAGGCCTCAAGAGGATTCAAATTTGGTCTCCAAAATTTGAATTCTCTTCGGTTCCCGAAGCTAGCGGTGCCACCGCCTGTCAGTGGCGGTGCCACCGCTTGTCAGTTTTGACACTGACAGTGTACTGGGCGGTGCCACCGCCCAGTCCAGCGGTGCCACCGCCTAGCTCTCGGGTGCTGGGCGGTGCCACCACCCAGACCGGCGGTGCCACCGCCTAGCTCTCGGGTGCTGGGCGGTGCCACCGCCCAGACCGGTGGTGCCACCGCTTGGCTATTTCGGCTCACTGGTTGGGCTCCAAACTTGGCCCAAACCAGTCCGAACTCGGGCCCAATTGGCCCCTACTTGGGTTATAAGATTAACACCTAATCCTAACCCTAATTAATGTGCTAACTACAAATTTAAAGACATTTCCTAAGCTATTACAAAGTCCGCAAGTCAAGACTTCTTCCGGCGAGCTTCCGGCGAACTTCCGGCGGTCTTCCGAAAAACTCTCGGAAACCATTCTGCGGACTCCCGACAAGCTCCGAGACTTCACGATTTGATCTTGGCGAGTTTCGACGAGCTTCTTTGGCAAGCTACGATCTTTCTCGGTGAGCTCCGCGAACTTCCGACGAACCTAACCTTTCTGCGAGCTTCCGAAAAACCCTTCGGCAAGCTCCCTACTCATTCTCGGCTAGTTCCGACAACATTCCCGATGAACCTTCGGACTTCCGTCGAACTCTCGAACTCCCAACGAATCCTTCGTGCTTGACTTTGGCACTTTGTTTTGCTTTATGTCTTCATCGTTATCGTAGTTAATCCTACACACACAAGCCAAAACTCTACTCCGATCTAGACAATTATTACAAAGCGAATTGACATTCTGTTGCCCGGCACGTTATTGGTTAGCGCTTCGTCCGATTCTTCAGCGCATCGTCCACTCTTGCGGCTTATTGCCCAATCGGCGGTTGACCTCCGCAACCCCGATATCCTTGGTGCAATTCCGCTCTCCTTGGCCCGATGCCCGACGTCCGAAGCGTTCTATCGTCCAATATCCTAACGTGATCTCCTCCGGCACAACGTCAATTCCTCTTGCGTCAACTGTCTAATCCTGATCGAGTAGACCTGCATCACTCAAAATGCAGTTAAACATCTAAACACAATCAATTAGTTTCATCATCAAAATCCGAGATTCAACACCTAAATCCCTATAGATCTATATGAGAAGATAAAGGAGGTCAAGCACCCTCCTTTCTAGTGGTGATTCACATAGTAGGGTTATGATGATGCTTTTCTAATTGCTACCCAAAACTCTATACATATTATTTGAGAATAAGAAGGGAAGAGGAGAATAGGAGGTGGAAACTCCTACTTATAAAGGTTCTTTGTCTACTTAACTATAATGGATCTTACCGTATTGGATATTGGATCTTTATCCAACTACCTAGGCCTTTTAGATTAGTAGATCTCTATCTAATAATCTCTCATAGGCTCTTATTAGATCTCATCCATATGATCTAATAATTTAGGGGCTTATTGGATATCCAATAAAATAGGGGCTCCGACGGATATCTCATATTCGAACCTCTACTCGTCGCAATGCTTGCCATATGTGTATGACCCTTTAAGCCTAATATCAAGCTAGCTGTAAGTCATACTTGTTAGAACTCCTTCTGACTTAGTGAATTATTATCTCTATAATAATTTACTCGACTTATCGACTACAAACGTACTAGGTCACTATGCCACAGTCCCTAGAATAATACAAGGGAATCTAATTCATTAGACATATCTATCCTCAGTTACTATATATCTATAGTCCCTCATCCATCTAATACCATAGAGACCATATACTAGGCATGGTGCTATCAGACATATACGGTTTCTACTTAAGTCTCGCTTTAATCGGATTCTCCCGGAGATCTCTCTTAATCCGAATGACCTAGGCCAGTTATTTGTCTAAGCAAAAATATATGGGATATTCCTCTCATGATACCGAGAGCGGATGATCCTCTATCGACACTCAATGGCCCTCGTCAGGTTGATTGCCACTCTCGATAATCGACTATGCTAGATCTGAAACTTCCAAACCTATAAGTCCGATATCAAAGAGTAGAGTACTCATACAGGACATCACATCCTTAGTGTCTTAAGTTTAAGGACAAGATACACCATTGTGACTACAGAATCATTGTCTGACAATAAGGCATCATTAATCATCCAATATTTCATATGCGAATCAATCAGTGAACTCATTCTCCAATGAGCACTTGCACTATATCCCTAGTATCCCCACATGAGCAGCTATAAGACTAGCTGCTTCTATCATATGGATGGGTATATAATACATTAGTTTGTCCGATTATCTCGATATCCCTCTTGAGTAACCTATGACCAGGATTATTTAGGGTTTATGTTTGAAGGTGAATTGATCTCATTATCGTGATCTCATCACGATCGAATTGCCATTACACAGATCCATAGACATCACAATATATATATATATATATATATATATATATATATATATATATATATATATATATTCATATATATATATATTCATGTAATAGGTAATATAAAGTGATAAAATATTAAATAATATATAAGCAAAAATAGTGCGTGTCATATCATATATGCCATCACCTACGTGATTGGCTTGTAGGGCACCTATGATTGACACTTTGTTCTTAACGAAATCATAAGATCTGATTGCCTCATCAAATCTTATGTTCCAACTTCGGGAAGCCTACTTTAGTCCATAAATGGACTTAAGTAGTTTGTACACCTTATCTAGACTATGCTTGGACATGAATCCTTTAGGCTATATATCATATACACCTCCTCCTCGAGGTTGCTATTGAAGAATATGATTTTTACATCCATCTCTAGATCTCATAGTCATAATGTACTACAATAGCTAATAGAATTTGGATGGATTTCAGTATAGCTACGGGTGCGTAGGTTTTGTCATATCCAACACATTGCCTTTGATGATACCCCTTAGCCACTAGCCTTACCTTATAGGTCTTAATCTTTTCATCTACTCCGATTTTCTTTTTGAAGATCCATTTGCAATCAATGGGTATGATACCCTCAAGTGCATCAACAAGGTTCCAAACTTTGTTAGAGTATATGGATTCCATCTCAAAATTCATGGCTTCTTGCCATTTCCTGGAGTCTATGCTTATAATAACCTTCTCGTAGGTTTGAGGATTAGTATCCTGAGTGTCCTCTCCATTGATATGTCCTATATATCTCTTAGGAGGATATGACACTCTACCAAACTTACACAAATTGGAACTTGTGTGTCAGGTAAGTGAACAGACTCGGTCTCCGAAATGGTGTATGAGCTAGGTTCTCTAACCTCGCTCAATTTTATCATATTCTCACTATCTCTGCCAAGAATGTATTCTTTCTTAAGGAATATTACTCTATTAGCAATAAGGACCTTTTAGTCCTCAAGATGATAGAAATAATATACACAAGTTTCCTTGGGGTTGTTACGATCGAGTCGGCACTAGGGGGATGAATTAGTGCAGCGGATAAAAACTATATCGATTCAAAATTTCTTCATTTTGATAAAATTGATATTGGAAATATATTTAACTTGAAAACGTTCGTAAGAGTGTAATGAGAAAGTAAAGCAAGTAAGGTAGTTTGTAGTAAAGATAAATTGCAAGAAGTAAATGTAAACTGAGTTTTATAATGGTTCGGTCATCGTGACCTACATCCACTCCCTATTCCTCTTATGTTGAGGCCACCGGCATCCACTAACAATCTTTCTTCAATGGGTGAAGATCAACTACCCTTTTACACTCTTTCTCCTTTTCATAGGTTTATAAGATAACCCTCACAAGCCTCTCTTTCTTAGACCTCACTTCTCCCTTTAGACAAACTTCTAAATACTAGGAAGAAATGATCCTAAATCCTAAGAGAGTTTCCCAATTTTTTAAAAGTATTTTTCCCCTTTTTTCAACTCAATTTTGTGCTTAAATCTTGCTACTTCATGCAAAAATAGTTGGGGAATTTATAGATCTCAATTGGCTTAAAAAATGGAGCCAAAAAAAGGTCTCATCCTGGTTTTCCCGGGTATTGGCAGTACCATTACTTGTGTTGGGCGGTACCATCGCCTATAGTACTGACATTGGATGGTACTACTGCCCAGTCTAGCGGTTCCGTCGCTTGGGAGACTATGTTTGGGTGATACATCGCCCAAACTGGCGATACCACCGCTTGACAATCTCGAAGACTGAGTCTGGGTGGTACCATCGCCTAGATTGGCAGTACCACTGTTTGACATAGTCTCGGAGACTGTGCCATATTGAATCTCGAATTTTGATGATGAAATCAATTGATGGGTTAATTGATATAATCCATATTATTGAGTTAAGTGTGTATGATTAACTACGATAGATTGAAGACATAAAGCAAGTCTACCGGAGTCAAGTTCGATAGATGTTCGAGAGTCCACCAAGAGTCCAATGATTCATCGGAAGTACTACCAGAACCAACTGAGAAGAAATCAGGGACTTGCCGAAGTTTTTGGAAGTTCGCTAAAGAGATCGTCAGAGGTTCGCGGAGATTACCGAGAAGGTTCGGCTACTTGCCAAAGACTCGCTGAACTCACCACAAGATCAAGAGCCTACTGGGAGTCCACCGGAAGAAATCCGAGGGTGTATCGGAAGTCCGCCGGAAGATTACCAAAAACCTCGCCAAAAGGGAACTCAACGTTACCAATTAAAAACCTGCTTAGGACTATGTCTTAATTTTATAGTTTACATGTAATTAGGGTTAGGATTAATAGTTAATCCTATAACCTAGTTAGGGGCCAACTAGGCCCTAATATGAACTGGTTTGGGCCAAATTTGGAGCCCAACCAGTGACCCGTAAGGACGGGCGGTGGCACCGCTCAGAACCAGAGGGATCAGGCGGTGGCACCACCCAGAACTTGAGAGTTTCGGCGGTGGCACCGCCATTACACTGTCAGTATCAGACACTGATAGGTGGTGGCATCGCTAGCATCGAAAAACCCAAAAGAATTCAAATTTGGAGCCCAAATTTGAATCCTCTTGGGGCCTATAAATACTCCTCAATTCTTAGCAGATAAGACAACCTTTTTGAGAAGTAAGAGATTGAGATAAAGCCTTAGCAAAGTCTTTAGCAAGTCTTGTTTTCAATAGCTTAAGTGTTCACCTCCCTCTTTCTCTTTGAAAATTTGTAAGAGTGTGAACCACTTGTAAAAGGCTGTAAGAGGGGTATTTGCCATTCCCCTTCAAAGTGATTTGCTAGTGGAAGTTGGAAGCCTCAACGAAGAAAGCTTCACAAGTGGATGTAGGTTATTTGACCGAACCATATTAAATTGGTGTGTTCCTTGAATGTGTGAGTGTTTACCTTTCTGAAATTGTTATTTACATAGCAGCAAGCTTTCGGTTTTTCATCTTCTATCTTTACTCAAGCTACTCTTGCCAAGTTATTCATTCTCGAATCCAAATCTCTACGCATTTACGAAATCATTTTCAAACTTACAAGTTTGAATCCGCTACACTAATTCACCCCCCCTCTTAGTGTGGCTCCGATCCTAACAATTGGTATCAGAGCGAGGCTCACTCTCATATTTGGTTTAATACCGAAGAGAGGATCTTGGGTATTAAACCAAATATTACTTTGGCATGCACGAGGGTCATTCTATTACATGTCCGTCTATGTTTAATGGGTTGGATTACACATATTGGAAGACTCGTATGAGGATCTTCCTCATTTCTATGGATTTTGAGCTTTGGACTATTGTCGAAAATGGATTTAAAAAATCTTCTCTTTCGATGAGCGAATGGGATGAATCGGAGAAGAAGGTTTTTGCTTTAAATGCAAAGGCTATGAATGCCTTATTTTGTGCACTTGATAAAAATGAATTTAATCGTGTTTCAATTTGTGATTCGGCTTTTGATATTTGGAGAACTCTTGAGGTCACTCATGAAGGCACTAGCCGAGTGAAAGAGTCTAAAATCAACATTCTTATGCATTCTTATGAACTTTTTCGGATGAAATCAAGTGAGTCTATCGGAAACATGTACACCCGTTTCACGGATGTCATCAATGGAATCAAAGCTCTTAGTAAATGTTTTTCTAACTTTGAACTAGTAACTAAAATTTTAAGATCCCTTCCATAGAGTTGGGATCCAAAAGTTATGGCCATTCAAGAGGCCAAGGGCCTTAAAACATTTCCTCTCGAAGAACTTATTGGGTCTCTAATGACCTACGAAATGACGTGCCATGCTCATGAAGAGCTCGAGAACCCCCTTCCAAAGAGCAAGAAGGATATGACACTTAGAACATAAGAAGACCACTTGAAAGGAACATCAAGTGATAAGGATAGTGACGATGACATTGCACTTTTAACTTGAAAATTTAAAAAATTTATAAGAAAGAACAAATTTGAGAATAACACCAAAAACAAATTTGAACATAAAAAGGACCAAGTAATATGCTACGAATGCAAGAAGCCGGGGGACTTCAAAAATGAATGCCCCTAAGCCAAGAAGAAGCAACCGAAGAAGAAGAAATCTTTAAAAGCAACTTGGGATGACTCAAGTGATTCCGAGAATGAAGAAGCTAGCAACAAAGAGGAGGCAAACTTCGCGCTAATGGCTTTAGGAGGAGAGGTATGTGATTTAATTAATGAAGATTTATCTTTCGATGAATTTTCTATCGCTTTTCATGAATTATTTGATGAGTGTAGAACTATTAGTAAGAAGTTCAATCTATTAAAGAAAAAGTATGCCTTACTATAAAATAAGCTTGATAGTCTTCAAATTCCTTCATGCTCTAAGTGTGAACACTTAGAAGCAATAAAAAATAAAAATTTGCTACTTAAAGAGACCTTAAACAAGTTTAAGGTCGGTAGCAAAGGCTTGGACATGATCCTTGCAAATAAGGGTCACGTCGCAAATAGAAGTAGAATTGGTTTTATGAGAGGATCTCACCAAAATCCTACCACCTTCATTAAAGGACCCACATTGCATGTTTCACCTCATTTGAAATGTAACTTTTGTTGTAAATATGGATATATTGTTTACAAATGTCCACTTAAGAAAATTAGTCCACATAAGTTGATATGGGTTCCTAAAGGAACTATAAATAATTCAATGATGAATGACAAAATTAGTAGATTAATTTTTGAGGTACCCAAAATCAAATAGGTATCTAAAAACCATTCTCTTTTGTAGACAAACTCACAGGCTAGAAGCAAGAGATGGTATCTTGATAGTGGATACTCAAGGCACATGACCAAAAATCCATCTTAGTTCTCTATGCTCACTAGCAAAGAATAAGGGTATGTCACCTTCGAAGACAACAACAAAGGTAAAATCATTGGCAAGGGAACCATAGGTAACAAATTAAGTTTTTCAATTGATGATGTGCTGCTAGTTGATGGATTAAAATATAATCTCTTAAGCATTAGTCAATTATGCAATAAATGTTACATTATTAGATTTGAATCTAATATGTGCATTATTGAAAAACCAAACAATAACATATCAATGATTGCCTTAAAAAAAAAAAATGTCTACACTATCAACCTTGATGAACTTAGTAATGAAATGTGCTTTTCCGCTTTAAATGATGATGCTTGACTTTGGCATAGGAGATTAGGCCATGCAAATATGAAACTAATATCTAAGATTTCATCTAGAGAGTTGTACGAGGAATTCCCAATATGAAGTTTGTTAAGGACAAAGTGTGTGATGCTTGTCAACTAGGAAAACAAATAAAAACTAGTTTCAAACCAAAAAATCAAATTAGCACAACTAGACCATTGCAATTGATTCATTTGGACTTATTTGGACCAATTGACACAACGAGTCTAGGAGAAAGCAAATATGCCTTCGTAATTATAGATGACTATAGTAGATACACTTGGATCTATTTCTTGGCTCATAAAAGTGATTGTTTTAAATATTTCTCTAAATTTTGTAAACTTACTCAAAATGAAAAAGGCTTCATGATTCCATCAATTCAGAGTTTTTGTGATTCCAATGGATATAACCATAACTTCTCTACTCCGAGAAATCCTCAACAAAAAGGATAGTTGAAAGAAAAAATAGAAATTTACAAGAAATGGCAAGAATCATGTTAAATGAACATAGTCTACCTAAGTATTTTTGGGCCGAAGCAGTTAATACGACTTGCTATGTCATGAATAGGGTTCTAATAAGACCATCTCTATCAAAAACTCACTATGAATTATGGAATAACAAAAAACCAAATGTTTCTTATTTTAAAGTTTTCGGTTGCAAATGCTTTATTTTGAACGAAAAGGATGCCTTAGGAAAATTTGATCCTAAATCCGATGAAGGCATCTTTCTTGGTTACTCTTCTATTTCTAAGACTTTTCGTGTTTTTAACAAAAGAACCTTAGTTATAAAAGAGTCTATTCATGTAGTTTTTAATAAAATTTTTGAGTTAAATAAAAATGATTTTGATGATGATCTTAGTTTTGTTAATTTGAATTTAAATGAACCCCCTCCTCAAAATAGCAACTTGGACGCATCTTCTTCATTACCTAAGGAATGAAAGTATGTGGATGCTCATCCAAAGGAGCTAATTCTAGGAGATACATCAAAAGGGGTTCAAACTCGTTCTTCCTTCAAGAATTTTGTGCTAATGCTGCCTTCCTTTCTCAAATTGAACCTAAATGCATTGATGAGGCCTTGAAAGATGATTCATGGGTCATTAAAATGCAAGAGGAATTGAACCAATTTGAGAGGAATGAGGTATGGAAGCTTGTTCCCAGACCTAGTGACCATTTAGTCATTGAGACTAAATGGGTCTTTAGAAACAAGTAAGACGAATGTGGTATCGTGATTAGAAACAAGGCTAGACTAGTGGCCAAAGGTTCCAACCAAGAATAATGTATCGACTACGAAGAAACCTTCGCTCCTATTGCAAGATTAGAAGCCATTAGGATGCTCCTTGCCTACGCTAGTAGTAATGATTTTAAACTATTTCAAATGAATATCAAAAGTGCCTTCTTGAATGGTTTTATTTTCGAAGAAGTATATGTCGAACAACCTCCCGGATTTGAAAATTCTCTTCTTCCTAATCATGTATTCAAATTGACTAAGGCTCTCTATAGCTTGAAACAAGTTCCTAGAGCTTGGTATCAAAGGCTTAGTTCCTTTCTTATTTTAAATAATTTTATGAAAGGAAAGGTTGATACTGTATTATTTATCAAACACTTTGAAAATAATTTTCTTATTGTGCAAATTTATGTTGACGATATTATTTTTGGTTCTTCGGATGAATCACTATGTGAATCATTTGCCAAGTGTATGAGTCATGAATTTGAAATGAACCTAATGGGAGAATTAACCTTCTTTTTAGGATTACAAATTAAACAACTTAGTGATGGTATATTTCTTAATCAATCTAAATATACATTAGAATTATTGAAACGATTTAACATGGATGGTTCAAAAGCGATAAACACTCCTATGAGTACTTTGACTAAGTTAGATATGGATGAAAATGGTGAAAAGTTTGATCAAAAAACGTATAGGGAAATGATAGGTAGTCTACTTTACCTTATCGCGACTAGACCGGATATCATGTTTAGTATAGGACTTTGCGCTAGGTTTCAATCTAATCTTAAATTATCCCATCTTAAGAGTGTTAAAAGAATTTTTAGATATCTTAAAAGAACTCCCAATTTAGGATTATGGTATCTGAAATTTGATAAATTCGATTTAATAGCTTATGCAGATATTGACTTTGGCGGATGCAAGATAGGTAGAAAAAGTATATCTGAAACATGCCAATTTCTGGGACATGCACTTGTTTCTTAGACTTCCAAGAAACAAAATTCAGTTGCACTATCTACAGCGAAAGTCGAATACATTGCTGCAAGTGTATGCAAAGCACAAGTTGTTTGGATGAAGAATACATTAGAAGACTATGGAATTCACTTGAAGAACATTCCCATAAAATGTGATAATATAAGTGTCATATGTCTTACCAAAAATCCAATTCAACACTCTAGAACTAAGCATAGCAATGTTAGGCATCATTTCATATGCGATCATATCCTTAACAATAATGTCATTCTAGAGTTTATTGATACAAAGCATCAATTAGTAGACATTTTTACAAAAGCCTTAAATGAAGACCAATTTGACTTCATTAGAAGGGAACTAGGCATGTTAAATTGTCCTTGAAAATAAGCTTAATTATGTGTCTTTTCTGAAAGTTTTTTCATCCTCTTTTTGGTTTTCGTGGATTTGATTTCTTCCTTCTTTTTCGATTCCAAATAACATCTTAAAGAACAATACAAGATCCTATCTTGAATCACACACATTTGAAAACAAAAAAGGAGGAAAGAAATTTCTTTTCTTTGGCACACAACTCGGATTGGCGGTAGCACTGCTCGGATTGGCGGTAGCACTGCTCGGATTGGCGGTAGCACTGCTCGGATTGGCGGTAGCACTGCTCGGATTGGCGGTAGCACTGCTCGGATTGGCGGTAGCACTGCTCGGATTGGCGGTAGCACTGCTCGGATTGGCGGTAGCACTGCTCGGATTGGCGGTAGCACTGCTCGGATTGGCGGTAGCACTGCTCGGATTGGCGGTAGCACTGCTCGGATTGGCGGTAGCACTGCTCGGATTGGCGGTAGCACTGCTCGGATTGGCGGTAGCACTGCTCGGATTGGCGGTAGCACTGCTCGGATTGGCGGTAGCACTGCTCGGATTGGCGGTAGCACTGCTCGGATTGGCGGTAGCACTGCTCGGATTGGCGGTAGCACTGCTCGGATTGGCGGTAGCACTGCTCGGATTGGCGGTAGCACTGCTCGGATTGGCGGTAGCACTGCTCGGATTGGCGGTAGCACTGCTCGGATTGGCGGTAGCATGTAAATTGTCCTTTGAAAAATAAGCTTAATTATGTGTCTTTTCTGAAAGTTTTTCATCCTCTTTTTGGTTTTCGTGGATTTGATTCTTTCCTTCTTTTCGATTCCAAATAACATCTAAGAACAATTGGCGGTAGCACTGCTCGGATTGGCGGTGGCACCGCCTGAGAACTCTCTTATAAGAGAACGAGTTAGGGCCGGTAGTGGAACCGCCCCCAACCCGTTAGAACTCTCCCTAGAACACCCACAATACTCTCTAAACCTCTCTCACCCTCATTCTACCTTTAGAAGCCTAAAAGAGGATTCTTGTTGGTTCAAGCTCTCTATCTTCCAAAGAATTCTCCATAAGGTAAAATCTGAAAGCTTTCCTTCCTCTTCTCATTATTTTGCCTACTCTTTATAGTTTCATATTCTTAATCTATCATCTTGTTTAGATAATGGCTCCTAAGAGATCCACAAGAACAAAAGGGAAGAGGGTGGAAGGAGATTCATATGACTAAAACCTTTTTAGATCTAATGAAGTAGCTCTTAGGTTTCTAAATTTCGAAATAAGAACTATACATAAGGGCAAACATGTTGATATAGATGAACTTGAAAACCTAGAACCCATTAGATGGTTTGCATATTTAGATGCCTTACCTCTCCTACAGATCAATGAACCAATTTATCCTAGGTTAGTTAGGCTATTCAACGCAAACTTACGTGTGGATAATGATAGATTAACTACCTACCTCTCAGGAACACAAATTCAAATCTTTGATAGCACTATATGCAAATTAATTGGAATTACCGAAAAGGATAGGGGATGTTATTTTAGAAATAAATAGGATATCAATGCAATAGGAGCAACCTACTCCGAAGCCTTAGAAACTATATTTGTAAATCCGAACCTAGGCATGATTCTCAAAAGTTGTGAGCACTTATTGCCCTTCAACTCTAAATTTCTTCATCACATCATGACTAGCATACTACTTCCCAAACAATTTCATCATGATGAAATTAGTCAAATAGAGCTAAGCACTATGTATTGGATTATGACCGACCAACATAATTGTTTTGGATACTTAATCCGACAATATATGCAGGACATAATAGTTAAAGACACAATGTTACCATATGGGAGGTTAGTCACTCGATTAATACGTGCTCATAATATTTGTGTCTCACCCGATGAAAAAATAATTCAAGTTGATAGATTTACCACTATCAATAGAAACCTACTCAAAAGACTTAAGTGCACTTTTAGCAATGGTATATGGGTTAGGCAACCTAGAAGGACTGATCCAGTTCCCCCACAAGTAGAACACCCCGAAACACCAATTTTTAGGGGAAATGAATCTCCTCCTCCTAGTCCCTTTGGTGTAGCACCGTCAGCTCCTGCTTCATCTTCTGAAGATCTTATTATGGCAGAATTACATTAGATCAAATCACAACAAGAACAACTCAAACCACAGCAAGAGCAAATTCAAATTCAGCAAATTGAAATTTTGAAGGAACTACGACAAATGAATCAAAAAATAAATGTCATGTATAAGAACTATGGATTTCCTCCTAAGGATTAATCGATATGTCTTCCTATTCTATTATCTTGACATGCGATCCTTGTATGATTACTCTTAATGCCAAGTTAAGGTTTTGCCATCTTCTTTCTTTTGTATGAAAACCATGTTGTTTCTTTATGAGATGCAACCTTTGATGAATGCTGAATTTTTCTAATGAATTTTGGATTCTGTTTAATAGGATGAATTTTGTATAATCTTATGAATGCTGAATGGTCGATCTTAATGGTGAATTTTTTTTAAATCACAAATTGTTGGCTTAAAAGTCTCATCTCCTTTTTTGTTGATAACAAAGGGGGAGAAGAATGAATAAAAGATTGATAAATTATATTCCAATATGATAGAATGACTTATTTGAATTGTAAAAGCTTGTGTTAATGCAAATATCTCATATGCATCGATAGCATGACTTATATGAATTAAAAGAGCTTGTCTTAATGCAAATGTCTTATACGCATCGCAAAACTCCTTGAGAATATCGCAAGTTTTTAGATTAGTTGATCATATTAAATCATACCTTACATTTATATCATGAGATTCATGTTGAAAGTTCACATCTCTTGTCAAAATGATAATTGTCTTTTATCATTCGACTTGAAAATTATTTTCATAGCTTGAAATTATGAGAAATATGAAGTTTTGTATTTGATCATGCTTATTAAGAATAATGATAAGTTCAATGGATAGAACTTATCGGTTTAGGCTTGAATTCAAAGAGATTGAATTCAAGTGTTTTTATCTTCTCATAATATGGCATATAGATAGGGGGAGTTATGTTTAACTTCGTCATCAATCGATTATCATTATCAAAAAGGGGAAGATTGTTGAATCTCGGATTTTGATGATGAAAACAATTGATGGGTTAATTGATCTAATCCATATTATTGAGTTAAGTGTGCAGGATTAACTATGATAGCTTCAAGACATAAAGTAAGTCTACTGGAGTCAAGTTCGATGGATGTTTGAGAGTCCGCCAAGAGTCCGAAGATTTGTCGGAAGTGTTGCCGGAACCAACTGAGAAGAAATCGGGGACTTGCCGAAGTTTTCGGAACTCCACCAAAGAGATCGTCGGATGTTCGCGGAGATCACCGAAAAGGTTCGGCTACTTGCCAAAGACTCGTTGAACTCACCACAAGATCGGGAGCCTGTTGGGAGTCCGCTGGAAGAAATCCGAGGGTATATCGGAAGTCCGCTGGAAGATCACCAAACAGCTCACCGGAAGGGAACTCGACGTTGCCGGTTAAAAACCTGCTTAGGACTATGTCTTAATTTCGTAGTTTATATGTAATTAGGGTTGGGATTAAGAGTTAATCCTATAACATAGTTAGGGGCCAACTAGGCCCTAATATGAATTGGTTTGGGCCAAATTTGGAGCCTAACAAGTGACCCGTAAGGATGGGCGGTGGCACCACCTAGAACCCAAGAGTTCCAGCGGTGGCACCGCTAGTACACTGTCAGTATCAGACACTGACAGACGGTGGCACCGCCAGCATCAAGAAACCCAAAAGAATTTAAATTTGGAGCCCAAATTTGAATCCTCTTAGGGCCGATAAATACCCCTCAATTCTCAGCAGAGAAGACAACCTTTTTAAGAAGTAAGAGAATGAGATAAAGCCTTAGCAAAGTCTTTAGCAAGTCTTGTTTTTAATAGCTTAAGTGTTCACCTCCCTCTTTCTCTTTAAAAATTTGTATGAGTGTGAACCACTTGTAAAAGGTTGTAAGAGGAGTATTTGTCCTTCCCCTTCAAAGTGATTTGCTAGTGGAAGTTGGAAGCCTCATCGAAGAAGACTTCGCAAGTGGATGTAGGTCATTTGACCAAACCACTTTAAATTGGTGTGTTCCTTGAATGTGTGTGTGTTTACCTTTCTGAAATCATTATTTACATAGCAGGAAGCTTTCGGTTTTCCATCTTCTAACTTTACTCAAGCTACTCTTGCCAAGTTATTCATTCTCGAATCAAAATCTCTACGCATTTACAAAATCGTTTTCAAATTTACAAGTTTTAAACTGCCGCACTAATTCACCCCCCCCCCTCTTAGTGCCGCTCCGATCCTAACACGCCACTAACGGTTACACTAGTTTGGGTCAATGTTTGGGCCTTTCACTTAGCCCAACATAGCCTAAACTTGGGCCTAATTGGCTCTTAATTGAGTTGGCCTAATTTAAACCCAATTATGCCTAAAACCTACTTCGATCTAGAATATTATTACAAAGCTGAATCAAATGTTGTCCGACATGTCATTGGTTCATCGACGCCTCATTCGATTCTTTGGCGCATCATCCTCTCTTGTAGCTTATTGTTCAATCGGTCAGTTGACCTTCGCAACTCCGATTTTCTTAGTACAATTTTCACTCTTCTTAGCCCGATGCCCGATGCTCGATCTCATGGCCTAAGGCCTTCTATTGATACGTCGACCTATCCTTAAGCTCAACGTCCAATTTTCTAACATGTTCCACTTTGGCCCAACATGATTATTCCAGCTTTTAATTGTCTTTCCCTGATCGAAGCTTCCTACATCACTCAAAACACAGATCAGATCACAAACACAAATTGGTTTCATCATCAAAATCTGAGATCCAACAATCTCTCTTTTTTTTATGATGATAACCAATTGATAACGGAGTTAACCTTAACTCCCCCTATCAATATGCCATATTGATAGAACTCTTGAATTCAAATTGAATTCAAGTCAAAGCAAATTTAATCATGAATATTTGCAACATGTCCATAAAATCAAGCATAATCAAATTTGCAATGCATCATTCCATCTATGATTGTCATCATAACTTCTCCCCTTTTGTCATCAACAAAAAGGAGAAGTGCAACTAGCAAGCTTTTAGATATAATTCAAATCATTTCAAATAAAGTCATGAGAGAACACAAAGGATCTCGATTCATGTATAATAATTCTCATGATTCATATAGTAAATCTCCTCTTTAAATAAAATACCATGAAAAATTATAGGAGTAAAAAGAAGAGATCTTGATTAAAAAAATCTTAAGTAATTCCAAGAAATCAACATCATGATTTGGATAAAACTTATTCAAATTTAAATTATCAAATTATTAAAATTACTTTCAAGAGATTCAAAATGGCATAAATAACTTTATCAATCTCTTAGTGAAAAGTCGATAAGATAGAGAAAACAAATTTTCGAGAAAAATGCTTTCCTTTTTTAATTATTTCAATTTAAGTGATTTGATTTCTTACAAGCATGCCCAAGTTTTTACACCAAATCAAAACATGCATCATCATTTAAAAGAAAAGCTCATCATCACAAAGATCATCATGCATAATTTTAAAATATAAACTCATTAAGCATGATTTCAAATCATCATTACATTGTTTCTTCAAGTATGATTTCATAAAGCATTTGTAATCAAACTCATTTTGTTTGTTATAGTAATGCATTTTCCTTCTTTGCATCAATGATTCAATCATATCATGAGATATATAAATCATAAATACAAAGGAATAATGTCATGAAAAATATAAGATCAAAAGTGTAATACAAAATTTCAAAACATAAGATTTCAAATCATTATGCATAATCAAATCTACAAAATGATCATTTTCAATTAAAATGATTAAGTAAATCTAACTCGTCATACTCAGTGTTAGGAGTTACTATGCAATTGTCATGCTTAATTTTTTATTTTTCAAAATCACTAGAAAGATATGCATGATCCCAAAACTTTTATCATTTTCATTATATATTTAAACATGAAATTTTCAAAAAAAATTATATATTAAAATTTTAAACTAAATTAATAATAACTCGTAAAAAGCATTAAGTCATTTGAAAGTAAACTAAGGGGATTTTGATTACCTTGTCATCGAAAGCCGTTAAGGCATAGTTTGCCACCTTGCATTTGTTGGTTTTTTCTTCATCTTCGAATGAGCTTGATTCATCCCAAGCCACCTTGAGTGTTTTCTTCTTTTATAGCTTCTTCTTTTTAGGTTTATTTTTGTTTTAAGAATTTTTGAAACTTTATTATGAGAAGTTTAAAGCCATCATCATCATCGTCACTTAAGTTGCCACTCAAGTGGTATTCTATTGTTCGAAGTATCAAATCCTTTCTGTTCTTTAGAAGGTTGTTATCATGTTTATTTTGTGTCATACAACTCATTTTATAGGTCATTAAAGACCTGATATGTTATTCAAGTGGAAAATAGTTCAAATTCTTGGCTTCTTGAATGGCCGTTACTTTAGGGTCCCAACTTTTTGGAAGGGATCTCAATATTTTGCTAACGAGTTCAAAGTTAGAAAAACTTTTACCAAGCACTTTTAGAACATTGATGACATCTGTAAATCAGGTATATATGTCTCCAACGGTCTCACTTGGTTACATCCGAAATAATTCAAAATCATGCATCAAAAAATTTATTTTGGAATCTTTATCTTTACTAGTGCCTTTTGTGTGATTTCAAGTGTATGCCAAATTTCAAAAGCCATTTTACAAATAGAAACTTGATTAAATTCACTTTTATCCAAAGAACAAAACAAGGCATTCACAGCCTTGGTATTTAAAGAGAAAGTTTTCTTTTCCAAATTATTCCAATCATTCATTGGAAGAGAAGACTTTTGAAATATATTTTTAATGATATTTCATAAATCAAGGTTTAAGGAAAGTAAGAAACTCTTATCCGAGTTTTCCAATAAGTGTAGTCTATCCCATTGAACATGGGAGGATAAACAATAGAAAACAACTCTTGAATGCCGAAAAGAGTTATTTCTCTTGGTTGTTAAACCAAATGAGAAAAAAATGGCTCTGATACCAACTGTTAGGATCGAGTCGACACTAAGAGGGGGGGATGAATTAGTGCAATTTTTTATTTTTCAAAATCACTAGAAAGATAAGCATGATTCCCATAACTTTTAACATTTTCATTACATCTTTAAACATGCAATTTTCAAAAAAAAATTTACATATAATTTTTGAAACTAAATTAAAAATAAGTTATGAAAAATATCAAGTAATTTCAAAGTAAACTAAGGGGATTTTGATTACCTTGTTGTCGAAAGCCGCTAAGGCATAGTTTGTCACCTCACCTTTGTTGGTTTTTTCTTTATCTTCGGATGAACTCGATTCATCCCAAGCCCCCTTGGGTGTTTTCTTCCTTTTTTATAGCTTCTTCTTTTTAGGTTTATTTTTGTTCTTTGATTCTTGTTTTAAGAATTTTTTAAGCTTTATTGTGAGAAGTTTAAAGTCATCATCATCATCATCACTTGAGTTGTCACTCAAGTGATATTCTATTGGTCAAAATGTCAAATCCTTCTTTCCTTTGGAAGGTTGTTCTCTTGTTCGTTTTATGCCATACAACTCATTTCATAGGTCATTAAAGACTTGATAAGTTCTTCAAGTGGAAAATAGTTCAAATTCTTGACATCTTAAATGGTCATTACTTTAGGGTCTCAACTCTTTAGAAAGGATATCAATATTTTGCTAATGAGTTCAAAGTTAGAAAAACTTTTACCAAGTGCTTTTAGACCATTCATGACATCCATAAACCAGGTGTACATGTCTCCAATGGTCTCACTTAGTTCCATCTGAAATAATTCAAAATCGTGCATCAAAAAATTAATTTTGGAATCTTTAACTTTACTAGTGCCTTCCTGTGTGATTTCAAGTGTATGCCAAATGTCAAAAGTCATTTCGCAAATAGAAACTCGATTGAATTTAGTTTTATCCAAAGCACAAAACAAGGCATTTATAGCCTTGGCATTTAAAGAGAGAGTCTTCTTCTCTAAATTATTCTAATTATTCATTAGAAGAGAAGACTTTTGAAATTCATTTTCAATGATATTCCATAAATCAAGGTTCAAGGAAAATAAGAAAACTCTCATCCAAGTTTTCTAATAATTGTAGTCGGTCCCATTGAACATGGGAGAATGAACGATAGAAAAGCCCTCTTGAAAGTCGAAAAGAACCATTTCACTTGGTTGTTAAACCAAACGAGAAAAAAACATGGCTTTGATACCAACTATTAGGATCAAGTCGGCACTAAGAGAAAGGGGTGAATTGGTACAACGGATAAAAACTACGTCAGTTCAAAATTTCTTCATTTTTATAAAATCGATATTGGAAATATCTTTAACTTGAAAGTGTTCGTAAGAGTGTAATGAGAAAGTAAAGAAAGTAAAGCAATTTTTAGTAAAGGTAAATTGCAAGAAGTAAATGCAAATTAAGTTTTATAGTGGTTCAGTCATCGTGACCTACATCCACTCTCGATTCCTCTTTCGTCGATGCCACCGACATCCACTAATGATCTTCCTTTAACGGGCGAAGATCAACTACCCTTTTATACTCTTTCTCCTTCTTACAAGTTTAGGAAACAACTCTTACAAGCCTCTCTTTCTTAGACCTCACTTCTCCCTTTAGATAAACTTCTAAATACTAGGAAAAAGTGATTCTAAATCCTAAGAGAGTTTCCTATTTTTTTCTCAAGTATTTTTCCTCATTTTTTCAACTCAATTTCATGCTCAAATCTTGCTACTTCATGCAGAAATAGTTGGGATATTTATAGACCCCAATTGGCTTAAAAAATAGAGCAAAAAAAAAGTTTTATCCCGAGTTTCCTAAATACTAGCGGTACCACTACCTACAGTACTGACACTGGGTCATACCACCGCCCAGTCTAACGGTGCCACTACTTGGGAGACTATGTCTGGGTGGTACCACTGACCAAATTGGTAGTACCATTGCCTAACAATCTTAGAGATTGAGTTTGGGTGATAGTGTACCACCACTTGACATAATCTCGAAGACTGTGCCACCATGATTCCACCAATTTGGGTTATTATTTGGGCCTTTCACTTGGCTCAACATAGCCCAAAATTGGGCCTAAGTAGCCCTTACTTAAGTTGGCCCAATTTCAACCCAATTATGCCTAAAACTTATTTCGATCTAGACAATTATTATAAAACTGAATCAAATATTGTCTGACATATCATTGGTTCATCGATGCCTCGTTTGATTCTTCAGTGCATCATCCTCTCTTGTGGCCTATTGCCTAATCGATCAGTTGACCTCTGCAACTCCGATTTCCTTGGTATAATTTTTGCTCTTTTTGACCTGATGCTCGATCCTATGGTCTGAGGCCTTTTGTCGATATGTCGACCGATCCTTTGGCTCGATGTCAAATCTTCTAACATGTTCTACTCTAGCCTAACATGATTCTTCCTGCTTTTAATTATCTCTTCCTGATTGAAGCTTCCTATATCATTCAAAATGTAGATCAGATCATAAACACATCAATTAGTTTTATCATCAAAATCCAAGATTCAACAGGGGTATCCTATGAACTTACACCATTTTGTCTTGGATTCTAACTTATCGGGATTGTGTCTTTTAATGTGAGCAAGATAGACCCAAATCTTAACAATCTTAAGATTAGACTTCTTCCTTTTCCATATCTCATATGGTGTAGATACTACTGATTTAGGTAAAACTCTATTTAGAAGGTAAATTGCGGTCTTTAGGACATATCCCCTAAATGAAATGGGTAAGTCAAGAAAACTTATCATGGACCACACCATATCTAATAATGTATGATTCCTCCTTTCTCATATACTATTGAGTTATAGTATATAAGGAGATGTTCATTGGGACAAAATCTCATGGTATTTAAGGAATTGGGTGAACTCTATACTCAAGTACTTGCCTCCTCAATCTGATCGAAGAACCATAATACTCTTTCTAATCTAGTTTTCTACTTCATTCTTATATTCTCTGAATTTCTTAAAAGTTTCGGACTTGTACTTTATTAATTACATATGTCCATACCTAGAGAAATCATTAGTGAAAGTAATGAAGTAGAAGTAATCACCTATGGCTTAAGTTGATATAGGACCATATACATCGCTATGTATGAGTTCTAGTAACTCAGTGGTTCTCTCTCTAGTTCCACTAAATGGAGAGTTAGTCAGTTTTCCATGAAGGTAAGACTCGTAAGTTGTATATGACTCATAGTCAAATGGATTTAGGTATCTATTATTTAGCAACTTTCGAATCCTTCTTTTATGGATGTGACCTAGCCTACAATACTATAGGTATGCATTGTTCATCTCATCTCACTTTCTCTTTGACATGATAATATTCATGACATGTAGAGTAGTGTTTAGCATAAATAAAATATTATGTAATATCCTTTCAGTGATGATCTTATCATCCTTAATAATTGAATAACAATTGTTCTCAAAAACTACTTTATAACCATTCAATGTCAAACATAGAATGGAAATAATATTTTTGGTAATAGAGGAAATAAAAGAACATGCATCTAATGTAATAGTAGCTCCACTAGATAGATGCAAAATGACCTCGCTAATAGACCGTAACAATGGTAACTCTTGCTCCATTGCCCATCTTGAGGTCCATCTCGCCTCTCGCTAACCTCCTATACCTTGCCAGAATCTACAATGAATTATAGATTTGATAAGTACTACCTATATCTAATGCCCATGCATTATCACAAAAATATGACAATTGGAGATTGATAATGAATGTACCTGAAGCTTCTCCAAGCTTCTATTTCTCCTTTTCTGTAAGGTACTTCTTGTAGTTCCTTTTTCAATACATGTTTTTGCCACAATGGAAGCACTGACCTTTGTCCTTTACTGGGTCAATCTTGGCAACCTTTGCCTTACTCCGTTTGCCCTTGCCCTTCTTAAGAGACTTTTCAGCCTTCCTTTTTCTTTTGGTCTTACCAACATAGAGAACTAGTTTCTCTTTCTTGATTGTGCTCTTTGCCTCCCTCAACATATTGAGGAGCTTAGGGAGAGTCACCTCAAGTTTGTTTATGTTAAAATTTATAATGAACTATGAAAAGGAATCTAGTAGGGACTGAAATATAGGATCAACACACAAGTTATCATTTAGGACCATTCCTAGACCTATGAGTTTCTCAATCCACTCTATCATTTTTAGGATATGGTTTTGAACCGATGCCCTCTCAATTATCTTAGTATGAAAGAGTCTCTTGGATATCATATATCGTAGAGTTTTTCCCTGCTCTTCAAATAGTTTTTGGAGTTGTAGGAGTATGGATCTAGCATCAATGTTTTTATGTTGTTTATATAACTCAAGGGTCATAGAGGCCAACATATAACACTAAGCGAAAGTGGAATCATCTATATATTTGTTATACCAGGCAAACTCTTCCTGAGGTGCTCTTGCCTCAAGGTCTGGTATGACTATATCTAAGACATATGTGATTTTTTCTACTATAAGAACTATTCTCAAGTTATGGAGCCAATTCGTATAGTTCAGACTAATGAGGTGGTTGGCATCAAGTATACCACATAGAGGGTCTGATGGCGACATGTTTATAACAAACAGGAGATGTAGCATAAATAAATAACATTCAAATTTTATAGAAAAATAAATAATCAAAATATGGACTTTTATCTTGATGTGCTCCTACTATATTTCTAGTGAGTCACGCAATACACTTAGCATATGAAATGAAAGTCTACGGTAGACTTCTAGTGGGGATAGAGATCCAATCGGTATCTTAGTGTAACCTCAAGGGACTCGACCAGTCATACTAAGCCCAAAAGGTAGGCAACTCTTATCAATCACAATACCTTGTGATTCCTGTCCTATTTAGCCTCTGAACCATCATGATCTTGAGGGACCTGACTCAACCAACCATGATGTCCAATTAAGTCATCACCATCGTTATAAGATGAGTCTAATTGATGATATGCCATCGAGGGACTCGACCAAGCATACTATGTCCTCAAGTCACTGGTGACATCTATATGTTATAGGCAAGATAGCGAATCACGATATAGGTGAGTCTCGAGGGACTCAACCAACTCATCCTACATTGAGAATCCTTTAACGATGGAAGGCCACGTGGTCAATCTAATTGCTTCACACTTACCGACTTAATATTATCATAGGAGCAGATTTAGATTTGGTCTTGTAATATGATGTGTTGCACATATACATGTTTAATATATATTTACATCATATGCAAATTATATATAGAAATACACTTAGCATATGAAATGAAAGTCTACGGTAGACTTCTAGTGGGGATAGAGATCCAATCGGTATCTTAGTGTAACCTCAAGGGACTCGACCAGTCATACTAAGCCCAAAAGGTAGGCAACTCTTATCAATCACAATACCTTGTGATTCCTGTCCTATTTAGCCTCTGAACCATCATGATCTTGAGGGACTCAACCAACCATGATGTCCAATTAAGTCATCACCATCGTTATAAGATGAGTCTAATTGATGATATGCCATCGAGGGACTCGACCAAGCATACTATGTCCTCAAGTCACTGGTGACATCTATATGTTATAGGCAAGATAGCGAATCACGATATAGGTGAGTCTCGAGGGACTCAACCAACTATCTTATATATATATACTTATCTAATATGTGTACATCAATCACATGCACAAACACACTAGATGATTGTGGACCACAACCTAATATGATCAAGCCCGAGCCAATAGGCCTAATTACTTACATCAGGATTTATGTATACATCAGTGCATCTCTATGCGTGGTGATCATCTATCTCAGCATCATCGGATCTACTGGCATCTCAACGTTTCTCCATACATCACGATCGTCTAAATTGGCCTCGAGGGTCCACTACCACTTCTAGGCTTCTGCCATGCCTCTCGTGTAATTATAATTTTTAATTACAAGCACACAGGCCCAACAATGAACTAAAAAAGGAGGCTCGTAGGCCACAATAATTAATAATCATATACACACATCAGATAGTCCATGATCATCTTTCCACATCATACATCACATGTATATATCATTATCCAGGATTACTAGATAAATAATAGTAGTTAATTAAACTTTTTAATTGACTAATATTTTATGAAGCTAGGGACGTAGGGAATTTTTTTAATTTTGAGAGGTATTTTGGTAATTTGGGCAAAAGGATAGCACTTGAAAATTTTGAAATTCACATGGGCAAAATTTTCCTTTGCCCCCAAAAACCCTTAATTCCTACTCTGCGTGTGGCAACCATCGCCTCCTTGCTGCCGATGCCAAGGTCGGGAGCCGCAACCTGACAAGTGGTTGTGCGACACTAACACGTGGTAGGCAACTACTGCCTTGGGCAACCATCTCGTGCTAGGGCGATTTGCCCTTGCGATGCCACCTTGCGCGGTAGCCTCCTCACACTATGGTGGTTGCCCTTGCAATGCCGCCTCGTGCAGGGGCGGCTATCACCTTACGCGCATGCAACAGTTGCTGCCTTACGCACAAGCAATTGTCGCATGCAAGGTAGTGCCCGTGGGCACCCCCTGTGCGGGCGGCCACCAACTGGTGTCGCCTAGCCTGTAGGAAGCCTGTCTGCATGTGTGGCGGGCACTACCTTGCTACAAGCAGCTTGCTCACAGGCATAGCCTCGGCAAACAAGTGGCTCCTCCGCAACTTGCACACACGAGTCTCCTCCGGTTGATCCACCGGGCAACAACAATTATCACCCCGGTTTCCTTCATTTATGTCAATAAATTTGTGTTGAATCTTGGATTTTGATAATAAAGTCAATTGTAATTTGTTTGATCTAATATATATGTTGAGAAAAGTGTGCAGGATTAACTATGATAGCAGTAAGACATAAAGCAGGTGTTGTGCTAGAGTCAAGATCGAGATCATGTTGGGAGTTTGAGTGTTCTTTGGAAGTCTGGACGTTCGTCGAAAGTTCTGCTAGAACCAATCGAGAAGTCCAGAAGCTTGCCAAATAAACTCGTCAAAGCTTGCCAAGAAGATCATCGTAAAGTCTGGGAGCTTGCTAGGAGTTCACCGGAGCATTACTGAGAGTTCGTCAGATGTTCGCCAGAAGTACGCCGGAAGCTCGCCGGAAGAGCAATTGACGCACCGGAACATGAAGTGCTATAATCATGTCTTAAGTATCATAATTAGAGTGTAAATTAAGTTAGGATTGGGAGATAATCCCACTATCTTAATTAGGGGCAACTGGGCCCGAAGTTGGGCTAGTTTGGGCCAAATTCAAGGCCCAACTAGGATGCTGAAAGCTTGGCCGGTGGTGGCACCGCTTGGGAAACAACACTCTAGGAATTCTGGGCAGTGGTATCACCCAGACTGGGCGGTGGTACCATTGGCAGTTATTGCTGCCAACGGTGGTACCACCCTTGTTAGGCGATGGTACCGCTAGAGCTCAGTCTCCGAGCTTTGTCAAGCAATGGTATCGGCCAATAATGGCAGTGGTACCACCAATACCCTGAAAATTTGGGATAAGATATTTTTTGGCTCCATTTTTGAAGCCATTGGGGCCTATAAAAACCCCACCCTTTTCTGCATGAAAGGGCATGAAAAGTATTGAGATAATCTTGAGTTATTGGGGTGTAAAAGTGTTGTAAACAAGTGCTAGAGTCCTCCTCTCTTTCTAAGTTTTGAGATCATTCAAGAGAGGTGTGAGACTTGTAAGGGTTCTCTCCTAAACCCGTGAAAAGGAGAAAGCACTGTAAAAGAGGTGGTTGGTCTTCACCTATTGAAGGAAGGCCTTTAGTGGACGCCGGAGACCTCGTTGGAGGAGAAATCCGGAAGTGGATGTAGGTCACGTTGATCAAACTATTCTAAATCCTGGTTTGCTTTTCATTTGAGCAATTTATATTATTGCAAATCTCCTTAATCCTCTCTTGCACATTTATGAAAGCTTTCAAGTTCTTAATCTCTCCGAAACGGATTGAATCGAAACCATTTTTCTTGGAATCAGTTTTAATCGAAACAAACATTTTTCTGAAATTGCGAAAGTTTTTCGCTGTACTAATTCACCCCCCTCTTAGTGCCACTCTTGGTCCTAACAATTGGTATCAGAGTAAGATTCACTCTCATTTGGTTTCAAAACCCAAGAGAGATGGCATTTGCCGGCAACCTAGAGGGCCATTCAATTACACATCCGCCCATGTTCAATAAGACAGATTATACATATTAGAAGACTAAAATGAGGATCTTTCTAATTTCAATGGATTTCGAATTATGGAATATTGTAGAAAATAGTTTTCAAAAGTCTTCTCTTCCAAAGAACGATTGGAATGAGTTGGAGAAGAAGACTTTGTTAAATCTTAGATTTTGATGATGAAACCAACTAATAAGTGTTTATGATTTGATTTGTATTTTAAGTGACGCAGGAAGCTTCGATCAGGATGAGACAATTAAAGTAAGAAGAATCATATTGGGCCGGTGGAACATGTCAGAAGATTAAACGTCGAGCCGGAGGATCGATTGACTTATTTATAGAAGGCTTTGAGCAATGGATTCGGGCATTGAGCCAAGAAGAGCGGATATTGTGACAAGGAAATTGGAGTTGCGAAGTTCAACTTGCTGATTGGGCAATAGGCCGCAAGAGAGGACGATGCGTCGAAGAATCCAACGAAGCGTCGATGGACCAATGACATGTCGAACAACATGATTCATGCTTAGTAATAATTGTCTAGATCGAAGTGTGTTTTACATGTGTAAGATTAACTACGATAGTAAGGCATAAAGCAAAATGAAGTCATAGAGTCAAGAACGTGATTTCGTTGGGAGTTCAAAAGTTCATCGGAGGTTTTGTCGGAACCAATCGAATAGTCCTAAAGCTTGCCAAAGAAGCTTGATGGAACTTGCCAAGAAGATCATTGTGAAGTCCAGGAGCTTGCCGGGAGTTTGCTGGAACATTGTCGAGAGATCGTCGAAAGTTCGCCGGAAGATCGCTAGAAGCTTGTCGGAAGAAAACAAGACTTACGGACTTGTCTAAGTAAATGTTTTAGAAATCATAGTTAGCACATTATTGGGATTGGATTTGGGCCAACCTAATTAAGGGCTAGTTGGGCCCATGTAAGGATTGTGTTGGGCCCAATGAAAGGCTCCAACAATGACCCAATAGGTGGCATTGTCATGGCACAATCTCTGAGATTGTGTTAGGTGGTGGTACCGCCTAGCACAGCCTCTCCAATGGTGGTACTACCAGACTAGGATGTGTTACCACCTAGTGGCAGGGTGTCAAGTGGTGCTACCGCCTAATGCAGTGTTAGTGTTAGACTAACACTGGCGGTGGTACCACCAATGCCCAAGAAACCTAGGATGAGATGTTTTTAGGCTCCAAGTTTGAATCAACTTGAAGCCTATAAATACCCCTCTCATCCCTAGTTAACAAATACACAACAAAGAGTGGAAAAGAAAGAAATATTGAGCAAAACTCTATGATTCTAAAGTTGTAAACCTTAGAATGTTGAGTTCCTTCCTCACAAAGCTTAGAGAGAGTTCTAAGGGAGGTGTGAGAGGGATATCTTATAAAAAAGGGTTGTAAAAGGTTATCTCCTAAACCTGTGAAATGGAGAAGAAGGGTGTAAAAGGGTAGTTGGTCTTCGCCCATTAAAAGAAGACCGATAGTGGATGCCGGTGGCCTTGACGGATGAGGAATCTGTGAAGTGGATGTAGGTCACGACGATCGAACCACTATAAAAATCTGGTTTGCGTTTCTCTTATGCAATTTACTTTACTGTAAACCACTTTACTTGCTTTGCATCCACTATGCTCTTCCGTATGCTTTCAAAGTTAATACCTTGACGAAATAGTTTTTTGTCGGAAACGGATTTAATCGCAATGAAGTTTTGAATCGACGTAATTTTTACCACTGCACTAATTCACCCCCCCTCTTAGTGCCGACCCCTTTCCTAACAATTGGTATCAAAGCCTTGTGATTTCTCATTTGGTTTAACACCCAAGAAAAATGAGTTTCTCATTTGGGACATAGAATAATTGAAGACCACTCAAGCATAAGCTCATGTGATGGTGAACTTAAACTCCTCATGAAATTTAAAAGGTTCATGAAATAATAATAAAAAAATAAAGACAAACTTAAAAAGAACACAAATTGGGACAAAACGAGTGTATCCGAAGAAGAGGAGCAAACCGATGAAGATGAAGTAGCAAACCTTGCTTTGGTGACTCTCGTCAATGAGGTAAAATGCTCAAATGAAACCCCCTTAGTTTATTTTGAAATTACATAATGCTTTTCATGAATTATTTTTTAGTTTAAGAAAATTATATATATATATATATATATTTTGAATTGCATATGAAGTAATGAAAATGCAAAAATAAAATTGGATTATGCTTACCTTTCTAGTGATTTTAAAAATAATCATGAAAATTGTATACTTTATGATAAAGGAATAAAATGTTAGACTTAAATCTAATGCTTAAGATAAATCCTATGTATGTTTTTAAGAAGTATTAATTTAATAAGCATTAAATTGATCTCCGTATTGCTTTTCAATTTTGATTGAAAATGCTTTATGAAACCATGCTAGATGTTTTAATGATGTCATAATATGTATCTTAATGATTGTCATATTGCCTTACGATTATAAATGATGATACATGGCTTTTGTATGGAAAACTAAGCATGAAAAGTTAGATTCACCAAAAAAAAAAAAATGCATGACTACAACAAACAAAATGATCTTGATGGAAAATGCTTTATGTTTGATGAAATCAATTTCGATGATGCATAATGATGTAATTTTTTAATAAAAATATTAAAAGTTTTGGTACCATGCTTAGTGATTTTATACTATGCATGAGATTTAGAAATGATGCATGATGATTTTTGTAATTTATGCCTTATTGATATTTGACGTAATAAATCTTACACTTTCGATTTTAAACATTGATGCATGTATTTATTTGGCATAAATGAAATAAATCATATGAATTGAAACAACTAAAAAGAGGAAAACATTTTTCTTGAAAATTCTTTTTCTCTATCTTATAGATTTTGATGAATCTATTTGTATCATTTTTACGATTCTCTTAGACTTTGAAAATGATTTTGATGATTTAAATTTGAATAAATTTTTATCCAAATCATGATCTTGATTCCTTGATATTTACAAATTAAGATTTATTATAAATCAAGATTTTTCATTAATCATTCTCCTACGATTCTTCTCGGTATTTTATTTAAAGAAGAGATTTACGAATCATGTCTTTTTGTATTTAAGTGGTTTTATCTTTGATGACATGATCTCTTTGTATTTATAGCTTGTCTGCCTTGAAATGATTTGAAATATTTATAATTTGTATATTGTATGATATGATTGAATCATTATTGTAAAAGAAAAAGGAAATTATTAGCTTGCACATTGTACCAAAAAAAAAAATTATATGCTAGCTTGAATGATAAAACATGTGATTAAGTTTATAATGCAAATTTATTATTCTCATGATGTGAAAATTGATGTAAAGGGAAAAAAGAATATAATTTTATAATTCATGATATGATTTTTCTTTGTAATTCATGATATCATCCTTGTTTCTTTTTGCTATTCACTAAAGTGAATATTTGTTAAAATGAATTATGTGTTTTAGTATTTCATGATATGATTTTTTTTATATATTCATGAAGAACTGATCATCAACTTTTTCTTGATATTCATCATGAGATGAAATGAATGTGATGAAATGAAATTATGCACGAAATACTCATGAAAAATCATGATCATGCATGATAGAATTTGACATTTAGATACCATCATGATACTATGATGATATGATGATTGATTTATTTTCAGTATGATGCATAAAGTAAGGATGATATGTAAGGTTTTGGAATTATGTATGTTTTAATTTAATACTAGGATGATGTACAAATCTATTAAAAAAGAATTAATACTTTATCTTTGTCATAATTTGAAATTTGATATGAAGGGTCTTCCCTTCTTTTTAACAATAACAAAGGGGGGGATAAAAGATGCTAGCTCACACAATTCAAGAAGAAAGCAAAAATTGTACTTCTCAAAAGAGAAGAAATTGTTATCTTGAACATCACCGAGAATTGCTAACTTGAAATCTCAAGAAGATGCAAAAATATACTATCTTGCACATCGCTAAGAAAAGCAAATTTGCAAACTTGCATAACTCTAAATTGTTGCTAACTTGTATGTTGCAAAACTTGCTTTCTTTTTCAAAAATTTGCTAGCTTGAACATTGCAAAATAAACATGCTAAACTTGCACATCTAGCAAAATTTACAAACTCGCAAAACTCAAATTTTTGCTAGCTTACATGATGATTAAACTTGAGATTTATTATGTAATGATTTAAATTTGAACTTGTATGTTTAAACACTTGCTTGTTGCACTTCTCCTTTTTATTGATGACAAAGGGGGAGAAGTATAATGATATTATACATAAGTTTTATGATAACATGTTGCTTGGATTTTTAAATCCAAGAGCTCTATCAAATATGCCATATTGATAGGGAGAGTTTGTTTAAACTTCGGGAGTTTGTTTCAACTCCATCATCAATTAGTTGTCATCATCAAAAAGGGAGAGATTGCTGAATCTTGGATTTTAATGATGAAACCAATTGATAAGTATTTATGATTTGATTTGTGTTTTAAGTGATACAGGAAGCTTCGATCAGGATTAGACAATTAAAGCAGGATGAATCATGTTGGGCCGGTGGAACATGTCAAAAGATTAGACGTCGAGCCAAAGGATCAGTCGACATATCGACAGAAGGCTTCGAGCCATGGATTTGGGTATCAGGACAAGAAGAGCGGATATTGCGCCAAGGAAATCGGAGTTGCGGAGGTCAACTGGCTGATAGGGCAATAGGCCACAAGAGAGGACGATGCGCCGAAGAATCGAACGAAGCGTCGATGGACCAATGACATGTCGGACAACATAATTCATGCTTAGTAATAATTGTCCAGATCGAAGTGTGTTTTACATGTACAAGATTAACTACGATAGCAAGGCATAAAGCAAAATGAAGTCATAGAGTCAAGAATGCGATTTCATTAGGAGTTTGAGAGTTCATCGGAAGTTCTGCCGGAACCAACTAAGAAGTCCTAAAGCTTGCCAAAGAAGCTCATCGGAACTCACCAAGAAGATCATTGTGAAGTCCAGGAGCTTGCCAGGAGTCTGTTGGAACAATGCCGAGAGATCGTCGGAAGTTCGCCGGAAGATCTCCAAAAGCTCGTCGGAAGAAAAACTAGACTTACGGGCTTGTCTAAGTAAATGTCTTAGAAATCATAGTTAGCACATAATTGGAATTGGATTTGGGCCAACCCAATTAGGGGCCAATTGGGCCTATGTAAGGACTGTGTTGGGCTGAATGAAAGGCTCAAACAGTGACCCAACAAGTGGCACCATCGTGGCATAGTCTCTGAGACTATGTCAGGTGGTGGTACTACCCAATGGCAGGGTGTCAGGTGATAGTATTGCCAGTCCGGGCGGTGGTACTACCTAGTGCAGTGTTAGTGTCAGACTAACACTGGCGGTGGTACAACCCGCCTAGGAAACTTGGGATGAGATGTTTTTAGGCTTCAAGTTTGAATCCACTTGAAGCCTATAAATACCCCTCTCATCCCTGGTTAACAAATACATAACAAAGAGTGAAAAAGAAAGAAATATTGAGCAAAACCCTATTATTCTAAAGTTATAAACCTTAGAAAGTTGAATTCCCTCCTACCAAAGCTTAGAGAGAGTTTTAAGGGAGGTGTGAGAGGGATATCTTGTAAAAGAGGGTTGTAAAAGGTTGTCTCCTAAACCTGTGAAAGGAGAAGAGGGGCGTAAAAGAGTAGTTGGTCTTTGCCCATTGAAAGAAGACCGATAATTGATGCTGGTGGTCTTGACGGAAGAGGAATCGGTGAAGTGGATGTAGATCATGACGACTGAACCACTATAAAAATCTGGATTGCGTTTCTTTTGGGCAATTTACTTTACTACAAACTACTTTACTTGCTTTGCATCCACTACACTCTTCCATATGCTTTTAAAGTTAATACCTTTATGAAATAGTTTTTCATCAAAAACAGATTTAATCGCAATGAAGTTTTGAACCGACGTAATTTTTACTGTTGCACTATTTCACCCCCCCCCCCCCCCTCTTAGTGCCGAACCCTTTCCTAACAGACTTTTACTTTAAATGCAAAGACTATGAATGTCTTGTTATATGTATTAGATAAAAAAGAGTTTAATCAAGTATCGATTTGTGAAACGACTTTTGACATTTGGCACACACTAGAAGTGACTCATAAAGGCACTATTAGAGTGAAGGAGTCAAAAATTAATCTTTTAGTGCATTCTTATGAGTTGTTTCGAATGAAACCGAGTGAGACCATTGGAGACATGTACACCTGATTTACGGATGTCGTCAATGGTATAAAAGGACTTGGTAAAGGTTTTTTAGATTTTGAACTTGTTAATAAGATTTTAAGATTCTTTCCAAAAAGTTGGGATCCTAAAGTAACGACCATTCAAGAGGCCAAAGATCTAAATAATTTTCCTCTTGAAGAATTAATTGGGTCACTAATGACCTATGAAATGACATGTAAAGCTCATGAAGAGTTTGAGGAAACCCTTCCAAAGAACAGAAAGGATATTGCACTGAGAACACAAGAAGACCGCTTGAAAGAAAACTCAAGTGATGAGGACTTTGATGCAGACTTGGCACTATTAACAAGAAATTTTAAAAAATTTATAAAAAGAAATAAATTCAAAAATGATACTAAAAATAAATTTGAACCAAAAAAAGAATAAGTAATATGCTATGAATGTAAGAAGCCGGGACATTACATGACCGAATGTTCCCTAACTAAGAAGAGGCAACCAAAGAAGGCTTTTAAAGCAATATGGGACGACTCAAGTATATCCGTAGAAGAGGAGCCTACCCTCACCGAGCAAGTTGCTCACTATGTGCTAATGGATATTGGAGATGAGGTAACAAGTTCATTAGACATAAATTTAACTTTCGATGAGTTTTCAAGTGCTTTTCATGAATTGTTTGATGAATGTAGAATTTTGAGTAAAAAGTATAATTCTTTGAAAAAGGAACATGCTTCTCTTATTAGCAATTTTGATTGGGTAAAGATTGAGCATGAAAATAGCTTAGCTCCCTGTACAAAATGCCATGATCTAGAAATACTTCAAAAGGAAAACTTGCTACTCAAAGATATCTTGAAGAAATTTGAGGTTGGTAGCAAGTCCTTGAACATGATCCTTGCTAACAAGGGTCATGTTCATAGGAGAGGTGGAATTGGATTTGTGAGTAGCTCTCACTAAAATCCCACCACCTTTGTTAAAGGTCCTACTTTGCATGTTTATCCCGAAAAAAATATAACTTTTGTTGTAAACTTGGACATGTTACGTACAAATGTCCATTCAAGAAATGTAGTCCACATAAATTTATTTGGGTTCCTAAAAGAACCTCAAATGACTCAATGCAACATGATAAGCTATGTAGACTGATTTTTGAGGCACCCAAGGTTAAATGGGTACCTAAAAATTATCTCCTTTTATAGAAAAATGTACCATCATAAGCTAGGAGCAAGAGATGGTACCTTGATAGTGAATGCTCAAGGCACATGACCGGAGATTCATCTCATTTCTCTAAGCTCACCAGCCTAGATGAAGGATATGCCACCTTCGGAGACAATAACAAGGGTAAAATCATTAGCAAAGGTACCATAGGTAACAAATCCAACCTTCTTATTGAAGATGTATTGTTAGTTGATGGTTTAAAGCATAACCTTTTGAGTATTAGTCAATTATGTGATAAAAGATATAACGTAAGATTTGAATCTAATGCGTGTATTATTGAAAAACCATACAAAAATACATTTATGATTGCCCTAAAATAAAATAATATTTATACTATCGAGATTGATGACCTTTGTAATGAAATGTGCTTTTTGGTTTTGACGATGCTTGGCTTTGGCATAGGAGATTAAGTCATGATAGCATGAAACTAATCTCTCAAATTTCATCTAAAGAACTTATAAGAGGAATTTCTCATATCAAGTTCGTCAAAAATAATGTGTGATGCATGTCAACTAAGAAAACAAATTAAAGATAGCTTCAAACCTAAGAACCAAATAAGCACCTCTAAACCTTTGCAATTGATCTATATAGACTTATTTGGACCAATTGCTATATCAAGCCTAGGAGGTAGCAAATACGCATTTGTCATTCTGGATGATTATAGTAGATACACATGGCCTTATTTTTTGGCACACAAAAGTGAATGCTTTAGGTATTTCTCAAAGTTTTGTAAACTTGTTCAAAATGAAAAGAATTTTATGATTTCGTCAATTCGAAGTGATCATGATGGTGAATTTCAAAACCGTGATTTTCAAAAAAACTTGCTACTCAAAGATATCTTGAAGAAATTTGAGGTTGGTAGCAAGTACTTGAACATGATCCTTGCCAACAAGGGTCATGTTCATAGGAGAGGTGGAATTGGATTTGTGAGTAGCTCTCACTAAAATCCCACCACCTTTGTTAAAGGCCCTACTTTGCATGTTTATCCTGAAAAAAATATAACTTTTGTTGCAAACTTGGATATGTTATGTACAAATGTCCATTCAAGAAATGTAGTCCACATAAATTTATTTGGGTTCCTAAAAGAACCTCAAATGACTCAATGCAAAATGATAAGTTATGTAGATCGATTTTTGAGGCACCCAAGGTCAAATGAGTACCTAAAAATCATCTCTTTTTGTAGAAAAATGTACCATCACAAGCTAGGAGTAAGAGATGGTACCCTGATAGTGGATGCTCAAGGCATATGACTGGAGATCCATCCCATTTCTCTAAGCTCACTAGCCTAGATGAAGGATATGTCAACTTTGGAGACAACAACAAGGGTAAAATTATTAGCAAAGGAACCATAGGTAACAAATCTAACCTTTTTATTAAAAATGTATTGTTAATTGATGGTTTAAAGCATAACCTTTTGAGTGTTAGTCAATTATGTGATAAAGAATATATCGTAAGATTTAAATCTAATGCGTGTATTATTAAAAAACCATACAAAAACATATCTATGATTGCTCTAAAATAAAATAGTGTATAAACTATCGAGATTGATGACCTTCGTAATGAAATATACTTTTCAGTTTTGAATGACGATACTTGGCTTTGGCATAGGAGATTAGGTCATGCTAGCATAAAACTAATCTTTCAAATTTTATCTGAAGAACTTGTAAGAGGAATTCCTCATATCAAGTTTGTCAAAGATAATGTGTGTGATGCATGTCAACTAGGAAAACAAATAAAAGGTAGCTTCAAACCTAAGAACCAAATAAGCACCTCTAGACCTTTGCAATTGAACCATATGGACTTGTTTGGACCAATTGCTACATCAAGCCTAGGAGGTAGCAAATATACATTTGTAATCATGGATGATTATAGTAGATACATATGGACTTATTTTTTGGCACACAAAAGTGAATGCTTTAGGTATTTCTCAAAGTTTTGTAAACTTGTTCAAAATGAAAAGGGTCTTATGATTTCATTAATTCGAAGTGATCACGGTGGTGAATTTCAAAACCATGATTTCTAAGAATTTTGTGAATCTAATGGATATAACCACAACTTCTCTACTCTAAGAAATCCTCAACAAAATATAGTAAAAAGAAAAAATATAAACTTGTAAGAAATGGCAAGAACCATGTTAAACAAACATAGCCTACCCAAATATTTTTGGGCCGAAGCCATAAATACTACAACGTTTCATACTAGTAAGACCACTACTTTCTAAGACTCCTTATGAGTTGTGGAACAACAAAAAACACAACGTTTCATACTTTAAAGTTTTCGGATGTAAATATTTTATTTTTGAATGAAAAATATGCCTTAGGTAAATTTGATGCAAAATTCGATAAAGAAATTTTTCTTGGCTATTTTTTTGTTTTTAAAGAATTTCATATCTTTAACAAAAGAACCTTGATTATAGAAGAATCTATTTATATTGTTTCTATTTATATTGTTTTTAATAAAGTTTCTGAAGTTAAGAAAAATGATTTTAATGATGATGTGAATTTTGATGCTTTGAATTTAAGTGATTCCCCTTCTCCATCTAGCAACTTGGATGCATCTTCTTCTGAACCTTCTTTGCCGAAGAAATGGACGTATGTAGATGCTCATCCTAAGAAGCTAATTATAGGAGACACATCGAAAGAGGTTCAAACTCATTCTTTTTTTAAAATTTTTTATGCTAATACCACTTTTCTCTCCTAAATTGAACCTAAATGCATTGACGAGGCCATGAAAGATGATTCATGACGAGGCCCTTGGGGCAATGCAAGAAGAGTTAAATCAATTTGAGAGAAATGAGGTGTGGAAGTTTGTTCCAAGGTCAAATGACTATTTAGTTATTAGTACTAAGTGGGTCTTTAGAAATAAGCAAGATGAATCTGGTATCGTGGTTAGAAACAATGCTAGATTAGTAGCCAAAGGTTTCAACCAAGAAGAATGTACTGATTATGAAGAGACCTTCGCTCTTGTGGCTAGATTAGAAGTCATGAGGATGCTCCTTGCTTATACTAGTAGTAATAATTTTAAGTTGTTTCAAATGGATGTTAAAAGTGCTTTTCTTAATGGCTTTATTTCCGAAGAAGTTTATGTTGAACAACCTCCCAGATTTGAGAATGATAATCTCCCTAATCATATGTTTAAATTGACTAAAGCTCTATATGGATTGAAATAAGCCCCAAAGGCTTGGTATGAGAGACTTAGCTCATTTCCTATCGAAAATAATTTCTCTAAAGGCAAGGTTGATACTACATTATTTATCAAAAAATTTAAAATAATTTTTTTATTATTCAAATTTATGTTGATGATATAATTTTTTGTTCCATGAACAAATCTCTATGTGAATCATTTGCTAAAAGTATGAGTCTGAATTTGAAATGAGTTTGATTGGAGAATTAACCTTCTGTTTAGGCTTACAAATCAAACAACTAAGTAATGACATTTCTCTTAGTGAAACAAAATATGCTTTAAATCTACTAAAAAGGTTTAATATGGATAGCTTAAAAGCTATCAATACTCCCATGAGTACCTCCACTAAGTTAGACATTGATAAAAGTGGAGAAAGCTTTGATTAAAAAGCTTATAGGGCTATGATAGGAAGTTCACTATGCCTCACCGCAACTAGATTGGATATCATGTTTAGTGTAGGTCTTTGTGCTAGGTTTTAATTTAATCCTAAGATATCTCATCTCAAAGTAGTTAAGAGAATTCTTAGATATCTTAAAAGTACCACTAATCTAGGATTATGGTATCCTAAATCCAAGAACTTTGAACTAATTGCATATGCTAATATGGATTTTGCTGGATGTAGATTAGATAGAAAAAGCACATTCAGAATATGTTAATTTTTAGGACACACACTTGTTTCTTGGTCTTCCAAAAAACAAAACTCGGTTGCACTATCTACAACTAAATCTGAGTATATTGTAGTTAGTGCATATTGTGCACAAGTTGTGTGGATGAAAAATACTTTAAAAGATTATAAGATTCATCTTAAAAATATTCCCATAAAATGTGATAATACAAGTACAATATATTTAACAAAAAATCTCATTCAACACTCTAGAACAAAACATATTGATATTAGGCATCATTTTATACGATATCATATCAATAATCATGATGTAATCTTAGAGTTTATTGATATGAAACATTAATTAGCCGATATCTTTACAAAACCTTTAAGTGAAGAATAATATGATTTTATTAAAAGAGAGTTAGGAATGTTAATTTGTCCAAATGCATGAATTTGATGTATATCTTTTTCGGATTATCTTTATAAATTTCTTGAATGGAGCTTTCATAAGTTTATGCTGTATCAAGTTTATTCCATATCTTTGCTCCATCACTTAATGAATTTTGATACATGAAATTATTTGAAAAATGCATCTCTCATGGATTTCACTTTTATGATTTTTTTTAGATGAACACTTGCAAAAATGAGGATTTGATTTCACATGAATATCTTGATCCTTATGAAAATTGAAACATAATTTAATAAAACTCTTTTATTATTTCTGACTTGATTTCAATCATTTCACAAGTTGGTTCTTAATGGATTTCCTCCTTTCTTTCCTTCTTCATGTAATAGTTTTGATGGAAAAACGGGGAGAAGTTGATGAAAGCTATCTCTTTAGTGCTTATATCTTTTAATGTTGAGAACTTTTGAATGACATCATATCATGAATATGATTGGTATGAATTCTTACAGATTGAAATGTGGTATGAATTTTTACCACACTTATATGAATTTTTACAAATTGAAATATCTCCTTTTTGTTGAGGACAAAGGAGGAGAAATAATACCAAAATGTGGTAAATTGATGATAAATGCATGCAATGTATTTCATCATAAATACTTGAAATGTTAGCTTGATAAATTTATTTCATTATGATAAGATATCTAGAGCTTAACTTGCTATTTTACAATTGATATCTTGCCATAGAATGATGAATTGCTATCTTTGTCATCTTTCATATTTGAAATATCAAACTTGAAAATAGATGTCATGCCTTGACATCATTTTGAGAATATTAGATCATGATAGGAATCATGATGTATGTATTGATAAGTTTAAATGAACTTAACTTATCAATTTGTTTCTTGAATTCAAAGGCCTTGAATTCAAGAATGTCTTTTCTAAAGTATGACATATAGATAGGGGGAGTTAAGGTTAACTACATCATCAATTGATTATCAACATCAAAAAGAGGGAGATTGTTGAATCTCGAATTTTGATGATAAAGTCAATTGTAATTTGTTTGATCTAATCTATATGTTGAGAAAAGTGTGCAGGATTAACTATCATAGCAGTAAGACATAAAGCAGGTGTTGTGTCGGAGTCAAGATCGAGATCACGTTGAGAGTTCGAGAGTTTGCCGAAATCTGAACTTTCGTCGGAAGTTCTGTCGAAACCAACCGAGAAGTCCAGAAGCTTGCCAAAGAAACTCGTCAAAGCTCGCCAAAAAGATCGTCATAAAGTCTAGGAGCTTGCCGGGAGTCTGCCAGAGCATTGCGAGAGTTCGTCGGATGTTCGCCGGAAGTATGCCGGAAGCTCACCAGAAGAGCAATTGACGCACCAGACATGAAGTACCATAATCATGTCTTAATTATCGTAATAAGAGCATAAATTAAGTAGAATTGGGAGGTAATCCCACTAACTTAATTAGGGCCAATTGGGTCCGAAGTTGGGCTGGTTTGGGCCGAATTCAAGGCCCAACCAAGATGTTGAAAGCCTGGCCGGCGGTGGCACCTCCTGGGAAACAACACCCTAGGAATTCTGGGTGGTGGTACCGCTGATATCTTGCCATAGAATGATGAATTGCTATCTTTGTCATCTTTCATATTTGAAATATCAAACTTGAAAATAGATGTCATGCCTTGACATCATTTTGAGAATATTAGATCATGATAGGAATCATGATGTATGTATTGATAAGTTTAAATGAACTTAACTTATCAATTTGTTTCTTGAATTCAAAGGCCTTGAATTCAAGAATGTCTTTTCTAAAGTATGACATATAGATAGGGGGAGTTAAGGTTAACTACATCATCAATTGATTATCAACATCAAAAAGAGGGAGATTGTTGAATCTCGAATTTTGATGATAAAGTCAATTGTAATTTGTTTGATCTAATCTATATGTTGAGAAAAGTGTGCAGGATTAACTATCATAGCAGTAAGACATAAAGCAGGTGTTGTGTCGGAGTCAAGATCGAGATCACGTTGAGAGTTCGAGAGTTTGCCGAAATCTGAACTTTCGTCGGAAGTTCTGTCGAAACCAACCGAGAAGTCCAGAAGCTTGCCAAAGAAACTCGTCAAAGCTCGCCAAAAAGATCGTCATAAAGTCTAGGAGCTTGCCGGGAGTCTGCCAGAGCATTGCCGAGAGTTCGTCGGATGTTCGCCGGAAGTATGCCGGAAGCTCACCAGAAGAGCAATTGACGCACCAGAACATGAAGTACCATAATCATGTCTTAATTATCGTAATAAGAGCATAAATTAAGTTAGAATTGGGAGGTAATCCCACTAACTTAATTAGGGGCCAATTGGGTCCGAAGTTGGGCTGGTTTGGGCCGAATTCAAGGCCCAACCAAGATGTTGAAAGCCTGGCCGGCGGTGGCACCTCCTGGGAAACAACACCCTAGGAATTCTGGGTGGTGGTACCGCCCATATTGGGCGGTGGTACCACCGGCAGTTATTGCTGCCAACAGTGGTACCGCCCAATAATGACGGTGGTACCGCCAATACCTCGGAAATCCGAGATGAGACACTTTTTGGCTCCATTTTTGAAGCCATTGGGGCCTATAAAAACCCCACCCTTTTCTGCATGAAAGGACACGAAAAGTATTGAGATGGTGCCTGCTCAATTGATTGTAAAAGTTTTCCTCTTTCTGAGACGTCGGGACTTGTCCGTCACTTATTTTCAATCTAATCAATTTTCTATTTTACAAATCCTTTAGGACCTATATGAGGTTGCAACTACGCTGACCCATTATGGATGCATATGTTGTAAGGATGCCTCATGACTTAGGCAATCCCAACTAAGTCTGAGAAGTTGGCATAAGGGTGCTTCGCGACTTAGGCAACTCAAGCTAAGTTCGTATTTTGGCCGCAAGGGTGCCTCACGACTTAGGCAATTTTAGTTAAGTCCATGATAGTTGGGCCAAAGGATTGATAAATGTGCTGAAAGATAGACTTCATGCCATGAGTTCTGGCGTCGAGCCAAAAGGATCGGACATTGCACTAAGAAGATCGAATGTTGTAGGAGATCAACGTGCTGATGGATCAAGCAATATGCCGAAAGAGAGGATGATGCACCGAAAGATATGATGAAGTACCGGATGAACCAATGATATATTGGACAACATAGGATTCATACTTGTAATCATATGTGTCTAGTTCGAAGTAGTTTATGTCTTAATTGAGTTAGTTTGGAGTGTAACCATGCTAACTCAATTAGGGGCCTATTGGGCTTGAATTAAGGCTAATTTGGGCTATTTGAAAGCCCATTCAGTGGTCTAAAGTTGAGCCAAGTAGTGGAACCGCTTCTGAGCTAAAAAAGTACGAAATATACTTTATCTAAGTGATACTAATTAAGATTAATAAACGTGACTTTGTATATATATATATATGTATTTGTATATATATATATGTATGTATTTGTATATATATAAATGTATATGTATATATATGTATTTGTATTAATTGATGAATTAATGATCTAATCCATGTGTTGAGAAAAGTGATGCAGGACTAACTACGATTGTGAAAAAGCAAAACAATTAAAGAAGAATCGAATGTTGAGCCGGAGTCAAATATCGGGTATCGGGCCAGAAGAATTGGGGGATGTGCTAAAGGTTCGGGCAATGCATTGGAAGCTCACCGAGAGTTCATCAAAAGCTTGCTAGAAGATCACTAGGAGTGCGTCGGAAGTTTTGTCGAGAGTTTGGATGAACAATTGATATGCCAAACAACTAGGATTACTTACATTATAATTATTTAGCCTTAATTATCATAGTTATGGTTTGAATTTTAGTTAGTTTTGGGAGAAATCCTACTAACTCAATTAGGGGCCAATTGGGCCTGAATTAGCGCTGAAATGGGTCTATTGTTTGGCCTATCAATGATCCTTAGCTGGCTCAAGCAGTGGCTACTAGTCATAGGTGCTCTACAAGCCAATCACATGAGTGATAGTATGTGTGACATGATATGTATTTTTTTTCTTATTATATTTTAGCATTTTTATCACTTTATATACTTGTTGCATATATATATATAATATAGTGATGTCCATGGATTTGTGCAATGAGAATCGAATCGTGATGAGATCATAATAATAAGGCCGATTCGCTTTAACACAGACACCCTAAATAATCTTGGTCATAGGTTGCTCAAGAGAGACATCAAGATAGCCAAATAGACTAGTGTGCTGTATATCTATCCATATAATAGAGGGCAGTTGGTCTCATAGCTGCTCATATGGGGACACTAAGGATACAATGCAGGTGCTCAATGGAAAATGAGTTCACTGATTGATCCGCTCACGGAATACTGGATGGATGATGATGCCTTATTATCAAACAACGATTTTGTAGTACTAGTAGTGTATCTAATCCTTAGACTTGATACACCAAGGATGTCCTGTATGAGTATTCCACTCTTTGATATCAGACTTATAGGTTTGGAAGTTCCAAATCTAGTACAACTAGTTATTGTGAGTGGTAGCCAGCCTTACGAGGGCTATTGAGTGTCGATAGAGGATCATCCACTCTTGGTATCTTAAGAGGAATATCCTTTGTATTCTTGATAAAAAAAAATTCTTGGCCAAGGTCATTCGAATTGAGAGAGAAAGAGTTCTCTAGGAGAATCCGATTAGAGCGAGACTCAAGGAGAAATCGTATGGGTCTGAAAACACCATGCCCGGTATATGGTTTCTGGGATATTAGATTGATGAGAAACTATAGATACATAGTAATTGAGGATAGATAAGTCCAAAGGATTGGATTCCCCTGTATTGTTTGGAGATTGTGGCATATTGGCCTAGTACATTTGTAGTCGATAAGTCGAGTGAATTATTATGGATAATAATTCATTATGCCAGAAGGAGTTTTGATAGGTATGACTCATGGCCAGCTTGATATTTGGCCTAAAGGATCACATACATATGGTAAGTGTTGCGACGAGTAGAGGTTCGGATATGAGATATCCGCTGGAGCCCCTATCTTATTAGATATCCAATAAGCCCCTGAATTATTGGATCCCTTGCATAAGATCCAATAAGAGCTAATAAGAGATTATTGGGTAAAGACCCACTAATCTAAGAAGCTTATATAATTGGATAGAGATCCAATACCCAATAGGGCAAGATCCATTAGGGTTAATTGGGGGCCTCAATAAATAGTAGGGAACTAAAGGCCCATAGGCTGAGGCTTCTTGGTTGCCACCTCCTATTCTCCTTTCCCCTTCTCCTCCTCAGATAGTAGGTATGGAGATTTGAAGAGTGTCATCGTAGCCTTGTTGTGTGGATCATCGCTAGAGAGGAGGATGCTTGACATCTTTTATCCTCTCGAATAGATCTATATGGATTCAAGGATATACGATCTTCCTAGGTACCACAACTGTCTCACACGTGATTTTCTATGTCGTGGGTTGTGCACACCAATCTACGCACGATGACGAACACATATTGAAAATTTTGAGATTTTTATTTTTCTATTCTTCCACTGCATATGTGATGTCACCCCTAGATTTCCCAATAGTGGTAACAAGGCCAGGTTGTTCATGCGAAAGATTGATTTTGAACTACGTGTATTATATTTTAGCAATGCTTTAGACGTCAAAATTATTGACACAAAACCGAGAAAGAGCAGCAATTGTTGCTGCCCTTGCAGATGGCAACGTTGCCATCTACGTGCAATGGCTGCTTGCATCCTTAGCTAATTGCGTGTAGGTGGTCGGTGGCCGGTAGCCTAGCGCCTGTGGGCAAGGCGCCCATAGGTAGGCCGTCGCATAGGCACTACGCCTGCCCGCAAGCAGGTGGCACATCGCCCGTGGGCAAGTTGCTTACAGGGGCAGCGCTCACCCACGGCTGAGCTACCTGCGAGGGTGGTGCTTGCGAGGGGTGGCGGCCGCCCTCAAAGGGCAGTGCCACCCATTAGCACAGTGCCTTCGGGGGGCGTGCCAGCAGGTGAGCCGCCGAGGGGCAGAGGTGGTGCCCCCACCCCCCTCCTCCGATGCTCCGACAAACTTTCGGCAAACTCCTGGACTTGCGATGATCCACTTAGTGAGTTCCAATGAGCTTCTTTGACAAGCTTATAGACTTCTCAGATTTGTTCCCACAAAACCTCCGACGACCGTCCGGACTTCCGTCGAACTCTCAAACCCCCAATGTGATCATAGTCTTGACTCCGGCGCAACTCCTACTACATGTCTTACTTTCATCGTAGTTAATACTGTACACTTATCTCAACATATGGATTATATAACAAATGACAATTGACTTCATCATCAAAATCTGAGATTCAACAATCACCTCCTTTTTGATGATAACAATCAATTGACTTAACTTTAACTCCCCCTATCTATATGCCATACTCGAGATAAGATTCTTGAATTCAAAGCCTTTGAATTCAAGAGACATATTGATAAGTTAAGATCGTTTAACCTTATCAATACTCCCATCATGATTCCTATCATGATGTATCTCTCTGAAAATGATGTCAAGGCTTGACATCCATTTTCAAGTCTTACATTTCAAGTGTGAATGATAATAATGGTAGCACTTCATCATATGATAAGATATCAACATGTAAAATTACGTTGTAAACTTTTGATATCTTAACATAACTCAACATTTCAAGTGTTTAGCAATCATAGCATTTTGTCACATGGTAAGATATCAACATGTAAATTGCGATGCAAGTTCTTGATATCTTAACATGATGCATATATGGCATAATGCAAATATGACAATCATAGCATTTCTATCATCAATTTCCCATATATATTTGATGCAAGCTTCTTTTGATATCTTAACATAATTCAAATTGAAATATGATATTCATAGCATCAATTCATATATTTCTCCCCCTTTGTCATCAACAAAAAGGAGAACGATATAAGCAAATTTTAAACATAAGTGCAGTAATGATTCATGCCATAACTAGGTTCATGTCATTTTTCAACAATGAGTAATAGGATACCAATTATATAAACATCTCAAGGAAAACATGACATGGAGATTACTTCTTCCTTTTTATTTTGTATTATCTTTTTGCATGAAAGAGAAAAGCTATTTGTGAGATTACTCGAATGAAGTTAAAATCGATAAGAGATATAAAGCACTCTTCATTTTTACAAGGATCAAGATATGTATGTGAATCAAATCCTTGCAAGTAAAAATTATCTTCCTTTTTTTTTTTAAGAAGGAGTTTATAAGAAGGAATCATCAAATCCATTTCTCAAAAAATATTTTTCACATGATAAGTCTATGAGAGATGCATTTGCAAGTTGATTCCGTATGTCAAAAATCAATTATATGAATCAATCTTGATATGACATATGCTTATTAAGTCTGGAAGAGAATAATGTATCAAGAAAATTCGAAAATAAAATTTAACACTTTCATGCATTCGGACAAGGTTTTGCTATAGATTTTCAAATACAATCATGAAGATAAAACATGCTTATTATCATGGAAATTTTTGTATCCAAACCACATAATTTCCAACATGTTATTAAGGCATGTAATTGTGTAAAATCATCATAGCAATTAAGTGATTTGATCATTGAATCAAGAACGTCCGAAAAATAATTTTAATAAGTTCATACATTCGGACATATCTTTGCCATAGTTTTTCAATGAAGATAAATATGCTCATCAATATGGAAATTTTAGTATCCAAAATACATAATTTCCAACATGTTATGTAATCGAGTAAAATTCTCATCATATGCAATTAAGTGATTTGATCATTGGATCAAGAAAGTCCAAAAAATAAATTTATTGAGTTCAAGCATTTGGACACATTAACATTCCTAATTCTCTTCTAATGAAATTAAATTGTTCTTCACTTAAAGGCTTTGTAAAAATATCAGCTAGTTGATGTTTAGTATCAATGAATTCTATAACTACATCATGATTAGTGATATGATCTCGTAAAAAGTGATGTCTAATATCAATATGTTTTGTTCTTGAGTGTTAAATAGGATTCTTTGTTAAACATATAGCACTTGTGTTATCACATTTAATGAGAATATTTTTAAGATAAACTTTATAATCTTCTAAGGTGTTTTTCATCCACATAACTTGTGCACAGCATGCACTAGCTGCAATATACTCAGCTTCGGTTGTTGATAGTGCAACCAAGTTTTGTTTCTTAAATAACTAGGAAACAAGGGCATGTACCAAAAATTGACATGTTCCTGATGTGCTTTTTCTATCTAGTCTACACCTAGCAAAATCCGCATCAACATAAGCAATTAACTCAAAATTCTCGATTTTTGGATACTATAATCCTAGATTTGTGATACCTTTAAGATATCTAAGTATTCTTTTAACCACTTTGAGATGAGATATCTTAGGCTTCGATTGAAACCTAGCACAAAGTCCTACTCTGAACATGATATCTGGTCTAGTTGTAGTGAGGTAAAGTAAACTTCCTATCTTACCCCTATAAGTTTTTTGATCGAAGCTTTCTCTACTTTCATCAACTTCTAACTTAGTGGAGGAGCTCATAAGAGTGTTAACAACTTTTGAGCTTTTCATATTAAATCTTTTTAACAAATCTAAAGCATATTTAGTTTGACTAATAAGGATGTCATTTCTTAGTTGCTTAATTTGTCAGCCTAAGAAAAAGGTTAATTCTCCCATCAAACTCATTTCAAATTCGAGACTCATGGTTTTAGCAAAAGATTCACAAAGAGATTCATTTGTAGAACCAAAGATAATATCATCAACATAAATCTGAACAATGAAAAAATTGTTATCAAAATTCTTGATAAATAATGTAGTATCGACTTTGCCTTTTGTGAAATTATTTTCAATAAGAAAAGAACTAAGTCTCTCATACCAAGCTCTTGGGGCTTGTTTTAAACCATAGAGAGCTTTAGTTAATTTAAACACATGATTAGGGAGACTATTATTTTCAATTCTGGGAGGTTATTCAACATAAACTTCTTCGAAAATAAAGCCATTAAGAAAAGCACTTTTAACATCCATTTGAAATAAATTAAAATTTTTATTACTAGCATAGGTAAGGAGTATCCTTATGGCTTCTAATCTAGCCACAGGAGCGCAGGTTTCTTCGTAATCAATACCTTCTTCTTTGTTGAAAACTTTAGCTACTAATCTAGTCTTGTTTCTAACCACGATACCATATTCATCTTGCTTGTTTCTAAAGACCCATTTAGTACCAATAACTAAATGGTCATTTGGCCTAGAAACAAGCTTCCACACCTCATTTCTCTCAAATTGATTTAACTCGTCTTGCATTGCGATAATCTATTAATCATCTTTCATGGCTTCGTCAATACATTTAGGTTCAATTTGGGAGAGAAAAGTGGTATTGGCACAAAAATTTTTAAGAGAAGAACGTGTTTGAACCCCCTTAGATGTGTCTCCTAGGATTAGCTCCTTAAGATGAGTATCTATATACTTCCAATCCTTGGGTAAGGATGTTTTGGAAGTGGATGCATCCAAGTTACTAGTTGGAGAAAGGGTTTCATTTAAATTCAAAGAATCGAAATTAACATCATCATCAAAATCATTTTTCTTGATTTTGGAAATCTCACTGAAAATAACATAAATGGATTCTTCTATAATTAAAGTAAATAACATGTAAGATAGGGCCTTTTATGAAGGTGGTTGGATTTTGGTGAGGACTTCTCACAAATCTGATTCCACTTCTTTTAGGAACATGACCCTTATTTGTAAGGATCATATTCAAAGACCTGCTACCAACCTCGAATTTCTTCAAGGTGTCCTTAAGTAGTAAGTTCTCTTTTTGGAGAATTTCTAGATCATGGCATTTTTTACATGGAGCTAAACTATCATGTTATTCAGTTTTTAATTTATCGAAATTACAAGTAAGAATATCATGCTCCTTTTTTAGCAATTTGTATTTTCTACTAATAGTTTTGCATTCATCAAATAAGTCATGGAAGGTATTTAATAATTCATCAAATGATCAATCTGCATCAATTAAATTTGTTACCTCATCTCCGATGGCCATTAGGGTGTAATGAGCAACTTGCTCGGTGTTGGACTCCTCTTCTTCGGACGTGCTTGAGTCATCCCACGTTGCTTTGAGCGCCTTCTTCTTTGGTGTTCTCTTATTGGCTTGGGGACAATCACTTTTGTAGTGTCCCGGCTTCTTGCATTCGTAGCAAATAACTTGGTCCTTTTTGGGTTTAAATTTATTTTTTATGTCATTTTTAAACTTGTTTCTTTTAATGAATTTTTTGAATTTCCTTGTTAGAAGTGCCAAGTCATCGTCACAGTCTTCATCACTTGAGTTTTCTCTCAAGTGGTTTTCGAAAGTTCGAAGTGCCATATCCTTCTTGTTCTTTGGAATGATGTCTTCTTGCACTTCATGAGCTTTGCAAGTCATTTCGTAGGTCATTAATGACCCGATTAATTCTTCAAGAGGGAAGTTGTTTAAATCTTTAGCCTCCTGAATAGTAGTGACTTTAGGGTCCCAACTCTTAGGAAGGGATTTTAGAATCTTATTTATGAGCTCAAAATCCGAAAAAATTTTGTCGAGTCCTTTTAGACCATTGACGACATCCGTGAAATGGGTATACATATCACCAATAGTCTCGCTCGGTTTCATTCGGAAAAGTTCAAAAGAATATATCAAAAGATTGATTTTTGACTCTTTCACTCTACTTGTGCCTTCGTGAGTCACTTCGAGTGTATGCCAAATATCAAATGCGGTTTCACAAACTGAAACACGATTGAACTCATTTTTATTAAGCGCACAAAATAAGGCATTCATAGCCTTTGCATTAAGAGTGAAAGTCTTCTTCTCCAATTCATTCCAATCGATCATTGGAAGAGAAGACTTCAAAAATCCATTTTCGACAAGATTCCAAAGTTCAAAATCCATTGAAATAAGGAAGATCCTCATTCGGGTCTTCCAATAGGTGTAGTCCATCCCATTGAACATGGGTGGACATGTAATAGAGTGGCCCTCTTGATTTCCGGTGTATGCCATCTCTCTTGTGTTTTAATTCGATTGAGAGTTAACCCCGCTCTGATACCAATTGTTAGGATCAAGAGCACTAAGAGGGGGGTGGGGGGGGGGGGGGGTGAATTAGTGCAGCGAAACACTTTCGATGATTTAAAACTACGTTCGTATGATAAAAAATGATTTTGATGCGAAAGCCAATTCGAAAAGTTCTTTAACTTACGATCAAGTAAAGTGCAGTTAAAGTAAAGCTATGGAGGAAATTTGCAGTTAAGATAGAGAATAGAATATAAATGCAAACTGAGATTTAGAGTTGTTCGGTCAATCTTGATCTACATCCACATTTGGCTTCCTCCTCCGATGAGGTCACCGACGTCCACTAGAGGCCTTCCTTCAATAGGTGAAGGCCAACCACCCTTTTGATGGGCTTTGGAGACAACTCTTACAAATTTTTCACTCCTCTCTTGAATGATCAAAACTTGGAAGAAAAGAGGGAGACGAACTTTTGCCCTTTACAACACTTTTGAGCTCTAAAAAGCACAGAGTAAGATCAAGCTTTCGGTGCCCTTTCATGCATAAAAGGATGGGGTTTATATAGGCCCCAAACTGGTTTGAATTTGGAGCTCAAAAATGTCATCTCCCGGATTTTCGGGGTCCTGGCGATACTACCGCCATAACTGGGCGGTACTACCGCCTGACAGAGCTCGGAGGCCAAGCTCAAGTGGTACCACCACCCAACCTCACTCGGAGACCGAGCCCAGGCGGTACCACCACCTGACATGGGCAGTTCCACCACCTAGCTTTCCTGGGAGACTGAGCTCCTAGGCGGTGCCACCGTTGGCTAGGAAATCTGGGTTCGAATGGGCTAATCCATTCGGCCCAATTTGGGTCTGTCAAGGGCCCAATTTCTCCAAGATTAAGTTAATGGGATCACCTCCCATTTCTGACTTAATCATCATGCTAACTACGATATTTTTAAGACATTTACTGCAACTTGCTCCGGTGCATCAATCGCTTCTTCCGGCGAGCTTCCGGCGAACTTTTGGCGAACATCTGACGAACCCTCAACAATGCTTCGGCGGACTTCCGGCAAACTCCTGGACTTGCGACGATCCACTTGGTTAGTGTTAGGATCGGAGCGACACTAAGAGGGGGGGGGGTGAATTAGTGCAGCGGATTAAACTTGTAAGTTTGAAAACGATTTCGTAAAATGCAAGGAGATTTCGTTTCGATAGTAACTTGAGTAAAGTGAAAAATGAAAACTTGCTGCTATGTAGATAATGATTGCTGAAAAGTAAGAACTTGGTATGTAGATAATGATTGCAGAAAAGTAAGAACTCACACATTCAAGGAACACACCAATTTAAAGTGGTTCGGTCAAAATGACCTACATCCACTTGCGAAGCCTTCTTCGATGAGGCTCCCAACTTCCACTAGCAAATCTCTTTGAAGGGGAAGGACAAATACCCCTCTTACAACCTTTTATAAGTGGTTCACACTCTTACAAGTTTTCAAAGAGAAAGAAGGAGGTGAACACTCAAGCAATTGAAAGCAAGACTTGCTAAAGACTTTCCTAAGGCTTTATCTCAATTTCTTACACCTCAAAGGTTGTAATCTCTGCTGAGAATTGAGGGGTATTTATAGGCCACAAGAGGATTCAAATTTGGGCTCCAAAATTTGAATTCTCTTCGGTTCCCGAAGATAGCGGTGCCACCGCCTATCAGTTGTGACACTGATAGTGTACTGGGCGGTGCCACCACCCAGTCCAGCGGTGCCACCGCCTGGCCCTCGGGTGCTGGGCGGTGCCACCGCCCAGACCGGTGGTTCCACCGCCTAGCTCTCGGGTGCTGGGCGGTGCCACCGCCCAAACCGGCAGTTCCACCGCCCGACCTTACTAGTCATTGGTTGGGCTTTAAGTCCGGCCCAAACCAGGTTTCATTTTGGGCCCAGTTGGCCCCTAATCAAGATATAGGATTATTTCTTAATCCTAACCTTAATTACATTCAAACTACGTAACTAAAGACATACTCCTAAGCAAGTTTTTAACCGGCGAACTTCAAGTCTTATTCCGGTGAGCTTTCCGGCGATCTTCCGATGGACTTCCGATACGCCCTTGGATTTCTTCCGACGGACTCCCAGCTGGCTCCCGATATTGTGGCGAAGTCAACGAGTAGCCGAGCCTTCTCGGTGATCTCTGCGAACCTCCGATGATCTCTTCGGTGGACTTCCGAAAACTCCGATAAGTCCCCGATTTCTTCTCGATTGGTTCCGGCAGCATCTCCGACGAATCTTCGGACTCTCGAACACCCATCGAACTTGACTCTGGTAGACTTGCTTTATGTCTTCAAGCTGTCGTAGTTAATTCTGCATACTTATCTCAACATATGGATTAGATAAAACATGACAATTGAATTCATCATCAAAATCCGAGATTCAACAATCTCCCCCTTTTTGATGATGACAATCAATTGATAACGGAGTTAACCTTAACTCCCCCTATCTATATGCCATACTTGAGATAAGACATTCTTGAATTCAAAGCCTTTGAATTCAACAGATATATTGATAAGTTAAGATGCTTAACCTTATCAATACTCTATCATGATTCCTATCATGATGTATCTCTCTGAAAATGATGTCAAGGCTTGACATCCATTTTCAATTTTTACATTTCAAGTGTAAAAGATAGTAATCGAAGCGATTCATCATATGGTAAGATATCAACATGTAAGATTGCAATGCAAGTTCTTGATATCTTAACATGATGCAATCATGGCATAATGCAAATTTGGCAATTATAGCATCAATTCATGTAAAAATTTCTCATTCAAATATGGCACTCACAGTATCAATTCATATATTTCTCCCCCTTTGTCATCAACAAAAAGGAGAACAATATAAGCAAATTTTAAATATAAGTGAGATGCCATAAGCAAGTTCATGTCATTTTTCAACAAAGAGTGATAGGATACCAAATATACAAACATCTCAAGGAAGACATGACATAGAGATAGCTTTGAAAACTTCTTCCTTTTTATTTGTTATTATTATTATTATTTTTTTTACATGATAAGTTTATGAGAGATGCATTTGCTAATTGATTCCATATGTCAAAAATCAATGATATGAATCAAACTCGATATGGGCTTAGAGGGTCACACACATATGGTAGGCATTGCAATGAGTAGAGGTTCGGATATGAGATATCTATCAGAGCTCCTATCTTATTGGATATCTAATAAGCCATTGAATTATTGGATCCTATGGATGAGATCTAATAAATACCCATGAGAGATTATTGGATAGAGATCTACTAATCTAAGAGGCTTGGGTATTTGGATAGAGATCCAATACCCAATAGGACAGGATCCATTAGGGTTAAGTTGACAGGGGACCTCTATAAATAGGAGGGAATCGGTGGTTCATAAGCTAGAGCCTTTTAGTTGCCTCTCCTATTCTCCTCCCCCTCTCCACCTCAGAGTAGGCTTTGAGTTTTGAGAAGCATCATCGCAGCCTTGTTTTGTGGACCACCGCTAGAGAGGAGGGCACTTGACCTCCTTCATCCTCTCCTAGAGATATTTAGGGATTCAGGGATATACAATCTCCCTAGGTAACATAATCTATCTTATACATAGTTTTAAATTCACGGATTTTTGCACATCAATCTTTACATGATGATAAACACATATTGGAAATTTGGAGATTTTAATTTTTATGTTCTTCCATTGCGCATATGATATCACCCCCATGATTTCCCAACAACTTTTAGGTTTGGAAGTTCCAGATGTAACATAGTCAGTCATCGGGAGTGGTAACGAATCTTACAAGGGCTATTAAGTATTGATAGAGGATCATCCATTCTCGATATTATGAGAAAAATATCTCATGTGTTCTTGTTCAGACAAATCTCTAGCCAAGGTCATATTTGGATTGAGAGAGAAAGAGTTCTCCAAGAGAATCCGATTAGACTAAGACTCTTGTAGAAACTAGCCTGACAGCACCATGGCCAAAATATGAACTCTGAGATATTAGATAGATGAGAGAATATAGGTAAATGATAACTAAGGATAAATAGGTCCAAAGGATTGGATTTCCTTGTATCGTCTAAGGACTATGGCGTAGTGGCGTAGTACATCCACAATCGATAGTTCGAGTGAATTATTATGGAGATAATAATTCATTGAGCCAGAAGGAGTTCTGATAGGTATAACTTATGGTCAGCTTGATATTGGGCTTAGAGGGTCACACACATATGATAGGCATTACGACGAATAGAAGTTTAGATGTAAGATATCCATTGGAGCTCCTATCTTATTAGATATCCAATAAGTCCTTGAATTATTGGATCCTATGGATGAGATCTAATAAGTGCTAATAAGATATTATTGGGTAAAGACCTACTAATCTAAGAGTCTTAGATAATTGGATGGAGATCCAGTACTCAATATAGTAGGATCCATTAGGGTTAAGTTGACAGGGGACCTCTATAAATAGGAGGGAATCGGTGGTTCATAAGCTAGAGCCTTTTAGTTGCCTCTCCTATTCTCCTCCCCCTCTCCACCTCAGAGTAGGCTTTGAGTTTTGAGAAGCATCATCGCAGCCTTGTTTTGTGGACCACCGCTAGAGAGGAGGGCACTTGACCTCCTTCATCCTCTCTAGAGATATTTAGGGATTCAGGGATATACAATCTCCCTAGGTAACATAATCTATCTTATACATAGTTTTAAATTCACGGATTTTTGCACATCAATCTTTACATGATGATAAACACATATTGGAAATTTGGAGATTTTAATTTTTATGTTCTTCCATTGCGCATATGATATCACCCCCATGATTTCCCAACAACTTTTAGGTTTGGAAGTTCCAGATGTAACATAGTCAGTCATCGGGAGTGGTAACGAATCTTACAAGGGCTATTAAGTATTGATAGAGGATCATCCATTCTCGATATTATGAGAAAAATATCTCATGTGTTCTTGTTCAGACAAATCTCTAGCCAAGGTCATATTTGGATTGAGAGAGAAAGAGTTCTCCAAGAGAATCCGATTAGACTAAGACTCTTGTAGAAACTAGCCTGACAGCACCATGGCCAAAATATGAACTCTGAGATATTAGATAGATGAGAGAATATAGGTAAATGATAACTAAGGATAAATAGGTCCAAAGGATTGGATTTCCTTGTATCGTCTAAGGACTATGGCGTAGTGGCGTAGTACATCCACAATCGATAGTTCGAGTGAATTATTATGGAGATAATAATTCATTGAGCCAGAAGGAGTTCTGATAGGTATAACTTATGGTCAGCTTGATATTGGGCTTAGAGGGTCACACACATATGATAGGCATTACGACGAATAGAAGTTTAGATGTAAGATATCCATTGGAGCTCCTATCTTATTAGATATCCAATAAGTCCTTGAATTATTGGATCCTATGGATGAGATCTAATAAGTGCTAATAAGATATTATTGGGTAAAGACCTACTAATCTAAGAGTCTTAGATAATTGGATGGAGATCCAGTACTCAATATAGTAGGATCTATTAGGGTTAAGTTGATAGGAGGCCTTTATAAATAGGAGGGAACTAAAGGCCCATAGACTAGAGGTTCTTTTTAGCTACCTCCTCCTATTCCCCTCTCTCCCTCTCCTTATCATACTACAACTCCTATATAGGACATGTGGACAATAAGAAGGGGCACCTGCTTCTTGATTATGTGATGCGCACGAGGAATAGTATTGGGCAACGATTTGAGGAGCATCTTCGCAGCCCTTGCCATATTGATTATTGCTAAAGAGGAGGATAGTTGACCTCTTTCATCCTCTCCCATAGATCTGTAGGTTTTCAAAGATATACGATCTCCCTAGATAATTCTCTTACGCTCAATTTTTCGATTTTGTGGGTTTTTGTGCACCAACTTTTGCACGACGATAAAACCTTTTTTTCTACGAGAATTTTAAGATTTTATTTTTTTGTTCTTCTCCTACATATATGATGTCACCCCATATTTCCCAACAATTAATATACTAATGAGCACTTCTACAAAATTAGATATGGACATTAATTGATAATGTTTTGATCAAAAGACTCATAGAGGTATGATAGGTAATTTATTATACCTCAGTAACTAGACATGATATTATATTTAGTGTTATACTATATATTAGATTTCAATCTAATCCCATGCAATCCCACTTAAAAGTTATTAAAAGGATTTTAGATACCTAAAAGAAACTTCTAATCTAAGATTATGGTATCCAAAAATTAAAAATCTCGAATTGATTGCTTATGTTGATGCTGATTTTGCTGATTATCAAATATATAGATAAAGCACATCTGGAACATGTCAACTCTTAGGTCATATACTTGTCTCTTGGTTTTCCAAGAAACAAAACTCAATTACATTATCTATAACCGAAGCTGAGTATATAGCAGTAGGTGTATGTTGTGCATAAGTCATTTGGATAAAAAATACCTTAGATGATTATAGAATTCGCTTGAAAAACATACCTATAAAATATGAACACTAGTGCAATATGTTTAACAAAATATCTCATTCAACACTTAAGAACTAAACATATTGACATTATGCATTATTTTATTAAAAATTATGTTAATAAATATGATATATCTTTAGAATTTATTGATGTAAAACATCAATTAGCTGATTTTTTACAAAACCATTGAATGAGGAATAATTTGATTTTCTTAGAACAGAATTAGGTATGTTAAATCTTTTTAATGCATGATTGATTTTCCTAGAACAGAATTAGGTATGTTAAATCTTTTTAATGCATGATTTCCTCTTTTATATTTTTTGACTTTTGAAATTGAGTTTTCTCTTTATTGAGATCATTTCCTATCACCTTCTTGAAGTTTTATTCATGGATTTTTGCTATTCTTGATCTTTTACGTGATGATCATTTCATATAAATCTTTCTTCCTTTTATTTCCAAAAGAAGAGATTTGATTCATGAATCTTTAGTATGCACATTTTGATCTTTTATGAATCCTTTCTCTTTACAAAAGAAGAAATTTGATTGATGGACTTTTGGTTCTTATAACTTGATTTTTCTGTGATGAATGAATTTCTTCCTTTTTCTTCTTCTTCATCTTATTTTTATATCAAAAAGGAGAAAAAAACTTCCATATGTCAAGAAGAACCAAAAAGTGTTTGCACATCTAAAGAGTAGTGCTAGCTTGCTCATTTCAAGAAGCAAAATTTTTGCTTAACTTCTTATTTCAAATATTTGCTACCATACATAAATTTGTGTAAAACTTACTTGAATAGTTTACAATACTTGCATAAATTGTTGAATGATGATTGTTTGGAATCATGCTAAAATGATGTTAAGTTTGGTATCATGCATGAAGTATGGTTAAAAAATATACTAGTATCATGTATGTTATGACCAAAATGATTGAAAATGTGAATGCTTTAGTATCATGAATGTTATGCCCAAAATGATGATAATTTTGGTATCATGCATGCCTTAGTATCATATAGGTTATCTCCAAAGTGATGTTGATTTATCATGCACAAAGTGACGAAGTTGTGCATGTTATACTTTGATGACTTGAAGCCATGATGATGCACAATATATGAAACTTTGATATATTATATTTGATCACTATGATCAAAATTGTTTCACTTGAATTCAAAAGTCATGTTCCCTATTGAATTCAAGTTTGCCTTATCTCGATATGGGATATAGATAGGAGGAGTTAAGGTTAACTTCGTCATCAATTGGTTGTCATTATCAAAAAAGGAGAGATTGTTAAATTTCGGATATTGATGATGACTTCAATTGGTGAATTAATTATCTAATCCATGTGTTGAGATAAGTGATGTAGGACTAACTACAATCGTAAGAAAGTCAAAACAATTAAAGAAGAATCGAAGTTGGGCCGAAGTTAATGATCGGGCATCAAGTCGGATGAATCAAGCTATACACCAAATGATCAAATGATGCAGTGAAAGCTTACTGGAAGTTCATTGGGAGTTCGCCAAAAGTTCACCGGAAGTTTGCAAGGAGTTCATCGAAAGCTCATCGAAAGTTTGTTGAGATTTCGCCAAAAGTTCATCGAGAGTTTGGTTGAACAATTGACATACCGAACAACTTAGATTACATGTATCATAATTGTTTTAGCTTTAACTATCATAATTAGGACTTTATTTTGAGTTAATTTTGGAAGAAATCCTATAAACTCAATTAAGGGTCAATTGGGCCCAAAATAGGGCTAAATTAGGCCGATTGAATGGCCCATTTAGCCACTTGGAATCACATCAAGCGGTGGCACCACCTAGATTGGGCAGTGGTACCGCTTGAGGCTCAACCTCCCAAGTGGTTTGAGTGATGGTACCATCGGCAATTAATGTTGTCAAGCGATGGTATGACCCTATCAAGTGGTGATACCACTAGAGCCTAGTCTCCAAGGGTCTATCAAGTGATGGTACCACCCAATGTCAGTCTGCAGGTGGTAATACCATCCAATAATGGCGATGATATCATTAGTACCCTAGAAACCTCGGTTGAGACACTTCTTGGCTTCATTTTTGAAGTTATTGGGGCATATAAATGTAAGGATCAAGAGCGGCACTAAGAGGGGGGTGAATTAGTGCAGCAGAAAACTTTCGCAATTTCAAAAAAATATTTATTTTGATTAAAACTGATTCCGACGAAAATGATTTCGATTCAATCTATTTCGGAGAGAAGTTGAACTTGAAAGCTTTCGTAAAAGTGCAAGAGAAGATTAAGGAGGTTTGTAGTAAAGTAAATTACACAAATGAAAAGCAAACCAGAATTTAGAATGGTTCGGTCAATGTGACCTACATCCACTTTCAGATTCCTTCTCCGACGAGATCTCCAGCGTCCACTAGAGGCCTTCTTTCAATAGGTGAAGACCAACCACCTCTTTACAATGCTTTCTCCTTTTCATGGGTTTAGGAGAGAAGCCTTACAAGTCTCACACATCTCTTGAATGATCTCAACACTTAGAAAGGGAGGAGGAGAATTCGAGCATTTTTACAACTTTTTAACACTTCAAAGACTCAAGATTGTGCCAATGCTTTCATGCCCTTTCATGCAGAAAAGGGTGCGGTTTTTATAGGCCCCAACGACTTCAAAAATGGAGCCAAGAAGTGTCTCATCCCGATTTTTCAGGGTACGGGAGGTACCACCGCCATTACTAGGCGGTACTACCGTCGCTAGTCTAACACTGAGCAGTACTACCGCTCAGTCTGGGTGGTACTACCACCTTACAGAGCTCAGAGATCGAGCTCTGGCGGTACCACCACCTGACAGGGGTGGTACCACCGCTTAGACTACCTGGGAGACTAGGTCTTCTGGGCGATGTCACTACCGATCATGTTTTTAGGGGCTGATTAGGCTGTTCAATCCTGCCCAAATAAGCCTTGCCAGTTAGCCCCTATTTAAGTTAGTGGGATTATCTCCCAATTCTAACTTAATTTATGCTCTAACTACGATAACTAAGATATGATCATAGCTCTTCTTGTTCCAGTGCGTCAATTGCTCTTCCGACGTACTTCCGACGAACATCCAACGAACTCCCGGCAATGCTCTGGCGGACTTCGAGTAAGCTCCCAAACTTTACGATGATCTTCTTGGCGAGCTTTGATGAGTTTCTTTGGCAAGCTCCTGGACTTCTCGGTTGGTTCCAATAGAACTTCCGACGAACATCCGGACTTCCGACAAACTCTCAAACTTCCAACAAGATCTCGATCTTGACTCCGGCACAACACCTGCTTTACATCTTGTTGATATTGTAGTTAATCCTGCATACATATCTCAGCAAAGGATTAGATCAAATATTTTACCAATTGATTTCATCATCAAAATCCGAGATTCAACAATCTCCCCCTTTTTTATGATGACAACCAATTGGTGAAGGAGTTAATCATAACTCTCACTATCTATATGCCATATTTTGAGAAAACATAAACTTGAATTCACAACCATGATTTCAAGCTTTGATCAAAATTTGTGCATCATAAAATCAAGTTATCAAGATATCAAATGCACAATCACTTCATGCATGATAAAATATTTCATCATAGCTTTTCATCACTATTTGCATGAAATATCATCATTAATACTTACTACATTCAAAGGTTGATAATATTAAAAATTCAATAAATAATTTGAATTAAGCACATATTACTGCATTATCATGTGATAAAAAATTTCAACATCATAAAAGTACCATATTTAAAGATATCACATTAGTAATGCTTAGTATCATAACTTCATGCAAATCATAAGATTACAACACTAATGTAAACACAAGAATACAACATCAAGATAGGCACAAGATTACAACATCAAAGTACGCAAGAGGGGTTTCATCCTTCTCCCCCTTTGTCATCAGCAAAAAGACATACACAACTATTTAGGTGGTGGAAAGTTGTAGTATCTAAATAAGGCATTTAGTTGCCGATGAATCTGCTGCAATTCAATTAAAATCTAATCTTGGCATTTTTCAAGTCGATCTTGATGTTGTTCAAATCGATCCATACGAGTCCCGATGTCGTTAATAGATGAGGGGGGTGGATGCTCTATTGGAGGTGTTGCCTCAAAGGGACTAGGTGGAGGAGATTGATTACCCCTAAAGATTGGTGTTTCAGGTTTTGGTTCAGGTGGCAAGAGATCAGTCCTTCTAGGCAGTCTAAACTATATCCCGTTTCTAAACATACACATCAAACGTCAAAGTAGGTTTTTATTTATGATATTAAATCTATCTAGTTTTATAACCTCTTCGTCAGGTGGGATAGCTATATCATAAGCATGAATTAATCTAGTGATTAGGCTACCATATAGAAGCATCATTTCCTTTTTTGATATTTTAATTATGTTTTGTTGGATTAGGTAACCAAAATAGTTGTTATGTCCTTTCATAATCCACTATATGGTACCTAATTATATTTGACATACCTCATCATGATGATATTGTTTAGGGAGAATGATACTTATCAAAATATGATGAAGCATTTTAGTGCTAAACGGTAGTAAATATTCGTAGCTTTTGGAACAATAGATAAGTTAGGATTACCAAAAATTGTTCCTAAGGCTGAATAAGTGGTTCCAACTAATTCTTCATCCCATTGTCCTCTAAAATAACAACCATTTTCCTTCACCGCAATTCCTATGAGGTTACAAATCATCACATCTTTAATAGGTATATGATGTCCTAAAAGATAGGTTGATACCATTTCATTTTCATCTACATGTAGATTGTTGTAAAATAGTCTAACAAGCCTAAGGTATATGGGTTCACTAATTTAAAGGATTTGAAGAATATCTAGATTAGCAAACCGTTGAATGGGTTCTAAATCACTTAATTCCTCTAAATTAACATATTTCCCCTTATGAACATGCCTAAACTCTATGGATGAAAATTTTAGGGCATGTTGATTAGAATCGAAAAGTAGGGAGTCATAATTTTCTTCTAATCTCCTATTCCCTTTGTCCCTAGAGGATCTTCTAGAACCCATAAAGACTGCTATTATGAAGATAGATAATGAGCAAGAGTAAATAATACAAAAGAGAAATTAATGTCATTTAGAAAATACCTTAGTTGTGATCTTCAAGATGATGTAGGAGATTGATCCTTGATCTAGTAGGAAATAGGGATTTTTGGGTAGCTAGAATGAGAGAATGGTGTTCAAAGGGGGTTTGGAGCTGTTTGGAGGAGTGGAGAATGAGTTGAGGTTGGTTCTACCGCCGACCCTAACTTGGAGATATAAAGGAGAAGGTTGCAGGCGGTGGCACCACTGGCTGGGTGGTGCTACTGCCTACAACACTTGATTGCTGGCGGTGCTACCGCCAGCTGGGGCGGTGCCACCGCCTACAGGCAGTGAACACTGCTCACAAAATTTACTCATTCACATTTATATCAAAATGTAACATAAGGGGAGTGGATTCATATCAACACATAAATGCATACCACACGTTCACGATTCATATTAACGTAATGATTCATCACAACAATTCATATCTAAACCTCATATAGAACTCAATACATACGATTCATATCAACTCATCAAAACTCGTAAAATGCATATCTTAAGTTCATGATTCATATCAATTCATCGTATCAAAACATATAAAAATACATACTATAAGTTCATGATTCAAGTGAGCAAACTTATAAGATAAAAAATAAAAAAAGTCTGAAAATGAAATTCATACATTTTGATGATTTAGCATTCCTAGTTCCCTTTAAATGAAATCAAATTGTTCTTCATTTAAGGGTTTTGTAAATATATCGGCTAATTGATATTTTGTATCAATAAACTCTAAGATTACATTATTATTATTGACATGATCTCGTATAAAGTGATGTATAATATCAATATGTTTTGTTCTAGAGTGTTGAATGAGATTTTTTATTAAACATATTACATTTGTGTTATCACATTTTATTGGAATGTTTTTAAGATGAATCTTATAATCATCTAAAGTGTTTTTCATCCATACAACTTGTGCACAACATACACTTACTGCAATGTACTCAGCTTCGGTTGTAGATAGTGCTTTATTTCTTGGAAGACCAAGAAACAAGTGTGTGTCCTAAAAATTGACATGTTCCAGATGTGCTTTTTCTATCTAATCTACATCTAGCAAAATCCGCATCAGCATATATAATTAGTTCAAAGTTCTTGGATTTAGGATACCATAATCCTATATTAGTGGTACTTTTAAGATATCTAAGAATTCTCTTAACTGCTTTAAGATGAGATATCTTAGGATTAGATTGAAACCTAGCATAAAGACCTACACTAAACATGATATTTGATCTAGTTGCAGTGAGGTATAGTAAACTTCCTATCATACCCCTATAAGCTTTTTAATCAAAGCTTTCTCCACTTTCATCAATGTCTAACTTAGTGGAGGTACTGATTGGAGTATTAATAGCTTTAGAGCTATCCATATTAAACCTTTTTAGCAAATCTAAAGCATATTTTGTTTGACTAAGAAAAATGTCATTACATAGTTGTTTGATTTGTAAGTCTAAAAAGAAGGTTAATTCTCCTATCAAACTCATTTCAAATTCAAGACTCATATTTTTAGCAAATGATTCACATAGAGATTCATTCGTGGAACCAAAAATAATATCATCAACATAAATTTGAATAATAAGAAAATTATTTTTAAAATTTTTGATAAATAATGTAGTATCGACCTTGCCTTTAGAGAAATTATTTTTGATAAGAAATGAACTAAGTCTTTAAAACTAAGCCCATGGGGCTTATTTCAAGCTATAGAGCGCTTTAGTCAATTTAAACACATGATTAGAGAGATTATCATTCTCAAATCCAAGAGATTGTTCAACATAAACTTCTTCGGAAATAATGCCATTAAGAAAAGCACTTTTAACATTCATTTGAAATAACTTAAAATTATTACTACTAGCATAGGCAAGGAGCATTCTTATGACTTCTAATCGAGCCATAGGAGCGAAGGTCTCTTCATAATTGATACCTTCTTCTTGGTTGAAACCTTTGGCCACTAATCTAGCTTTATTTCTAACCATAATACCAGATTCATCTTACTTGTTTCTAAAGACCCACTTAGTACTAATAACTAAATGGTCATTTGGCCTTGGAACAAGCTTCCACACCTCATTTCTCTCAAATTGATTTAACTCTTCTTGCATTGCAATGATCCATGAATCATCTTACATGGCCTCGTCAATGCTTTTATGTTCAATTTGGGAGAGAAAAGTGACGTTGGCACAAAAATTTTTAAGAAAAGAACAAGTTTGAACCCCTTTCGATATGTCTCCTATAATTAGCTCCTTGAGATGAGCATCTACATAATTTCATTCCTTCAGTAAAGAAGGTTCAGAAGAAGATGCATCCAAGTTGCTAGATGGAGAAGGGGAATCACTTAAATTCAAAGTATCAAAATTCACATTATCATTAAAATCATTTTTCTTAACTTCAGAAACTTTATTAAAAATAATATAAATAGATTCTTCTATAATCAAGGTTCTTTTGTTAAAAATACGAAATGCTTTAGAAACAAAAAAATAGCCAAGAAAAATTTCTTTATCGAATTTTGCATCAAATTTACCCAAGGCATATTTTTCATTCAAAATAAAACATTTACATTTGAAAACTTTAAAGTATGAAACATTGGGTTTTTTATTGTTCCACAACTCATAAGGAGTCTTGGAAAGTAGTGGTCTTACTAGAACCCTATTCATAACATAGCATGTCGTATTTACGGCTTCAGCTCAAAAGTATTTGGGTAGGCTATGTTTGTTTAACATGGTTTTTGCCATTTCTTACAAGTTTATATTCTTTCTTTTTACTACTCTATTTTGTTGAGGATTTCTTAGAGTAGAGAAGTTGTGGTTGTATCCATTAGATTCACAAAATTCTTAGAAATCATGATTTTGAAATTCACCACCGCGATCACTTCAAATTAATAAAATCATAAGACACTTTTCATTTGAACAAGTTTACAAAACTTTGAGAAATACCTAAAGCATTCACTTTTGTGTGCCAAAAAATAAGTCTATATGTATCTACTATAATCATCCATGATGACAAATGTATATTTGCTATCATGTAGCAATTGGTCCAAACAAGTCCATATGGTTCAATTGCAAAGGTCTAGAGGTGGTTATTAGGTTCTTAGGTTTGAAGCTACCTTTTATTTGTTTTCCTAGTTGACATGCATCATACACATTATCTTTGACAAACTTGATATGAGGAATTCCTCTTACAAGTTCTTTAAATAAAATTTGAAAGATTAATTTCATGCTAGCATGACCTAATCTCCTATGCTAAAGCCAAGCATCGTCATTCAAAACCGAAAAGCATATTTCATTACAAAGGTCATCAATCTCGATAGTGTATACACTATTTTATTTTAGGGCAATCATAGATGTGTTTTTGTATGGCTTTTTAATAATACACGCATTAGATTCAAATCTTACGATATATTCTTTATCATATAATTGACTAACACTCAAAAGGTTATGCTTTAAACTATCAACTAATAATACATTTTCAATAAAAAGGTTAGATTTGTTACCTATGGTTTCTTTGCTAATAATTTTACCCTTGTTGTTGTCTCCGAATGTGACATATCCTTCATCTAGGCTAGTGAGCTTAGAGAAATAGGATGGATCTCCGATCATATGCCTTGAGCATCCACTATCAGGGTACCATCTCTTACTCCTAGCTTGTGATGGTATATTTTTCTACAAAAAGAGATGATTTTTAGGTACTCATTTGACCTTGGGTGTCTCAAAAATCGATCTACATAACTTATCATTTTGCATTGGGTTTTTTTCTTGAATGGACATTTGTACGCAATATGTCCAAGTTTGCAACAAAGGTTGCATTTAGTGTGAGGTGATACATGCAATGTAGGGTCTTTAATAAAGGTGGTTGGATTTTGGTGAGAGCTACTCACAAATCCGATTTCGCCATTTCTATGAACGTGACCCTTGTTGGCCAGGATCATATTCAAGGACTTGCTACCAACCTCAAATTTCTTCAAGGTTTCTTTAAGTAGCAAGTTTTCCCTTTTGAAGTATTTCTAGTTCATGGCATTTTGTACAAATCAAAATAAAAAAAATATTAGTCAAAATCAAAATAAAAAAAATATTAGTCAAAATCAAAATAAAAAAAATATTAGTCAAAATCAAAATAAAAAAAATATTAGTCAAAATCAAAATAAAAAAATATTAGTCAAAATCAAAATAAAAAAAATATTAGTCAAAATCAAAATAAAAAAATATTAGTCAAAATCAAAATAAAAAAATATTAGTCAAAATCAAAACATCAAAGATTCCGTTAAAATAGAATTTCAAAATTCCAACCAAGAAAAAGAGGGTCAATCAAATCTTGTATCAGATCTACAAAAACAAAACCAAAAGGAATATCTTGAAGAGGATTGCACGAGATCAAACACTAAAAAAGGTAAAAAAAAAAAAAAACAATCCAAGAAAAATAAGGAAGGAGAACTAGATTTGTTCCTGAAAAAATATTTTATTTTTCAATTAAGATGGGATGACCCCTTGAATCAAAAAATTATGGATAATGTTAGGATATATTGTCTCCTACTTAGATTGATAAATCCAAGGGAAATTGCTATATCCTCGATTCAAAGAGGAGAGATGCATCTGGATGTAATGCTGATTCAGAAAGATCTAGCTCTTACAGAATTAATAAAAAGGGGAATATTAATTATCGAACCAATTCGTCTATCTTTAAGAAGGGATGGAAAATTCATTATATATCAAACCATAAGTATTTCATTGATCGATAAGAGTAAACACCAAATTAATAGAAAATACATAAAGAAAAGATATGTTGATAAGAAGAATTTTAAAAAATCCACTGGACGACATGGCAATATATTTGTGAATGGGGATCAAGATCATTATAATTTCTTTGTTCCTAAAAATATTCTATCTCCTAGACGTCGTAGAGAATTGAGAATTCTAATTTGTTTCAACTCTCATAATCGGGATATTGTGAATAGAAATCCAGTATTTTGCAACGAAAACAACATAAGAAACTCTGAACAATTTTTGAATGAGGACAAACGTCTTAATACGGATTTAAATAAATTAATTAAATGCAAATTGTTTCTTTGGCCCAATTACCGATTAGAAGATTTAGCTTGTATGAATCGCTATTGGTTTGATACCAATAATGGTAGTCGTTTCAGTATGTCAAGGATACGTATGTATCCACGATTCTGAATTATTTAATAGTATATTTCCTATATATCACATGCCGTTTTCAGTAAATAAAAACCGAAAGATGTACGCATATGGTGTGTTACGTTCTGGTACATGATACGTATTTACTTGTGTATCAATTCAATTGAATCTAGAAAGAAATCTACAGAATCTTTTTAGGTGCAAAGAAATCATTCTCTTTCGTAAATGCAGAAATATATTATCCTTTTCTTTTCTATCTAAATCAAATGGAAAATTTGATTTAGATAGAAACGGATAAATCTAAATTTTTGCGTGTACTAGATTAAAAAAAATTGACATAATATAATAATTATTATTTTATTTTTCCTGATCGGTAAAATCCATGGCATGGAAAAGAAAGAAAAGAAAAAGATAAAAAAAGTTTTATGGTAAAAAATTCATTCATTTCACTTCTTCCACAAGAAGAAAAAGAAGAAAACAGGGGTTCTGTTGAATTTCAAGTATTAAGTTTCACCAATAAGATACGAAGACTTACTTCACATTTGGAATTGCACAAAAGAGATTTTTTATCACAAAGAGGTCTACAAAAAATTCTGAGAAAACGTCAACGTCTGCTGGCTTATTTGTCAAAGAAAAATAGAGCGCGTTATAAGAAATTAATTGACCAGTTGGATATTCGGGAGCCAAAAAATCGTTAATTAAATCGTTTGAATTAGTATAGTAGTTATTAGATTTTTTATTTTGATGAACCTCCTACTTTTTTGAGGAATTCATGAAATAATGAATTAAGGAAGAAAAGATATGACTGTACCGGCTACAAAAAAAGATTTCATGATAGTTAATATGGGTCCTCACCACCCATCAATGCATGGTGTTCTTCGACTGATCGTTACTCTCGATGGTGAAGATGTTATTGAGTGTGAACCCATATTGGGCTATTTACACAGAGGGATGGAAAAAATAGTGGAAAACCGAACAATTATACAATATCTGCCTTATGTAACACGTTGGGATTATTTAGCTACTATGTTCACAGAGGCAATAACGGTAAATGCACCAGAACAACTGGAAAATGTTCAAGTACCTAAAAGGGCTAGCTATATCAGAGTAATTATGCTGGAGCTGAGCCGTATAGCTTCTCATTTGTTATGGCTTGGGCCTTTTATGGCGGATATCGGCGCGCAGACTCCCTTTTTCTATATTTTCAGAGAGAGAGAATTGATATATGATTTATTCGAAGCTGCCACAGGTATGCGAATGATGCATAATTATTTCCGCATCGGAGGAGTAGCTGCCGATCTACCTTATGGCTGGATAGATAAATGTTTAGATTTTTGCGATTATTTTTTAACAGGAATTGTTGAATATCAAAAACTCATTACGCGAAATCCCATTTTTTTGGAGCGAGTCGAAGGAGTGGGCATTATTGGTGGAGAGGAAGCAATAAATTGGGGTTTATCAGGACCGATGTTACGAGCTTCTGGAACACAATGGGATCTTCGTAAAATTGATAATTATGAGTGTTACAATGAATTCGATTGGGAAGTCCAATGGCAAAAAGAAGGAGATTCGTTAGCTCGTTATTTAGTACGAATTGGTGAAATGAGGGAATCTATAAAAATAATTCAACAGGCTCTAGAAGGAATTCCTGGAGGACCCTATGAGAATTTAGAAGTCCGACGCTTTGATAGAGCAAAAAATTCCGAATGGAATGATTTTGAATATAGATTTATTAGTAAAAAACCTTCACCCAATTTTGAATTGTCGAAACAAGAACTTTACGTGAGAGTAGAAGCCCCAAAAGGGGAATTAGGAATTTATTTGATAGGAGATAATAGTGTTTTCCCTTGGAGATGGAAAATTCGTCCACCCGGCTTCATAAATTTGCAAATTCTTCCTCAGCTAGTTAAAAGAATGAAATTGGCTGATATCATGACGATACTAGGTAGTATAGATATCATTATGGGAGAGGTTGATCGTTGAAATGATAATTGATACGACAGAAGTACAAACTATCAATTCTTTTTCTATATCGGAATCCTTAAAAGAAGTATATGGACTCATATGGATCTTTGTACCCATTTTGACCCTTATATTGGGAATTACAATAGGGGTACTAGTAATTGTGTGGTTAGAAAGAGAAATATCTGCAGCGATACAACAACGTATTGGGCCTGAATATGCCGGCCCCTTGGGAATTCTTCAAGCTCTAGCAGATGGAACTAAACTACTTTTTAAAGAAGACCTTCTCCCATCTAGAGGAGATGTTCGTTTGTTTAGTATTGGACCGTCTATAGTGGTCATATCAATTCTACTAAGTTATTTAGTAATTCCTTTTGGGTATCGCCTCATTTTAGCCGATCTCAGTATAGGTGTTTTTTTATGGGTCGCCATTTCAAGTATTGCTCCTATTGGGCTTCTTATGTCAGGATACGGATCGAATAATAAATATTCCTTTTCAGGTGGTCTACGAGCTGCTGCTCAATCTATTAGTTATGAAATACCATTAACTCTATGTGTGTTATCAATATCTCTACGTGTGATTCGTTGAACATGAACTTTATACTTCTTTCCTAGAAGTAAAGGAAAGAAGTTGAATGTAATGTATTGAATAGGTATTTTATTTTTTATTCATCATTCGGGTCAATGAGTTAAACCAGATAGTTATATGAGTGAAACAAAACAACTTAGAAGTTTGTAGTAAGAAGATAAAATCTCATTTCATATGTACAAGAATAAAGTTGAAGTAAACATAAGCAGTGTAAACTGTTTACCCCAAGATTAAGATTCTTTCATTAGTCATCATATCTTGGAGCGGGTGTAAAAGATCAACTGTATGGAGTTTTCATTACTGTCTTGTATTTATTACCATGCCGTAGATCAATCAAAAATCAGTGGACGGTTAGGAACACCAAAGTGCACAAAGGATTAGTAATAGAGATAATGTAAGGTATCAAAAAAAGAGATATTTCTACAATTTATAAAACGAATAAAAATAAAAATGGGGACTTTAAGTTGGTTTATATAAGTTGGTTTATATTTATTTAAGTTGGTTTATATTTATTTTTTTATTTATAAAAAAATATAAAAATGAATAAAGATATTGATGCATAAAATAAATAAAAAAATAGATAAGAAGAGATTCGTCCACCTCCCATGGATTTGATTCCTTCCCCTATAAAAAAACTTGCAATGCCAACCCCATTTGTAATTCCATCAATTATATATCTATCAAAAAACTGAGTTAGTTCGGTTAATCCCCTTATACCCATGGTAAAAACCTTAGTATAAAAATATCTATGTAACCACGATTATATGACCAATTGTATATCCCATTTTTTATTTGGTCCAAGAGAATCCTTTTAGGACCACCTTTTACAAATGCATTGATAAAGTTCAAATTCCGGAAAAACGAATAAGCAGACCCATATAAGATATATGCTATGAATAGTCCGGAAATAGCTATACTTACTGAATAAATTGCATTTGTAAAAAATTCATACCAATCCACAGAATAACTCGAATTCGGATGGAAAAGGTTTGTGAGTGGAGTTAACCATTTGGATAATATATCCAAATCTATTACTCCTTGATCAAAATGAATTCCTATTGATCCAACAAACAAAGTAAATAATACCAATATAAACAGAGGAAATAGCATAGTATTGTCCACTTCCCAAGGGTACATAGAAGTGTACTTTTTTTCGAAAGAAGTATTAAAGTATCGTATGCATTTTTTTAGATTATTATCAATTTTATACATATCCTTTGAAAAAAAGAAGACCCTATTATTCATTGTTGATAAAGGTAAATTTCTATTGACTGCTTTGGCTACCTCCTTTCCCCATAGAGATATTGAATAGGACGAACTATTTTTTGTGCTACTGTAATCTTGAAAATGAACGCGCAAATGTCCATCAAAGGTAAGTAAATATACCCGAAACATATAAAATGCAGTCAATCCTGCCGTGAAACAAGCTATTATTGCGAAAATTGGTGAATACAACCAACTATCATTAATAATTTCATCTTTGGACCAAAAACAAGCAAGAGGTGGAATACCGCAAATAGAAAGTGTACCCAATAAAAAAGTAGTTCTTGTAATTGGAACATATCTTCTTAAGCCACCCATAAGAGCCATATTCTGACTTTTTTCTGGCGAATATCCAACAATAGGTTCCATTGAATGAATAATGGATCCGGATCCCAAAAACAATAAAGCTTTAGAATAGGCATGGGTAATCAAATGGAATAAAGCAGCTCGATAAGAACCTATACCTAGAGCTAACATAATATAACCCAATTGAGACATTGTAGAATAGGCTAAACTTCTTTTTATATCTCTTTGAGCAAGAGCCAAAGTAGCTCCCAGTAGTACTGTTATTACACCTATTAAAGATATGAAATTCATTATGTAAGGTATAACTATGAAAATAGGAAGAAGTCGAGCTACAAGAAAAATTCCTGCTGCTACCATAGTAGCAGCGTGTATAAGAGCTGAGATGGGAGTGGGTCCTTCCATGGCATCGGGTAACCATACGTGAAGGGGGAATTGTGCGGATTTAGCAACTGCACCAATGAATAATAAAGAAGCACACAAAGTAGCAAATAAAGAACTGACACCATTATTATGGATCAAGTTATTAGTTATTTCGAACAAATCCCGAAATTCGAAACTACCTGTTATCCAATAAAAACCTAAAATTCCTAATAATAAACCAAAATCCCCTACACGATTAGTTACAAAAGCTTTTTGACAAGCACTTGCTGCAGTCGGTCGTGTGAACCAAAATCCTATTAATAAATAGGAACACATCCCCACCAGTTCCCAAAAAATATAAATTTGTATCAAATTGGAACTGGTAACTAATCCCAACATGGAAGCATTGAAAAAACTCATATAAGCAAAAAATCTCAGATATCCTTGATCATGAGACATATAATTGTCACTATAAATAAGAACCAAGATTCCAACAGTAGTAATTAGTATTGACATAATAGAACTAAGTGGGTCGATCAAATATCCGAACTCTAAGGAAAAATCATTATTGATGGTCCAAGACCATAGATATTGATAGATAGAACTTCCATGTATTTGTTGAATAAATAAATTGGCTGAAAACCCCATAACTATACTTAACAGTAAAACACTAGGAAAAGCCCATATACGACGAATATTTTTTGTTGCTGTCGGAATCAGTAGAAGTCCAAATCCTATTGACACAGTAACTGGAAGTGGAAGAAAAGGTATTATCCATGCATATTGATATGTATGTTTCATAAGAAAACAAAATGAAATCTTTAATTATTCTACTGTTCTAGTCTAGTCTTAGTAGAATATTCTATTCTGGTAATTTATAGCCATATTATATAGTATAATAAGAAAAAAGAGTTATACCAAAAGGAGTACTTGATTCTAATTATGTTTTAATAAAATTATATGTTTTAATAGGTTTTAAATATATTTTTTAATAGGTTTTAAACATATTCGAAAATGCTTTTTTTTAAAACTATTCTACCAGGGAATAAGTATAGATAATGACTAAAAGGAACAATCTATTTTGAACAAAACAATACATGTCTTTCACATACAACGATAAAAACTGGTAACCCTTTTTGAATGGCAGTCCCCAAAAAGCGTACTTCTATGTCAAAAAAACGTATTCGTAAAAATATTTGGAAAAAAAAAGGATTTTTAGCTGCAGTAAAGGCTTTTTCCTTAGCGAAATCGGTTTCCACCGGACGTTCAAAAAGTTTTTTTGTGCAACAAACAAATAATAAAGTCTTGGAATAAGGAGCTAAGCTATTTTCATGCTCATTCTTTAGTCTATCAAAATCGCTAATAAGATAAGCATGTTCCTTTTTCAAAGTGTTATACATTTTACTCAAAATTCTATATTCATCAAACAATTCATAAAAAGCACTTGAAAGCTCATCAAAAGTTAAATTTGCATCAAATGAACTTGTTACCTCATCTCCAATAGCCATTAACACATAGTGAGCAACTTGCTCAGTGTTTGTTGGCTCCTCTTCTTCAGATGCACTTGAGTCATCCCATGTAGCTTTGAGAGCCTTCTTCTTTGGTTGCCTCCTCTTTGCTTAGGGACATTCACTCTTGAAGTGTCCCGGCTTCTTGCATTCATAGCATATCATTTGTTCTTTTTTAGGTTCAAATTTATTTTTAGTATCATTTTTAAATTTATTTCTTTTTATGAATCTTTTGAACTTCTTTGTTAAGAGTACCAAGTCATCATCAAGGTCCTCATCACTTGAATTTTCTTTCAAGTGGTCTTCTTGTGTTCTCAATGTCATATCCTTCTTGTTCTTTGGAAGGGTGTCCTCAAGCTCTTCATGAGCTTTACATGTCATCTCATAGGTCATTAATGACCTAATTAGTTCTTCAAGAGGAAAATTATTTAGATCTTTGGCCTCTTGAATGACCGTTACTTTAGTGTCCCAACTTTTTGGAATGGATCTTACAATCTTATTAACAAGTTTAAAATCTGAAAAACCTTTACCAAGTCCTTTTAGACCATTGATGACATCTGTAAATTGGGTTTACATGTCTCCAATGGTCTCACTTGGTTTCATTCGAAGCAACTCATAAGAATGCACTAAAAGATTTATTTTTGACTCATTCACTCTACTAGTGCCTTCATGAGTCACTTCGAGTGTATGCCAAATGTCAAAAGTCATTTCACAAATCGATACTCGATTAAACTCGTTTTTATCTAATGCACAAAACAAGGCATTCATAACCTTTGCATTTATAGCAAAAGTCTTTTTCTCCAACTCATTCCATTCGTTTATTGGAAGAGAAGACTTTTGAAAGCTATTTTATATAATATTCTATAATTTGAAATCTATTGAAATTAGGAAGATCCTCATTCTAGTCTTCCAATATGTGTAATCCGTCCCATTGAACATGGGTGGATGTGTAATTAAATAGCTCTCTAGGTTGCCAATAAATGTCATCTCTCTTGGGTTTAAAACCAAATAAGAGTGAACCTTGCTCTGATACTAATTGTAAGGATCAAGAGCAGTACTAAGAGGAGGGGTGAATTAGTGCAGCAGAAAACTTTTACAATTTCAGAAAAATGTTTGTTTCAATTAAAACGGATTCTGACGAAAATGGTTTCGATTCAATCTATTTCGGAGAGAAGTTGAACTTGAAAGCTTTCGTAAAAGTGCAAGAGAAGATTAAGGAGGTTTGCAATAAAGTAAATTATACAAATGAAAAGCAAACCAAAATTGAGTGTGGTTCGGTCAATGTGACCTACAATCACTTTCGGATTCCTCCTCCGACAAGGTCTCCGGTGTCCACTAAAGGCCTTCCTTCAATAGGCGAAAGCCAACTACCTCTTGATAGCGCTTTCTCCTTTTCACAGGTTTAGGAGAGAACCCTTACAAGTCTCACACCTCTCTTAAATAATCTCAACATTTAGAAAGGAATGAGGAGAACTCTAGCACTTTTACAACTTTTTAACACTTCAAAGACTCAAGATTATGCTCATGCTTTCATGCCCTTTCATGCAGAAAAGGGTGAGGTTTTTATAGGCCCCAATGACTTCAAAAATGGATCCAAGAAGTGTCTCATCTTGATTTTTCGGGGTACGGGCGGTACCATCGCCATTACTGGGCGGTACTACCACCATTGGTCTGACACTAAGTGGTACTACTACTCAATCTGGGTGGTACTACCGCTTAATAGAGCTCGGAGATCGAGCTCTGGTGGTACCATCGCCTGACAAGGGCGGTACCACCACTGACAGCATTAACTGCCAGTGGTACCACCGCATAGTCTAGGCGGTACCACCACCTAGACCACCTAGGAGACTGGGTCTTCTAGGCGGTGCCACCGCCAGTCATGTTTTCATGGGCTGATTGGTTGTTCAATCCGGCCCAAATCAGCCCTATTAAGGGCCTAGTTGGCCCCAAATTAAGTTAGTGGGATTATCTCTCTATCCTAACTTAATTTATGCTCTAACTATGATAACTAAGACATGATCATAGCTCTTCTTGTTTCGGTGTGTCAATTGCTCTTCCAGCGAGCTTCTGGCGTACTTCCAACGAACATCCGACGAACTCTCAGCATGCTCTAGGACTCGCAGCTCCGGACCTGACGATGATCTTCTTGGTAAGCTCCGATGAGTTTCTTTGGCAAGCTCCTAGACTTCTCGGTTAGTTCCGATAGAACTTCTAACGAAGTTTGGACTTCGGCGAACTCTCGAACTTCCAATGAGATCTCGATTTTGACTCTGGCACAACACTTGCTTTGCTTTACGTCTTAGTTAATCCTACACATATATCCTAGCAAAGGATTAAATCAAATATTTTACCAATTGATTTCATAATCAAAATCCGAGATTCAACAATAAATACTTTACTCTTTCCTACATGAAAGAGCATAGAAGTGTGAATAAAAATCTTAAGATTTTGGGTTGTAAAATTACTAAGTGTCCTCCTCCTCCCTTTCTAGTTTTGTAATCATTGAAGAGAGATATGAGGTTTCTAAAAGGTTGTCTCATAAACCTGTAAAAATGAAAAAGTATTGTAAGAGGGTGGTTGGTCTTCGCCCATTGAAAAAAGATTATTAGTGGACGTTAATGACGTCAACAGAGGAGGAATCAAAAGTGAATATAGGTCACGATAACTGAAATATTATAAATTTAGTATGCACTCTCTTTTTGCTCTTCATTACTATTACTCTCTGGTTTTAATTGCTTATTACATTTACTTCAAGTGAAACACACTTTCAATATCAATTCTAATGCGGGTTTCATCGAATCAAGCTTTTCAAAATCATTAAAGTTTTTAAAATCAAAGAAATTTTTATTGAAGCACTAATTCACCCCCCTCTTAGTGTCAACTTGAACCTAACATATTATAGTAAATTCATCTTAAATTGGATAAAATAAAAAAAAAAAAAAAAAAAAAAAAAAAAAAAAAAAAAAAAAAAAAAAAAAAAAAAAAAAAAAAAAAAAAAAAAAAAAAAAAAAAAAAAAAAAAAAAAAAAAAAAAAAAAAAAAAAAAAAAAAAAAAAAAAAAAAAAAAAAAAAAAAAAAAAAAAAAAAAAAAAAAAAAAAAAAAAAAAAAAAAAAAAAAAAAAAAAAAAAAAAAAAAAAAAAAAAAAAAAAAAAAAAAAAAAAAAAAAAAAAAAAAAAAAAAAAAAAAAAAAAAAAAAAAAAAAAAAAAAAAAAAAAAAAAAAAAAAAAAAAAAAAAAAAAAAAAAAAAAAAAAAAAAAAAAAAAAAAAAAAAAAAAAAAAAAAAAAAAAAAAAAAAAAAAAAAAAAAAAAAAAAAAAAAAAAAAAAAAAAAAAAAAAAAAAAAAAAAAAAAAAAAAAAAAAAAAAAAAAAAAAAAAAAAAAAAAAAAAAAAAAAAAAAAAAAAAAAAAAAAAAAAAAAAAAAAAAAAAAAAAAAAACAAATTTCATATTTTAAAGAGTTAAAATAAATAAATATATTTATTTTAATGGCTCAAAAATGAAAAATGATCATTTAGGCTGTTGTAAGTTATTTGTAAGGTTTTCTAAAAATTTAAGAGTTTTTTAAAAAGATGAAATATTAGTTACATTGTTTTTAAATAAGGACCCAAAAGAAAATAGTAGGTTTTCAAAAAGGTTTTTGATGCCTTAAGATCTCAAAGAAGCTTCTATAATAATATTCGAGTGGTTTTTATCCTAAAAGAGAAGTAAATTCACCTTGAATTTGGTAAAATTAAATATAATTTTAGATTTCTAAAGGACTAAAACTAATAAAAACATATTTTAATAACTTAAAAATAAAAAAATTAATGATTTAGGCCTTTGTAAGTTATTTGCAAGGTTTTATGAACTTTTAAAATTTTAAAAATTTTAGAATCAATATTTATCATTTATTGAATTATTTAATGACTTCAATTTTATTCATCTAAAATATATAAATAATGTCATTCGTATATATTTTTAATATCAGTAATGTGTTGTTTATCTTATTTTTAAATAATTTTTAAAATGATTTTGGTAATTATTTATATTTTAAAAATTAAAAAATATATTAAATTATTGTTTTATTGCTGCTATTAATTTAGGTTCGATCTAATGTCTAGGTATGAAAAGGACAAACGGATAGTTAAGGGTATTTTTATCAAATTTAAAAATAGGATATCTATTTAGGAAAATATGACTTATTTTACAATCCTCTCTTTGCTAATTATAATTCCTTTTCTTTACCTCCCTCTACCCGTCCCCTTCTTTGATACTTGTAGATTGGAGATAGTAAGAAGGTTGTCAATATCAAAATTTTTAGGATGAAAACAGAGACGATCTGAGTAAATTTGTAAAAAATATAGGGGCTTTTTTAAGAAATTTATCCAAATATAATAGGTGATGCTGTTCGAAAAGTCCAAAAATCTTGAAGTATAGAGTTTAAATTCTCAATTCTTAAAAAGTCAATTAGAACATTAGTTAGTTTTATATTTCTCGAAGTCAAATTTGGGGTCAATCTTTTCATTCTTAAGAGTCCTACAAGGTGTGTATATATATATTGTAAATGATAAGTGACCAGGAAAAAATTTGGGCTAAGAACCTTATAATAAACTATCAAAGTTTTTTCTAGTTAAATTAGTCAGCATCTTCATTTATATTTTTTTTAAATCAAATATTTGTGGAGATAAAGTTCTGATTCTTATCCAAGTTTGAAAATAGATATTTCATCTTGAAAAAATCTATTATGTGTTGGGATAAATTCTTTACTCTTAGGTTTCCAATATGATAATCCAAACAAATGGGTCCATCACTGATAAGTCATGCTGGACTTGATTTTTGATATTCCAAGGCATAATCAACCACAATGTTGTACGTGTTCAAGATGTGCCTCTAGCAAAGCTATAAAAAATTCCTCTCATAAGTTGAATTTGACGGGATATAACTCTAATCAGACATATCTTCATCATAAATCTCTGCAAAGGGAAATACAGAAAACTTCACAACTGTTCTTTTAATTTGATCGTAACATGATAAAAATACATCAGCCCAAAGTTTTTATTCTGAAGCAGTTCCTTTACTAATGAGATCATGACAATAACCTTCTATGTCAATTCACCTATATGTGTACATCATCCTACCTTATTTTTTAGGTTGTGTATAATATATCTAATGCATATTATACATGTTTAACCCACACATATCACATATACGCACTTTCGAGGAGGCGTGGTTTAACTACAGCCTTGAGAGGCACTGCCTTGGGAAGCACGGCGCCAAATTTCTCCTTCATGTCGAGCTTCTCGACGTCATCGGCAAGCTGCCAATGAAATGAGTGCAACAAAGACCCGAGCCCGTATTGAAGCATGATGAGTCCAGCATGCATTCCCACGCAGATCCTTCTCCCGGCGCCGAAAGGTATCAGCTCGAAGTCGTTCCCCAGTGGCTCAATCTTGGCGTTTCTACCGCTTAAGAACCTCTCCGGCTTGAACTCCAGAGGATGCTCCCACACGTCGGGGTCTCTCCCGATGGCCCATACGTTGACGATGAGCCGTGTGTTTGGGGGGATGTGGTAGCCGTCCACCTCGCATGCCTCGAAGGTGTAGTGTGGAACGCCGAGCGGTGTGGAAGGGTGCAGTCGTAATGCCTCTTTGCAGATGGCTCGTAAGTAGGGAAGGTTTGGCATGTCAGATTCTTCAAGCCTACGGTTCTTCCCGATTACTTCGTCCATCTCATCTTGAGCTCGCTGCAGGATGGTTGGGTTCCTTAGCATTTCTGCGAGCGCCCATTCGATTATGATGGATGATGTATCGGTTCCGGCAATAAACATATCCTGCCAGGAGAAGAAGTTGCTGTTGGCTTGGTAGCAAACATGGATGATGAACTTATAAAACAGGAGAGCCTCCAATAAAGTACGCATTAGGGTAATATCTTTTCCCCTCCTGGGAGAATCTTATGTGACTCAAATAATGGTGCCATAATCGAGCAGACAGCGTAGGATTTCCTGCGGAGCTCATCTGCATACGTTTTGCGGCTCTCTATCTATGTGTATATCTAGTGCTGGTTTGGTTGCAGGATCCGACACCTGTTCTGAGAGGATATTTACCATCACTCTTGGTCAAATGAGAACGATGACTAGAGATAACAGAACGAACGTTTTGGAGATAGGGGGTCAATAGAATTTGCGTACGTCGTTAATTGGCTGTCCGTAGCGAAGAATAGGGGGGAAGGAGAGAGAGGGAAAGAGAGCTCACAGAGATAAATCCCTTCATGTTGACATCAGAAAGCGACACCCCATCAGCGTCAACCCTGTTGGCCATCACAAGATCCAGCACGTCCGGCCTCCCCTCGCGCTCGTGCGCCGTAACTTCGTGCTCCGCCATGAGCGCCGTGATCAGAGCGTCTAACTTCACATGCACCCGGCGCAGCTGCCGCTGCACTCCCTGCAGGTCCATCCACGCGATCGCCGGCACAAAGTCGCCGATACTGAACTTCCCCGACCAAGCTAGCAGCTCCGTGATGGCGTCCTTGAACTGGTTTGATTCCTCTCCCTGCGACTCAAACACCCGCCGCGACAGCATTACCTGCCCGATGATGTTGGCGCTGGCGTACACCATTGCCTCCGACACCATCACTGGCCGCGAGTTCCGGCTGGACTCGAGCATGGCGCGGAGCATGCGACCGATTTCGTCGCAGCGAACCGGGGCCCACTCGGTCAACGCCTTGCTGCCGAGAAAGTGGAGGTTAGCGAGCTTGCGGAGGAGCTTCCACCGAGGCCCGTAGTTGGCGAACACGAAGTCCTGGCCATCGTAGGAGACGTCCTTCCCGCTGATGGGCGAGGGGCGGTTGGCGAACTGAAGGTCGAGCGCCTTGAGAAAGGAGCGGGAGGCGCCAGCGGAGGACGCAACTACGACCCCCGTAGTGCCCATCCTGAGGTACATGATGGGACCGTAGCGCAAGGCGAGGTTAGCGAGGGAGGCGTGGGGCATCGGACCGATCTGCGGCAACGCGCCGAGGATTGGAACACCCGAAGGGCCAGGGGGGAGCCGGAGCCGACGGATGGACTGGAACCTGCGGCGGAGGAGGAGGTGGACGACGACTCCCAAGAGGATGCCGGCGATGAGAACGATGTCGAGAGCCATCGAGATGGTTGTGGTGCGCAGACGATGGTATTAGATGTATGCGTACATGTAGACACAGAGCTAAGGACGGCAAAGAATAGCCTATCGAAGGGCTGCTGTCATGTTTAGTGGGCTCAGCGACACCTGTCGTCGGAAACAGTTGTTTAATAGAAACCCACAACCCACAAAATGTAGCATGAGAAATTGATTCCAGCATACATTATTAGATTGCTAGAAAGCTACATGACGTAAAATTTCAGAAAAAGGTAATATTGAACTTTAATAATTTTAATCACATTCAGATTATAATCTTTTACATCATACAAAAGACAGTGAAAACAAAGAAAATACTATATCTTTTGGATTGGATTGATGTTCGATTAATTTTGATTTTTTACTTTCAAAGATGAATTATTTTGGTTAAAAAGTGAGTTAGAGAGAGAGATTACTTAGTTCATAATTATGTTTTTATTCTTTTGGTTGACTTTGTGGACTATGCTGTTGCATTTAATTTGGTCTTTTTTTTCTTGCATGATGACTTAAATAAATGATATGAAGATTACAAATGACAAGCTATGGAAGATGGATTCAACCAAACTAAGACAGCAACACAAAATATATACAGTGCACAAAATGTACAGTGTTCTCATAGAGTTGGTCAAATTTATCGTACACTTGATGTGTAATCAATTTCTGCACATGATAATGGTAGTTATAAGGAAGAGTCTCCACTGAGGTCAGCATCATACTCAACAGTTACCGACGGCCCATTTCTTACCATTGGTGCTGACATTTCCAAATCCAAAAAATATATTACCAAGATTTTATATTTTTTTATGGAAAGAATATTCTAATTGATAAACTTCGTTCGTTTCACTTTATACATTATGTCGATTCAACGCTAAAAAAATGCATAAACAAAATCATAAGGATGACTTTTCTACTTTCTAACTCCGTTAGTTTGAGAAATCTCACATAGTCCTATATTTGAAAAATCAAACTTGTTATCTTCTATTGTAACTATAAATAAGGGTCTGGGTTTTGAAGCCAGATGCACCACAAGAAACATCTAATTGTTTACTTTGGGTTTCTTGTTTAGTAGTTTCAAGTGTTTTATGGCCTATGAACATCTTCCTAAGGCATTTATAATAGTCCCATTTTATAGTAGTGTTTTGCTCTTTGGGTTCTTTTGGTAATGCTGATAATAACAAAGATCATTGTCGAGAAATTCAATAGAAATGTCAACTTTGACATGTGGCAGCTCAAGATGGAGGCCATTCTAGTTCAAGACAGAGTTGATTTGGCACTACAGAGAGTTGAGAACATTCCAGATGATATGTCAAAGGAAGATCTTGCAGTTATGGATAAGAAGGCCCGATCAAGCATTATTCTAAATCTCTCTGACAAGGTTTTATAGGAGGTAGCTACGGAGACTACGGCTAAGAGCATGTGGGATAAGCTTAAAGCCTTGTATATGAAGAGGACAGTGAAGAATCGTCTCTACTTGAAGCAGAGTTTGTATATGCTTCGGATGACTGAAGGTACATCTATACTTTCACATCTTGATAAATTTGATTCCTTAGTTATAGATTTGGAGAATATATGTGCGAAAATTGATGATGAGGATAAGGCCCTGTTACTTTTGTGTTCTCTTCCCTAATACTTTAAGTATTTTCGTGATACTATGATTTATGGAAAAGAAATAATTTTGTATCAGGAAATTAAATCTACACTAAAATCTAAGGAGCAGATAGACAGGGATATCACTAGGGAAAGTAGAGGGAATTAGGCTGAGGGTTTGGTTGTCAGGGGTAGAATGGATAAAAGAGAATTTGACAGTAGTAGATCTAAATCTAGATCTAAATCCAAACATAGAAATTTGGAGTGCAGATATTGTTATAAAATATGGTATATTAATGCTGATTGCTTTAAATTGAAAAATAAATTAAAGCAAAAGGGAAAACTTGTTGAGAAAACTACTAAGTCTGTAGAAGCTAGTGTAGCAGCTGATGAGAATGCCATAAATATTTTCTTTGCTACTGATGACAGGACAAGGTCTAAAAATGAATGGATTTTAGATTCGGATTGTTCTTATCACATGTGTCCCAATAGAGATTTGTTTTCCGAATCTTGTAATGGTGGAATTGTTTTGATGGGCAATAATGCCGCGTGTGATGTTGTTGGTAGAGGCACAATCCGAATTAAAATACATGAGAGTATTGTGAGGACGCTCACTAATATTAGACATGTTCCTGATTTAAAAAAGAATCTCATCTTTTTAGGGACCCTAGAGGCTCTTGGGTGTAAATACATAGCTGAAGGTGGAGTTATGAAAGTTTCTAGAAGTGCCTTTGTTGTTATGAAAGCTTATAGGTCTGGTAGCTTATATATTTTGCAGGGAACTACTGTCATAGGCTCGGTTGCAGTCTCGTCATTATTATTGTCTGATTCTGACATCACCAAATTATGGCATATGTGTTTGAGTTATATGAGCGAAAAAGGTTTGAGTATATTGAACAAAAGGGGTCTTCTTTACGGACAGAGTACTGGGTCACTAGATTTTTATGAACATTGCATTTTTGGGAAGCAGAAGGGAGTCAGCTTCAATTCTCTGGTAGTTCACAAAACGAAATTTACTCTTGACTATATTCATTCAGACCTTTCGGGTCCAACTCATGTTCAATCTAAGGGTGGTGCCAAGTATATGTTGACTTTCATTGACGATTATTCTAGGAAAGTTTGGGTTTCTTTTTTGAACTATAAAAATGATGTTTTTCTAACCTTTAAATAATGGAAGGTTTTGAGTAAGAAGCAAACAGGTAAACAGATTAAGCAACTTCGAATAGATAATGACATGAAATTTTGTGAAGGTGACTTTGATGAATTCCGCAAAAATGAAGGAATTGTTCGGCATCGCACTGTTAGGATGACACCTTGGCAAAATGGTGTGGCCAAGTGAATGAATAGAACACTCTTGGAGAGAGCAAGGTGTATGATCTCAAATGCAGGGTTGACAAAGGACTTTTGGGCAGAGGTGATTAATATGGCCTGTTACGTTGTCAACCGCGCTCCTTCTGCAGCGCTTAATTTTAAAACTATGAAGGAAGTTTGGTCAGGTACTCCTGTTGATTACTCTGATTTAAAATTGTTTGGGTGTTTAACATACATGCATGTAAATGAAGGAAAATTAGAGCCTCAAGCTAAAAAAAACGCATTTTCCTTGGGTATGCTTCTGGGGTGAAAGGATACATATTATGATGTTCTGATCCTATATTCTCAAAATTTATAATAAGT
>CM017189.1:13573962-13833658 GCA_004837865.1 Musa balbisiana
CAAATCAATGTAAAGTCATTTAAATCCTCTTGATTTTTCTTTCTAATTCATGCTAAGATTGCATTGTAAATGGCTTACTATGCAATCTTCGTTTCCTTATAATCAGTACGTAAAATTGGATTCGGTCAATAAGATAGCGTTGACTAGAATAAATAATATTCGAGATACGTGATCAAGTACAAAGTTTTCAAAGAAGAGTTGACAAAGAAGTTCACACATTAAACTAGCTATGAATTGCCATTACCAAAGGACAACATGCATGTAGTTGGTAAGAGATGACAAAAACTAAGACAATTGCTAGTTTCTCTTGAGTGATTCAACATGCTATTTTACTTGGGTAATTTGCTTTTAACTTTTCAAGTAAAGAGGTTCTCACAAGCATGTTTTACAAATCATGTGAATACAAATAAAGAGAGAGAGAGAGAAGAGAGAGAGAGAGACTCTAAAGCGACGTCATCAACGTGCTATTATTCCGGTCTTTTTGCTAACACTTCAAAGTCGAGAAACTCTCATCACTATATTTTATAGATTATATGAAGACAAAGAAAGAAAGAGAGAGAGAGATTTGATAAGAGTTGACAGAAGATAAAGGGATGACCAAGGAAATCCATTGCTAGTTTCTCTAAAGCGACGTCATCAACGTGCTATTATTCCGGTCTTTTTGCTAACACTTCAAAGTCGAGAAACTCTCATCACTATATTTTATAGATTATATGAAGACAAAGAAAGAAAGAGAGAGAGAGATTTGATAAGAGTTGACAGAAGATAAAGGGATGACCAAGGAAATCCATTGCTAGTTTCTCTAAAGCGACGTCATCAACGTGCTATTATTCCGGTCTTTTTGCTAACACTTCAAAGTCGAGAAACTCTCATCACTATATTTTATAGATTATATGAAGACAAAGAAAGAAAGAGAGAGACTCAAATCTTACAATGGAGAAGAACGATGGGAGATGTTGCAACTTTTCTTTATGAACATACACAATCGATAATATATGTCTCAACATTATTGCAACTTTTCTTTTGTGTAATTGATTACATGTTGGTCAACGTATGCTGAATTGGTATTGCTTTGGTAATATGAATCTTGACATTGGATGCCTATCTTCTTGGTGACTAATAATTGATATTACTCAATGGTTGTGATTTGTGTTGGCCAAGTTTTATACTAAAAACTGTAGCATTCCTTCTGGAGGATATGACCAAGTAATCAAGTTATTATATAGCTCGGTTTACCTAACCATCTCTAAACCTGATTGTTAATGTTTATTTCGTATGCAATTTCAGTAACATTTAGAAACTGTGGTTCGACTTCTGCATCTCCACTTGACAGTATTTGATACAGTCATTATCATATCAGTTTATGTGGTGTGTTTGCCTTCTGAGAGTCCATTAGCTAGGGATGATGCTGAATCCTTTGTGATCTTGCAAAGACTTTGGTTGGCTAGGGATTGATCAATTTCTCGATTGTACGTTATAATAGATTTGATGACTATGATTGATATATTTGTTAGGAAATAATTATGTATGAGAAGAGATTGAAAAGATGACTAAACTAATAATTTCACATAATAAATATTGTGAGAGTTGGGTAACATATATTGACTTTGACTGAAACTTATCATTAATAAATTTTTAACATGGTATCAGAGCCAAATGTTCATAGCGAAAAAAATTTAGTGCATATATTGAGCTTAGTCCACAACCTAACAACTTAAGCATAGCTTTGACTAGTTTAACTCAGACTCATGGATTTATAGTAATATTGATAAAGAACTCTCCTCTACTTGGCTCATCTTGAATACTGTTATGAATTCTTTAGTTTGGTCGGTTGAGTTATATGTTTTGGTTCCTTTTGAGGTGAAATATAGTCTTTCCAGTCTTTTCCAAAAAAAAAGGAGATGATCAAGATAAAGATAAAACATAGATTAACACTCTTTGGTTATAGTCTTGTAAGAGTCTATTTGTGCAAGAGATGCATATATTTCTATAGAGCTATAACAAAAAGTTCATCATTCCAGAATCTGTTCTTGACAAAGCTGCAGCTATCCTATCATTGCAATTGTTGATTCAGAAACATTGATATTGTTACTGTACTTGTCAAAGGTTACTAAACTTCTTCCCATCGTATAGTTTCCTTTTCTACTATCTTAATTTTCTTGGATATTTTCTTGCTTTCTAGATGTTAGGGTGGAATTCTTTTAATCCTACATGTATAGTTTTGGTGTGGAGAGAGAGAGAGAAATATATGCTACATACGTGACAGAATTGAATTGTATTCCAAGATTCTTAATATTTGGAATTATTGATAATTTATTTTTTCAAAGGGTAACTAATGAAGGTCCTAAGATCTTATAATAAATTGTTAAAATCTTTACTAGCTGAACTAATTGATACTTTCATAAAATGTATCAATTGAGATCTCAAACTCTTAATCTTTAGTAAGAGAGCTTGTATACCACCACCATCATACCACTATCACAAGGAAGTTGCTAGAGTTATGTCTGTTAATCATAAGCTATAACACCTTGGAAATCGATTCTAAGAAACAATAGTTCAAATTGATTTGCTACACTAAGAAAACCAGTAGATTGTAATTTCACATACTTGAATATTTATCTGACACCCATAACGAATAGGCTTACAAAAAGTGGGAATGATGCTATGTATCAATGTATAGGTTGAAGAAGACTCAGATACTAAAAGAATCATTTAACAATCAGTAATGCAAAACAAAAAATAAAAAATATTTAATATAAGTTTTATATGGTCCATTTGTCTGTATTCGATGAGAAAACCATTTTTTTTGTTTTTTTACTTTTGAGAGAACAAGGATGAGTTAATTCTTGGCATGTTATAGATCTTTTGAGCAAATTGTCAAAGTTGTTTCTGTTAGAATTTTAAGGGTCACACATGTATAATTAAATATGTTAAGTCATTATTTTTGATTAGCTAAAATTAAAGTGATCAAATTAAAGTAAAATTATTTGGCTAAGGGATATAATTATTATTATTATGAAAATTAATTGTGTAGATACCATCAGTCATATTTCTAACTTAATGACGAGATAAGTTAGAAATATGAAACTCTTGAAGCATAATTGTAGATTCATCAATTATGAATATAATCATAATTGTAGATTCATCAGTTATCACTATAAATAAGGTTATGCTCCCCGGTTGAAGTATCGAATGAAGTTTCTCTTCACCCGTCAAGGAGAAAGCTAAAGTTCTTAAGGATACTCTGCAATTGGAAGACAAAATCACCAATTAATTCAGAAAATATTCTAATGGATTCATCAGGTACGCTTCCGTATTAATATGTTTATTAATTGTTGTAGGATTTCATACATATTATAATGGATTTGACAAGTTTTATAGAAACATTCTTAATCCATTGTTTTTTGGATCTATTAAGATTGTTTTTAAATCAAAATTCGGTTTTGATTCTAGAAAATAATTATTTAATCCATATTTGATATGTTAAAAGAACCCAACAAGTGGTATCAGAGCCATCCTACAATGATTGATGAACATTTAAGCTTGTTTTTCATGATGTTTTCATCAATATTTTAAAGTGATTTGGTTTTATCATCGTTGGAAAAGATGATGGTTTTATGTAATCATGCTATTTTGAAGTGATTTGGTTCTATCATCGTTGGAAAAGATGATGGTTTTATGTAATCATGCTATCATTTGACATGTCTTATTATCAAGTTATACATGTAAATGATAAATCAATCCAAAGAAGGGTCTATCATTTGACATGTCTTATTATCAGTGTTTGATCATTACAACGAGACTACCACTAGCAATTAATATTGAAGTCCAAAGACAAGATATTAATGTTGCACTTGGTGTCTTGAGATGGGTTATATCATTATTTGAATTTACTTAAGTTTACAGTAATAAATATGAGCATAATTTTTGTTATCTATTGTTATCTTATTTAGGTTCTCTTGTAAAAATATCTGCTAACCTCAATTCAGTACTGGTTCTAAACGAAACCAACTTTAAGGGCAAGAAAAGAAAATACAAATCTGGAAAGAATGAGGCTGATAAAGGTCCAGTAAAGAAGAAACAAAATAAAGATGATACTTGTTTCTTTTGCAAGAAATCTGGGCATTTAAAGAAGGACTGTGCCAAATATCACGCTTGGCGTGCTAAAAAGAGAACATTCCTTACTTTGGTTTGTTCAGAAGTCAATTTAACTTCAGTACCTAAAAACACTTGGTGGTTAGACTCTGGTGCAACAACTAACATCAGTGTATCAATGCAAGGTTGCCTGAGCTACCGAAGGCCCAATAATGCTGAAAGATGCATTTATGTAGGGGACGGAAAATCGGTAGATGTGGAAGCTATAGGCATATTTAGATTGTTATTGTGTACTGGATATTATTTGGATTTAAAAGACACTTTTATTGTACCGTCATTTAGACGGAACTTAATTTCTGTTTCTTATTTGGACAAATCTGGTTATTCTTGTTCATTTGGAAACAATCAGTTTACTTTGTCTTTAAATTCAAATATGATTGGAACTGGTTCACTTATGACTTATGACAATCTATATTTACTTGATACTATAGCATCCTATCATGAAACCTTGAATGCGAAATTATGAGGTACTAAATATAAAATTAAAAATTCTGGTATATTATGGCATAAACGTTTGGGTCACATCTCTAAGAATAGAGTTGAAAGACATGTGACAGATGGGATTCTTGATCCCATTGACTTATCAAGTCTAGATGTTTGTGTCGAATGTATTAAAGGTAAACAAACCAAACCTAAGAGATCAGGTGCATATAGAGCTACGGACGTCTTAGAATTGATACATACAGATATTTGTGGACCATTTCCTACACCTTCATGGAATGGTCAACAATACTTCATATCATTCATAGACGATTACTCTAGATATGGATACCTGTATCTAATACATGAAAAATGTCAGTCTTTGGATGTGTTCAAAGCATTTAAAGCTGAAGTTGAAAATCAACTCAGCAAAAGGATAAAAAACGTCAGATCTGACCGTGGAGGGGAATATTACGGCAGAAATGACGGCTCAGGTGAACAACGTCCAAGACCATTTGCTTTATACCTAGAGGAGTGTGGAATTGTCCCTCAGTATACAATGCCTGGGTCACCTAGCATGAATGGTGTAGCTGAAAGACGAAACCGCACACTTAAGGACATGGTAAGAGGTATGATTTCTCAATCTACTTTGCCAAAGTCACTCTGGGGAGAAGCAATAAAAACTGCAGCTTACATTCTTAATAGAGTACCAACTAAAGCAACTGCAAAAACTCCTTATGAACTTTGGACTGGGAGAAAGCCTAGTCTAAAACACTTTCGTGTATGGGGTTGTCCAACTGAGGCAAGGCCTTACAGGCCTAATGAAAATAAATTAGAACCCCGAACAATGAGCAGTTACTTTATTAGTTATTCTGAGCGATCTAAGGGGTATAAATTTTATGATCCCAAATCAAGAAATATTTTTGAGACGGGTATTGCTACATTCTTTGAGGATATTGAGTTTGGGGGGAGAAATAAGATTAAAGATTTTACCTTTGAGGAAGAATTGGTTCAGTCTGATCCGATTCATATAGTTGCCACTAATATGGCAAAATCTGTACCTCAAAAGGATATAGTCATTTCAACTCCCATACAGTACGAAGAAATTATTCATGAGGAACAAACTCAACATCCTCAAGAATCTGTGCCGCAAGAGCCAGCACCTTTGTGACGATCCACTAGGGAAAGGAGGAGTGCCATTTCGGACGATTATATGGTATTTCTCCAAGAACATGAAGAAAGTAGTGGTATAATGGAAGATGATCCAATCAACTTCCATCAAGCCATGAAAGATTCTAATTCGGATAAGTGGATTGAAGCAATGAATTAAGAGTATAAGTCCATGCAAGACAATAAAGTTTGGGAACTTGTCCCATTACCAGAAGGTGTGAAACCCATTGGTTGTAAATGGATTTTTAAAACCAAAAGAGATTCTAAAGGTAATGTGGAGAGGTATAAAGCACGTCTTGTGGCAAAGGGTTATACTCAAAAGGAAGGGATTGACTTTAAAGAGACCTTCTCTCCGGTTTCAACGAAGGACTCTTTTAGGACAATTATGGCTCTAGCCGCATATTTTGATTTAGAGCTTCATCAGATGGATGTTAAAACAACATTTCTCAATGGAAACATTGTTGAAATAATTTATATGGTACAACCAGAATACTTTGTGTCAGGAGACCCAAAGAAAATGGTTTGTAAATTGATAAAATCCATATATGGACTAAAACAGGCATCCCGTCAGTGGTATCACAAATTTCATCAAGTAATTATCTCATTTGGTTTTGAGATGAACGCTGTTGATGATTGCATGTATCACAAATTTAGTGGGAGCAAATTTATTTTCCTGATATTGTATGTGGATGATATTCTGCTTGCCACAAATGATATAGGCTTATTGCACGAAACCAAGAGATTTCTATCTAGAAATTTTGAGATGAAAGATCTTGGTGACGCCTCTTTTGTATTAGGAATCCAGATACACCAAGATAGATCCCGGGGTATTCTAGGATTATCACAAAGGAGCTATATCGATAAAGTACTCAAAAGGTTTGGCATGCATAATAGCAAATCAGGAGACACCCCTGTCGCAAAGGGAGACAAGTTCAGTCTCAATCAGTGCCCTAAAGGAAATCTGGAAACTCAAGAAATGTAGAAGATTCCCTATGCATCAGCTGTAGGGAGTCTAATGTATGCACAGATTTGTACGCGTCCGGATATAGCGTACATTGTTGGAGTGTTAGGCAGATACTTAAGCAATCCTGGAATGGATCATTGGAAGGCAGCTAAAAGAGTCATGAGATATTTAAAGAGGACAAAAGATTATATGCTCATATATAGGAGATCAGACCATTTGGAGATCATTGGGTATTCTGACTCCGATTTTGCTGGATGCCAAGATAGTAGGAAATCCACTTCGAGCTACATTTATATGTTGGCTGGTGGGGCAATTTCTTGGCGTAGTGCCAAGCAATCTTTTATTGCTTCTTCCACTATGGCAGCAGAATTTGTAGCATGTTTTGAGACGTCCAATCATGGAATTTGGCTGAGGAATTATGTCACAGGGCTGCAAATAGTACAATGGATTGAAAGACCACTAAAGATTTACTGTGATAACAAATCAGCTGTTTTATTCTCCAACAACAATAGGAGCTCGACTAAGTCAAAGCATATTGACATCAAGTTCCTAGTTGTGAAAGAAAGGGTACAAAGTAAACAAATTTCTATAGAACACTTGGGAACAAACTTTATGTTGGCAGATCCTCTCACAAAAAGGTGTACCGCCCAAGGTCTTTCATGAGCATACTGCTCATATGGGTATATCAAGATTTGAGGAAACTTTAGTTTAGTGAGAGTCTGTCATATGTTTGTTATATGTTCTATGCTAGATTCTGTAATTGTACAGATATTTTCTGATCAGAAATAAAGCTTCAGTTTATTATACTTTGTACATTATAGCTATTAAAGTTATTAATGATCTCATAAAGATAAAGTTGGACCAGTTGAAAATTGACATGTACAGATCACATTCATGTAATTTTCATGCTACATATTTTATAATTGATCTATGTCATTTGGTTATGTTAATATTAGTGATCATTGATGGGTTTAGCTATGATTGATATAGCGAAGACCGCTTTGGTCCTATATTAATATGGCCAATGGACGAGATTGTTTTGTATGTCCTGTTTAATAATGGCAACAGTTTTGAGCTCATAAAGTATAACATATTTATAAGGATACATATGTGACTCAGTGGGAGATTGTTAGAATTTTAAGGGTCACACATGTATAATTAAATATGTTAAGCCATTATTTTTTATTAGCCAAAATTAAAGTGATCAAATTAAAGTAAAGTTATTTGGCTAAGGGACATAATTATTATTATTATGAAAATTAATTGTGTAGATACCATCAGTCATATTTCTAACTTAATGACGAGATAAGTTAGAAATATGAAACTCTTGAAGCATAATTGCAGATTCATCAATTATGAATATAATCATAATTGTAGATTCATCAGTTATGACTATAAATAAGGTTATGGTCCCCGGTTGCAGTATCGAATGAAGTTTCTCTTCACCCGTCAAGGAGAAAGCTAAAGTTCTTAAGGATACTCTGCAATTGGAAGACCAAATCACCGATTAATTCAGAAAATATTCTAATGGATTCATCAGGTACGCATCCGTATTAATATGTTTATTAATTGTTGTAGGATTTCATACATATTATAATGGATTTGACAAGTTTTATAGAAACATTCTTAATCCATTATTTTTTGGATCTATTAAGATTGTTTTTAAATCAAAATTCGGTTTTGATTCTAGAAAATAATTATTTAATCCATATTTGATATGTTAAAAGAACCCAACAGTTTCTACCTCACACATCAAAACAATCAAGCCCGTAGGGTATTTTTGAGCAAACGTCTTTTAAAACTAAGATTTTATTATCCACCAGAAAACTGTTATCAAATATAAAATTCAGAAAATATTTGTCTATCCAATAATCACCACATTGGTGATTATTATATGCTCTTTTTTAAAAATCTTTTTGTGCTAAATCTATAATTTTTTTATTAGCTTGAAAAATATATCATCGATGAAAAACAAGAATCTGTTTATATTTCAATATCAAAGTATAATACATAACCAATATATCATGTGTAAGCATTACAAACCATAGTGCTACTTGATTCTAAAGATAAATGTTAATGAAAAATTTTACAAATCAGTTGATATTTCCATCTTATTACTAGTAGGATTTTAATTTACACAATTATCTACACTTTGGAATCCACTCATATTATCGTATGTTTTTTCTATGACAAACGGAACTTGTCATTTAGGTAGCCACCTTCTCTTGCATGTAAAATTTCATCAGTTTGAGAAATTTATCATTACTACATAAATACAAATTAGTTCATGAGCTAATACCTATTTATAATAAATAAAAAATACATCATGTATTAGCTAGAATAGAACCAATGACATTATTTGATTTTAGAAATATACCTCAATTTCCTCATCTAACTTTTTATAGATTTCTTTGGAAATTATTCAAATCACATTATTTTTTATGATAAACTTAGCTCACTGTATTTTAGATAGCTATCTTTTCATATATATGCAACTTGTTTCTAACCCTTTAGATGTTTATTGTATCCTTTTTTTCTAGTCAGTATAAACTTCAATGAAATCTTCTCCTTTCATAAAAACAAGGCAACCTTGAGTAAAAAATTAAAATATATATTTTATATTATTGGAACATAAGCTAAGTAATCCAATGTGAGTCACTCTATCCAACATTTTGATTTTTGCTATACCGACACTTATGACCTACCAAAGCAAATCAATTACCATCCACTGTAGCATAATAATCATAATTAATCTCTTAATGTTTCTTCATTATTTTTACTCAATAACAGTTAATACATTCATACTTCATATATATGTAGCATTGTACGTCATCCAAAAATTTATTTTCTAACCTAAACATCTCATGTCAAGATTAATTTTTATAAGACAACTATTTTCATCGATTCTACCTTAAATAGCTGATGGATATATCTTGTCACATAATTGCACCTCCACAACGTTGGGTAGGAGTGTCGGAATGGTGTGTAAGAAGCAAAACTCCTTTTATCCTGAATAAATTCACAATCAATATTTTTAGGTGAAATATTCTTTTTAATTTATAGAATCCCTTATAAATTTTATAGTGCTATATGCTAAATCCATCTTTCTAGAATCTATTATTTCATCTTACTGTGCTCGTCAACGTTAATAAACTTCTTCCCATCATTTTCTTGGATATTTCCTTCTTTTAGTTTAGTTGCCAAAGCCACATGGTTAACATTTTGGGTTGTGACTTTCTTAATTGTACGTCTACTGTTTCTGTGAAGATAACAATCAATGTTGCATGTCATGATAAAATTGAATTGCCTTTCAAGAACACATATATTTGAATCCATCTCACTGAGGTAGCTATTGATGTCTCTAACATTGACCATATGAATCAATCATAATAATGTTAGATGCTCCTTCCACAAAACAAGTAAAAAATTGCAACTTTTATAGTTGAATGGACAATCCAATATGATTGGCTAATCAAGATGGGAAGCTTCATTATATTTGCATGACAAAATTTTTTCATTCTAATGTTATATTAGAATTATGCTTGCAATGTCGTGTATAAAACAAATCATGATAAGGTGTTATTCATCCAACCAAGATCTTGATATGAAGTAAATTTTGATATAGGCATAATCCAAATTTAGACTAATTTTCAATAGATTGGATAATCGAGCTAAAAACAATAAAGACTAAGGCTTAAAATATTTAAGTCCAAATTAATAGTAGTAGAAAAACTAAACTTTATATGATATGGAAATACATTAATATGTCACAAACTTAGTTCATGATTTGTTTGCCATCATTTTGGGTCACTATTATTTTTATATTTGTTGTAATTCTTATTAATACTACCTATTTTAATAAATTTATTCTATTATTGATTGAAATAGAAAATATCTTTACCAACGACTAGTTAGCACTTTCAGAAAAAAAAAAAATCTAAAGGTGAATGATCCTTGACAAAATGTTATTTCCTTTTTTACATTAGACAAGAATGACATTTATTTTTTGATTTTGCTCTCTAATAAATTGCTAAAATTTCTCTTGATAACTAGAATCAAAATGATAGGAATATTGCAAAATGTATCCTCGTCTATTGTTATGAGTGAATATTGTATGATTTAAAGATTTTGAATTTGTAGAATTTCAAACATAAAAGATTTATTGCATGATAAATGTCTAGATGGATATATTTTTTCTTAACTAATGAAATGTCTATAAATTTATGACCATTAGAAATACCATCTTATTATAAATTAAGGAAAAATATACTTGGTATAGAAATAATGATAAGATTATATTGTCAACACCTCAGTACTATAGGTTGAATGTGGCTAGGATATCTCAAAACTTTGTGGCTAGCATCTAAACACATGTTGAATAGGTTGAATGTTACAACATCCTGGATATGATGTACTATAACTATAGTTAAGTCCAAGAAAAAAACATCATTATCTTTATAATTGACACCTATGGCATAATTAATGATATTCGAAATCTATTATAGACGGGCCTTTTAAGTGTGTTTCAACATGTAACCTTCTCTACAAAAAGGTTAGTTAAATCTTTCAAATCTCTCGTTGACTTAAGTTTTGAAGGAGCCTTATCAAAGATATCCTTAAAATAGTCTTACAAGTTTTGGGATGGAAAAACAAACTGCTATCAACCATTTGAGATAAGAGAGGAAAAGGACTTCCATTTGATCCGAATCAATATTCAACTCGAACAATCAAAATCTAACTTAATAATACTAAACATATGAGTCTTTTTCTTGAATTATATTTCACCTTTTATCTATGGATCATTGAGCAATTACGTTAACTGAATAACCATAATTAACTGGAGTTCAATACAATTTTAATTAGTACAAATCTATATCAAATATTTGAAAAGGAGATGTGCTATAATTTTGAAAAACTTGTTATTACAAATCTATATGAAAAATAAGTACATCATTCTAGAATATATTGATTACAAAGCTTTCAATTTATTACCGTGAACATGCTCGACAAAGTCAATAAACTTCTTTCCATCAATCATATTGTCTTCTGACTTAGTTTTCTTGGTTATTTACTTCTTTCAGATTAGTAGTCACTCCTATTGGTTGCCAATTTGTGATTCAATTCAAATTAGTTGTCAATGTATCATTTTGGTGGGGAAGAGAGAGGAATAAGTGTTGCACTTCAATTGAATTGCCATTCAAGATGACGTTTATTTGAATCCATCATGGGGACATAGCTATTGATGTCAATGATAGACAATATACATCAACCACAGAGTTCGATGGTGTTACCATCAAAGTCAGTCACAAGATATGATGCCAGGATGACTTAAGTAAGTTTAGACTTGAGATGGAAGTGGTTGATTTGATCTCAGATTTGAGAAGTCATTAAGGATGAGTGGTCGATATAGATGTGAGTTGTCAGTGCAGAATTATCGTTCTCGAGATACTATCAGTCTTATATAAATATTTGTATAAGATTAACATAAAAAATTATTGGCTCAATCCCTCCAATAACAAGGTCAGAAGGGTATTTGAATATAATAAATTTTGGCATACAAAAGAAAAATGCCTCGTGAGAGAGACTATTAGTAATTTGGGTCTCTAATCATTTGTGGTTGAGATAATTGGAACGATTATTGAGATGGTTAGTGACATGATATAATCATCGTCAAGATGGCAAGTGATGTGATCTAACTACTTCAAGAGTGATACTTTGGTCGTTAAGGTAGCATAACCGCCTTTAGAGTGGTGGATTTGTTTTCAAATGTAATGTTGCTAGTTATAGGCGTTTTACAATCCAATCACGTGAGTGATGACACATGTAATACGCTGCATAATCTTTTTTATTATTATTATTATGATATTTTCTTACTTTATATTAGATGATAAATTTATTATGATATCCTTATATCTGTATAATGGGAATTGAATCATGATAAGATTATGATAATAAGACCAATTCGCCTATAAACATAGACTCTAAATATTTTCGATCATATGTTACTTGAGAGGGACATCTAGACAGCTGGACAGATCGATATACTATATACCCGTCCATATGATGGAAGCATATGATCTCATAGTTGCTTGTGGGAACACTAGAGATACAGTAGAGGTATTCATTGAAGAATAAATTCACTGAATCATCCACTCATCGAATACTGGATGGTTATCGTCAAACAACGATTTCGTTTTCCCAATTATATATTTGATCCTCAGACTTGAGACACATATTGAATCTCAGATTTTGATGAAGAAATCAATTGATGAAGTTATGGTCTAATCAATGTTTGAGTAACACAGGACTAACTTCGATCATGGAAAGAAAAATTGATTGAAGTAGGAGAATAAGATGTTGGGCCGAAGTGGAACATCTTAGAAGATTGGATGTCGGGCCAAAGGATTGGTCAATATGCCAAAAGATAGACTTCGTACTATGAGTTCGAGCATCGAGCCAGAAGGATCAAACATTGAGCCAAGAAGATCGGATGTTGCAGGAGGTCAATATGCCAATGGATCAAGCAATATGCCGGAAGAGACGACGATGTGCCGAAGGATCAGACGAAGTGCTGGATGTACCAATGATATATCAGACAACATATAATTCATGCTTATAATTATGTGTGTGTCTAGATCGAAGTAGTTTATGTCTTAATTGAGTTAGTTTCGGGTGTAACCATGCTAACTCAATTAGGGGCCCATTAGGCCTAAATCAGGGCTAATTTAGGCCTATTGGAAGGTCTATTCAGTGACCTGAAATTGACACCGCCTATGAACTGAAAAAGTACGGAATATACTTTTTTTGAAAGACCTAGCGATGGTATCGCTAGTGTCATGTGGTGGTACCGCTTAGACTGGCAGTGGTACTGCTCATTGCTGGCGATGGTACCGCTAGTACCTCGAAAACCTAGAGATTTAAATTTTTGGCTCCATTTCTAAAGTTATTTGGGGTATATAAATACTCCACTCATTTCTACTTGGGACAACAAAAAAAGAGGGCAAAAAAGGGAAAGAATACTTGAGGAAAAAATATTGTAAACTCTCTTATAGTATAGAGTCTCTTCCTCCTAGAGTTAAAAGTCTTCTAAAGGGAGGAGTGAGGTCTTTTGTAAAATAGAGGTGTGAAAGTTCTCTCCTGAGCCTGTGAAAAGGAAAAAAGAGTTGTAAAGAGGGTAGTTGATCTTCGCCCATTCAAAGAATATTATTAGTGAACACCAGTGGCCTCAACAGAAGAGGAATTGGGAGTGGACGTAGGTCAGTACGACTGAACCACTATAAAATTAGTTTATATTTACTTTATGCTTTTCATTCATATTATAAACTAATTTATTTACTCACTACTCTTAAGAACATTTTTAAGTTCAATGTATTTCCAATACGGGTTTGATCGAATGAAAATTTCAAAATCGTAATTTTATGAAAGCATTAATTCACCACCACCCCCCCCCCTCTTAGTACCATTTCAGTCCTAACAATTAATATCAGAGCCGAGTTTCTCTTAGTTGGTTTAACACCCAAGAGAGGTTAAATAGCTTTTGTCGGCAATCAAGAGGATTACTCTATCACTCGTTCCCCTATGTTCAACATAGGATAAACTACATATTAAATCTCAGATTTTGATGATAAAATCAATTGGTGAATTAATGATCTAATCCATGTTGTTGAGATAAGTGATGCAGGACTAACTAGGATTGTTAAAAAAATATAAAATAATAAAAGAAGAATCGAATGTTGGGCCGAAGTCAATGATCGAGTATCAGGCCAAAGGATCTGACGATGCAGTGAAAGCTCACCAGAAGTTTGTCGGGAGTTCACCAAAAGCTCACTAGAAGATCATCGGGATTTCACTAGAAGTTCATCGAAAGTTTGATTGAAAAATTGATGTGTCAGATAACTTAGATTGCTTGTATCATAATTGTTTTAGCCTTAACTATCGTAGTTGGGACTTTAATTTGAGTTAGTTTTGGAAAAACCCTACTAACTCAATTGGGGGCCAATTGGGCCCAAAACAGGGCTGAATTTGGCCAGTTGGATGACCCATTTAACCACTTGGTGCCATGTTAGGTAGTGGCGCCACCTAGACTAGGCGATGGAACTGCTTAAGGCTCGGCCTCTTATGTGGTCAAGGCGGTGGTACTGTCGGCCATTAATGGCTGTAGGCCATGGTACCACCCAAGCAGGCAGTGGCACCGCTAGAGCCCAATATCCAAGGCCTTGTCAAGTAATAGTATTGCTAGACTGAGCGGTGGTACCGCCAGTGTCAATCTGCAGGTGATGGTTGTTAGGATCGAGTTGGCACTAAGAGGGGGGGGTGAATTAGTGCAGCGGATAAAAATCACGTCAGTTTGAAAATTCTTCAATTAAAACTGATCTCGAAAAGATGTTAACTTGAAACATGTTCATAAGAGTATGTAGCTAATGTAATGAGGAAGTATGCTAGTTTGCAATAAATGTAAATAGCATAGCAGAAATACAAACCAGATTTTATAGTGGTTCGGTTGTCGTGACCTATATCCACTCCACCGATTCCTCTTCCGTCGAGGCTACTGGCTTCCACTACCGATCTTCCTTTAATGGATGAAGATCAACTACCCTTACAACTCGATTCTCCTTTTGATAGGTTCAGGAGAGAACCTTTACAACCCCTTTCACTCCTCTCTTAAACAAGACTAACACTTAAAGCTTAAGAGGAGTTCTCATAAGATTACAACAACGTTTTTCTTCTTTTTTGCTTTCAATTCTTGTGTGTGTTAACCAAGGATGAAAGGGGTATTTATAGGCCTCAATTGGATTCAAACATGGAGCCTAAAAGAGTCTCATCCCCGGTTTTCGACGTACTCACGGTACCACCGCCCAATCTAGTGATACCACCGCTTGACAATCTTGGAGATTGGGCTCTAGCGGTACCACCACCCAATCTAGGTGGTACCACCGCCCATACCACTTGGGAGGCAATGCCTCAAGCGATTCCACCACCGAGCCTAGGCGGTGCCACCGTATGGCATGGGTCCAAGTGGTTGGGTGGGCCTTCCATTCGGCCCAAATCTGCCATAACTTAGGCCCAATTGGCCCCTAATTGAGTTAGCCCAATTTCAACCCAATTATATGCTAACTATGAATTTTAAGGCATACACTAAGCTAAATGAGTCTGGTAAGTCTAGGTTTCTTCCGGTGAGCTTCCAACGATCTTTCGGTGAACTTCCGACGATCTCTCGGTAATGTTTCAGTGGACTCCCGGCAAACTCCTATCTCGGTCAATTCTGGTAGAACTTCTGACGAATGTCCGAACTCTGACGAACTCTTAAACTCCCAACAAAGTCTCGTTCTTGACTTCGGGACTTCATTTTGCTTTATGCCTTGATTGCTATTATAGTTAATCCTTTACACTTAAAACCTACTTCGATATAGATAATTATTATAAAGCTTGAATCAAATGTTGTCCGGCATATCATTGGTTCATCGACGCTTCGTCTGATTCTTCGATGCATCGTCCTCTCTTATGGCTTATTACCCAATCGGCCAGTTGACCTTTGCAACTTCGATTTCCTTGGCGCAATTTCCACTCTTTTTGGCTTGAAGCCTTATACTGATACATCGATCGATCCTTCGGCTCGATGTCTAATCTTCTGACATGTTTCTCTCCGACCCAACATGATTCTTCCTACTTTAATTATCTCTCCTTGATCGAAGCTTCCTACGTCACTCAAAATATAGATCAAATCATAAATACTATCAATTGTTTCATCATCAAAATCCGAGATTCAATAATCTCTCCCTTTTTGACGATGACAATCAATTGATGACAGAGTTAACCTTAACTCCCCCGATCAATATGCCATATTGATAGAACCTTGAATTTAAGTCAAGACAATTTTAATCATGAATATTTCATCATTGCATGCATCATGAATATTGAAAGACCCAATTAATCATATCATTGCATGCAATATAAACTGATGCATAATCAAAATATCCAAGTATACATTATCCCATGCATGATTGTCATCATGACTTTTCCCCCTTTGTCATCAACAAAAAGGAGAAGTGTATCTAGCCAGTTTTTGAGATATGCAAGTTTTACAACTACAAGCTAGCAACAATTTTAAGTTCTTTTTTGAGATATGTAAGTTTTGCATTTTGAGATAGGTAAGATAACACTTTTGCTTCTCTTGAGATTGCAAGCTAGTAATTCTTAGATATGCAAGCTAGTAAGATAGCAAGTTTTACATCAAGCAAGCTAACAAATTTTGCATTAGCAAATTTTACTTCATTTTAGAGCATGCAAGCTAGTGAGTTCTTTCTTTCCCTTTGTCGTTATCAAAAACAAGAGAAGAATATAATTTTATAATCTTTTTCCCTTTACAATAATTTTCAAAGCATGATAAAAATAAATAACAAATTTACATCAATATTCCAATCATTATTCCAATCATCAAAAATGAAAGATCAAGTCATGATTTTTGACATATCTCTTCTTTTGTATATAGAAGGAATGATAGGGAAACAATCTTGATTCAAAAGGAAGATTCAAGCCTAAAAATCAAGAAATCAAGATCATGATCTGAAAAATGTATAAGAAGAATTTATGCATTTTGGAGATCTAACATGTCTAAGTTTATCATTCAAGCTAGCAAATTTGGTTCTCTTGAGATACTAGCTATTTTCTTTCCCCCTTTTGCCATTGTAAACAAAAAAGAATAAGAGAGGAATAATACATAACAAAACTCAAGTCATAAATTATCAAGATGTCAAATAGTATATCATGATTTATTAGAATAAGTCTCCTTTTTAGTGAATAGCAAAAAGAGTCGTAGGAGAACAAGATCTCAATTCATGCATATAAAATCTTCAATCATCAAAATTATTTTCATAGTCCAAGAGATTCATACAAATAGATTCATCAATCTCTTTTTGAAAACTCAATAAGATAGGGATTGAGAAGTTTTCAAGAAAAATGTATTTCCTTTTTATTTCATACAAGCATGCCTTTGTCATTTATGCCAAATCAAAACATGCATCATGTTTAAAATCGAAAAAGCAACTTTCATTATGGCAAAGATCAATAAGCCATAAATTACAAGAATCATCATGCATAATTTTGAAATATAAACTTATTAAGCATGATCATTATGTATCATTACTTTAGGTATGATATTAAAACATGGTTTTAAGTTTTCAAGGTATAACATGCACAATTTCAAACTATAAACTCATTAAGCATGATATCAAACCTCTTAACATTTTCATTAAGACATCAAGCATGGATTCATTGGTCATAAAGCATTTTCAATCAAAATCGAAAATCATCAAGATACATATTATTTCTTCTTAAAAACATATATAGGATTAATCATTAAATTTAAATCTAACATTTTATTTCTTTATCATAAAATATGTAATTTTCATGATCATTTTCAAAATTACTAGAATGATAAGCATGATCCCAAAACTTTTAATATTTTCATTACATCATTAAACTTGAAATTTTCAAAAAAAAATTATATAATTTTTCTAAACTAAATTAAAAACAACTCATGAAAAACATCAAGAAATTTTAAAGTAAACTAAGGGGATTTTGATTACCTTGTCATTGAAAGCTGTTAAGGCATAGTTTGCTACTTCGCCTTTGTTGGTTTTTTCATCATCTTCAGATGAACTCGATTTGTCCCAAGCCATATTGAGTGGTTTATTCTTCTTTTGTAGCTTTTTCTTTTTAGGTTCGGTTTTGTTCTTTGATTCTTATTTAAAATTTTTTTTAAGCTTTATAGTTAAGAATTTAAAGTCATCATCACTTGAGCTTTCGCTCGAGTGGTCTTCATTTGTTCTAAGTGTCAAATCCTTCCTATTTTTTGGAAGGTTGTTCTCAAGTTTGTCATGTGCCACATAAGTCATTTTATAGGTCATCAAAAATCTGATAAGTTCTTCAAGAGAAAAATTATTTAAATCCTTGGCCTCTTGAATGGTCATTACTTTAGGATCCCAATTTTTAGAAAGAGATCGTAAAACTTTATTAATAAGTTTAAGATTCGAAAAATATTTGCCAAGAGCTTTTAAGCCATTGATGACATTTGTAAAATGGGTGTATATGTCAATAATAGTTTTGCTTGGCTTCATTCGAAATAGTTCAAAATCATGCATTAAAAGATTGACTTTAGAATCTTTTACTTTACTCGTGCCTTCGTGTGTGGTTTCAAGAGTGTGCCAAATATCGAAAGTGGTTTCGCAAATAGAAACACAATTAATTTATTTTTATCTAAGGTACAAAACAAGGTATTCATAGCCTTGGCATTTAAAGAAAAAGTCTTCTTTTCCAAATTATTCCATTCGTTTATTGGTTTGAAAGACTTCTCAAAATCAAATTCAACTATATTCCATAAATTGAGATTCAACGAAAGTAAGAAAACTCTCATTCGAGTTTTCCAATATGCATAGTCCATCCCATTAAACATGTTAGGACAAATGAGAGAGTGACTCTCTTGAAAGCCAAAAAGAGTCATTTCTCTTAGGTGTTAAACCAAATGAGAAAAACCATGGCTCCAATACCATTTGTTAGGATTGAGTCAGCACTAAGAGGGGGGGGGGTGAATTAGTGTAGTGGATAAAAATCACGTTAGTTTAAAAATTCTTCGATTAAAGCCGCAATCTCGGAAAGATGTTAACTTGAAACACATTCGAAAGAGTGTGCAGCCAAAGTAATGAGGAAGTATGATAGTTTGCAATAAATGTAAATAGCAAAACAGAAATGCAAACCATATTTTATAGTGGTTCGGTCATCGTGACCTATATCCACTCAGTCGATTCCTCTTCCGTAGAGGCCACCGGCTTTGATTATCGATCTTCCTTCAATGGGCGAAGATCAACTACCCTTACAACTCAATTCTTCTTTTAACAAGTTTAGGAGAGAACCTTTATAACCCTCTTCACTCCTCTCTTAAACAAGACTAACACTTAGAGCTTAAGAGGAGTTCTCACAAGATTATAGCAGCATTTTTCTTCTTTTTTACTCTCAATCTTGTGTGTGTTAACCAAGGATGAGAGGGGTATTTATAGGCCTCAAGTGGATTCAAACATGGAGCCTAAAAGAGTCTCATCCCCGATTTTTGGGGTACTGACGGTACCATCACCTATTTTGCGTGGTACCATGGCCTACGACATTGACACTGAGCGGTACTACAGCCTGATAGTCTCGGAGACTGGGCTCTAGTAGTACCACCACCCAGACCACCTGTGAGATTGTGCCTTAGGCGGTTCCATTGCCCACCCTGGGCAGTTCCAAGTGGCCGGGTGGGCCTTCTATTCGACCCAACTCAGCACTAACTTAGGCCCAATTTGCTCCTAATTGAGTTAGTCCAATTCTAACCCAATTATGTGTTAACTACAAAGTTTAAGACATACAATAAACTAAATAAGTCCAGTAAGTCTAGGTTTCTTCCGGCGAGCTTCCGATGATCTTCCGTGAACTTCTGACGATCTCTCGGCAATATTCCAACGGACTCCCGACAAGCTCCTGGACTTCAGAATGATCTTCTTAGCGAGTTCCGACAAGCTTCTTTGGTAAGCTCTTGGACTTCTCGGTAAACTCCGGCAGAACATCCGACGAATGTTCGGACTTCCGACAAACTCTTGAACTCCCAACAAAATCTCGTTCTTGACTCCAGGACTTCATTTTGCTTTATGTCTTAATCTCTATTGTAGTTAATCCTACACACTTAAAATCTACTTCGATCTAGACAATTATTACAAAATTTGAATCAAATATTGTCTAGCATGTCATGGGTTCATCGATGGTTCATTCGATTCTTTGGCATATTATCTTCTCTTGTGGCCTATTGCCCAATCAGTAAATTGACCTCCGCAAGTTCGATTTTCTTGGCACAATTTTTGCTTTTCTTATCCCAATGCCCAAACCTATGGCTCAAAGCCTTCTGCTGATACGTCGACTAATCCTTCGGCTTGACGTCCAATCTTCTGACATGTTTTTCTCTAGCCCAACATGATTCTTCATGCTTTAATTATCTCTCCCTAGTTAAAGTTTATTGCATCACTCAAAACATAGATCAAATCATAAACACTATCAATTAGTTTCATTATCAAAATCTGAGATTCAACAATGGTACCACTAGTACCCTGAAAACCGGGGATAAGACACTTCTTGGCTCCATTTTTTAAGCCATTGGGGTTTATAAATACCCCACTTTTTCCTACATGAAAGAGCAACAAAAGTATGAACAAAAGTCTTGAGATTTTGAGTTGTAAAAGTACTAAAAAAGTACTAAGTGTCCTCCTCGTTCCGTAACTTTATGATCATTCTAAGAGGGGTGTAAGGCTTGTAAAGGTTATCTCCTAAACTTGTGAAAAGGAGATAGAGTTGTAAAAGGGTAGTTGGTCTTCGCCCATTGAAGGAAGACCATTAGCAGACGTCGATGGCCTCAACGGAGGAGGGATAGGGCGTGGATATAGGTCACGATGATCGAACCACTATAAATTTGGTGTGTGCTCTCTTTTTTCTTTTCATTACTATTGTTCTCTGTTTAAATTGCTTATAATATTTACTTCAAGTGAAGCATGTTGAATCTCGAATTTTGATGATGAAACCAATTGATAAATGTTTATGATTTGATTTATGTTTTGAGTGACGCAGGATGCTTCGATCAGGTTAAGACAATTAAAGCAGGAAGAATCATTTTGAGCCGATAGAACATGTCAGAAGATTGGACGTCAAGCCGGAGGAACGGTCGACATATCGATAGAAGGCTTCGGGCCATAGTTTTTGGTATTAGGCCAAGAATAGCGGATATTGCACCAAGGATATTAGAGTTGCGGTGTCAACTGACCGATTGGGCAATAGGCCGCAAGAGAGGGCAATGCGCCGAAGAATCGAACGAAGCGTCGATGGACCAATGACATGCCGGACAACATGATTCATGCTTAGTATTAATTGTCTAGGTTGAAGTATGTTTTTACATGTACAAGATTAACTATGATAACAAGGTATAAAGCAAAATGAAGTCCTGAAGTCAAGAATGCGATTTCGTTGGGAGTTCGAGAGTTCAATGAAAGTCCAAACGTTCGTCGGAAGTTCTGTCGGAACCAACCGAGAAGTCCTGGAGCTTGCCAAAGTAGCTCATCGGAACTCGCTAAGAAGATCATCATGAAGTTCAGGAGCTTGCCGGGAGTCCGCTGTAACATTGCCGAGAGATCGTCAAAAGTTCACTGTACGATCGCCGGAAGCTCGCTGGAAGAAACTTTACTTATGGACTTGTTTAGCTTAGACAATGTCTTAGAATTCGTAGTAAGCACATAATTGAGATTGGATTTGGGCCAACCCAATTAAGGGTCAATTAGGCCCATGTAAGGACTATGTTGGGCCCAATGAAAGGCCCAAATGTGACCCAACAAGTGACACCGTCGTGGCACAATCTCTGAGACTATGTCAAGCGATGGTACCATCGGTCTCGGTGGTGGAATCGCCAGTCTAGGTGGTGGTACCGCCCAGCACAGCCTCCTAGGCGGTGGTACTGCCAGTCTGTGCAGTGGTGGTACCGCCTAGTGGCAAGGTGCCAGGTGATAGTACTGCCAGTCTAGGCAGTGGTACTGCCTAGTGCATTGTCAGTGTCAGACTTACACTAGCAGTGGTACCGCCTAGCACAGGCGGTGGTACCGCCCAACACAAGCGGTGGTACCGCCAACACTTGGAAAACCCAGGATGAGATGTTTTTAGGCTCCAAGTTTTAATCCACTTGAAGCCTATAAATACCTCTCTCATCCTTGGTTAAGACACACAAGCACTTAGAGTTTAAAAGTGAGAAAACGCTGTAGAAATCTCTTGAGAAATCCCCTCCTCTAGCATAAACTTAGAATTTTGTTTAGAGAGGAGTGTGTGCTTGTAAAGGTTGTCTCCTAAACCTGTGAAAATGAGAAGAGGGGTGTAAAAGAGTAGTTGATCTTCGCCTGTTGAAAGAAGATCGATAGTGGATGCCGATGGCCTCGATGGAAGAGGAATAAGAGGAGTGTGTTGAATCTCGGATTTTGATGATGAAGTCAATTGTCATGTTTTATCTAATCCATATGTTGAGATAAGTATGCAGGATTAACTACGAAAGCTTGAAGACATAAAGTGAGTCTACCGGAATCAAGTTCGATGGGTGTTTGAGAGTCCGAAGATTCATCAGAGATGCTGCCGGAACCAATCGAGAAGAAATCGGGGACTTGTCGGAGTTTTTGGAAGTCCGCCAAAGAGATCATCGGAGGTTCGCAGAGATCACCGAGAAGGCTCGGCTACTCGTTGATTTCACCACAAGATCGAGAGCTAGCTGGGAGTCCGTCGGAAGAAATCCAAGGGCGTATCGGAAGTCCGCCGGAAGATCGCCGGAAAGCTCGCCGGAACAAGACTTGAAGTTCGCCGATTAAAAACTTGCTTAGGATTATGTTTTTTAGTTACGTAGTTTGCATGTAATTAAGGTTAGGATTAAGAAATAATCCTATATCTTGATTAGGGGCCAACTGGGCCCAAAATGAAACCTGGTTTGGGCCGGACTTAAAGCCCAACCAGTAACCAATAATGCTGGGCAGTGGAACCGCCCTACTGGGCGGTGGCACCGCCCAGCACCCGAGAGCCAGGCGGTGGCATCGCCCAGCACCCAAGAGCCTGGCGGTGGCATCGCTGGACTGGGCGGTGGCATCGCTGGACTGGGCGGTGGCACCGCCCAGTACACTGTCAGTGTCACAACTGACAGGCGGTGGCACCGCTAGCTTCGGGAACCGAAGAGAATTCAAATTTTGGAGCCCAAATTTGAATCCTCTTGAGGCCTATAAATACCCCTCTATTCTCAGCTGAGATTACAACTTTTTGAGAAGCAATAGAGTAAAAAAAAAAAGGTCTTAGCAAAGCCTTAGCAAGTCTTCCTTTCAAATTGCTTGAGTGTTCACCTCCCTTTCTTTCTTGCTGAAATTTTGTAAGAGTGTGAACTACTTGTAAAGGTTGTAAGAGGGGTGTTTGTCCTTCCCCTTCAAAGTGATTTGCCAGTGGAAGTTGGAGGCCTCATCGAAGAAGGCTTCACAAGTGGATGTAGGTCATTTTGACCGAACCACTTTAAATCTGCGTGTTCCTTGAATGTGTGAGTTGTTATTTTTCTGCAATCATTATCTACATAGAAGAAAGTTTTTGTTCTTCACTCTACTCTAGTTACTATCAAACGAAATATCCTCGCATTTTACGGAATCAGTTTCAAACCTACTAGTTTTAATCCGCTGCACTAATTCACCCCCCCCTCTTAGTGCCGCTCCGATCCTAATAATTGGTATCAGAGCAAGGCTCACTCTCATATTTGGTTTAATATCCAAGAGAGATGGCTTACTCCGGCATGCATGAGGGACACTCCATTACACATCCACCTTTGTTTAATAGGTCGGATTACACGTATTGGAAGACACGTATGAGAATCTTCCTCATTTCCATGGATTTCGAGCTTTGGACTATTGTTGAAAATGGATTTCAAAAATCTTCTCTTCCGATGAGCGAATGGAATGAATCGGAGAAGAAAGTTTTTGCTTTAAACGCAAAGGCTATGAATGCCTTGTTTTGTGCACTAGACAAAAATGAATTTAATCGCGTTTCAATTTGTGATTCTGCTTTTGATATTTGGAGAACTCTTGAGGTCACTCATGAAGGCACTAGCCGAGTGAAAGAGTCCAAAATCAACATTCTTATGCACTCTTACGAACTTTTCCAAATGAAACCAAGTGAGTCCATCGGAGACATGTACACCCGTTTCACGGATGTCATCAATGGACTCAAAGCTTTTGGTAAAGATTTTTTTAACTTTGAACTAGTAACTAAAATCTTAAAATCCCTTCCTAAAAGTTGGGATCTAAAAGTTACTGCCATTCAAGAGGCCAAGGACCTTAAAACATTCCCTCTTGAAGAACTTATTGGGTCTCTAATGACCTATGAAATAACATGTCAAGCTCATGACGAGCTCGAGAACCCCCTTCCAAAGAACAGGAAGGATATGACACTCAAATCACAAGAAGACCACTTGAAAGGAATATCAAGTGATGAGGACAGTGACAATGACATTGCACTTTTGACTCAAAAATTTTAAAAATTTATAAGAAAGAATAAATTTAAAAATAATACCAAAAACAAACTTGAACATAAAAAAGACCAAGTGATATGCTATGAATGCAAGAAGCCGGGGCATTTCAAAAATGAATGTCCCCAAGCCAAAAAGAGAACATCAAAGAAGAAGGCGCTCAAAGCAACGTGGGATGATTCAAGTGCATCCGAAGAAGAGGAGTCCAACACCGAGCAAGTTGCTCATTACGCCCTAATGGCCATCGGAGATGAGGTAACAAATTTAATTGATGCAGATTTATTATTTGATGAATTACTAAATGCCTTCCATGACTTATTTGATGAATGCAAAACTATTAGTAGAAAATATAAATTGCTAAAAAAGGAGCATGATAGTCTTACTTGTAATTTTGATAAATTAGAAATTGAATATCATGATAGTTTAGCTCTATGTAAAAAATGTCATGATCTAGAAACTCTCCAAAAGGAGAACTTGCTACTTAAGGACACCTTGAAGAAATTCGAGGTTGGTAGCAAGTCTTTGAATATGATCCTTACAAATAAGGGTCATGTTCCTAAAAGAAGTGGAATCGGATTTGTGAGAAGTCCTCACCAAAATCCAACCACCTTCATTAAAGGCCCTATCTTATATGTTCGGTACCAAAGCAAATGCAACTTTTGTTGCAAACATGGACATAGAACTTATCATTATCCATTCAAGAAAGTTAGTCCAAACAAATTGATTTGGGTTCCTAAAGGAACCACGATAAACTCTATACAACATGATAAACAATTTAGATCAGTGTTTGAGGCACCCAAAAGTAAATGGGTACCTAAAAATAATCCCTTCTTGTAGAAACATACACCATCACAAGCTAGGAGCAAGAGATGGTACCTTGATAGTGGATGCTCAAGGCATATGACCGGAGATCCATCCCAATTCTCCAAGCTCACTAGCATAGACGAAGGCTATGTCACCTTCGGAGACAACAACAAAGGCAAAATCATTGGCAAAGGAACCATAGGTAACAAATTAAACTTTTCTATTGATAATGTATTACTAGTTGATGGATTGAAACATAATCTCTTGAGTATTAGTCAATTATGTGATAAAGGTTATATCGTTAGATTTGAATCAAATGTGTGTATTATTAAAAAACCAAACAATAACATGACTATGATTGCATTAAAACAAAATAATGTCTACACCATCAATCTTGATGAACTAGGTAATGAAATGTGCCTCTCCGCTTTAAAAGATGATGCTTGGCTTTGGCATAGGAGATTAGGCCATGCAAGCCTGAAACTAATATCTAAGTTCTCATCTAGAGAATTAGTACGAGGGATTCCCAATATGAAGTTTGTTAAGGACAAAGTATGTGATGCGTGTCAACTAGGTAAACAAATAAAAACTAGTTTCAAACCAAAAAATCAAATTAGCACCACTAGACCATTATAATTGATCCATTTGGACTTATTTGGACCAATTGACACGACAAGTCTAGGAGGAAGCAAATACGCTTTTGTGATTGTAGATGATTATACTAGATACACTTGGACCTATTTCTTGGCTCACAAAAGTGATTGTTTCAAATGTTTCTCTAAATTTTGTAAACTTACTCAAAACGAAAAAGGATTCATGATTTCATCAATTCAGAGTGATCACGGTGGTGAATTTCAAAACCGCGATTTCCAAAATTTTTGTGAAGTTAACGGATATAACCACAACTTCTCTACTCCAAGAAACCCTCAACAAAATGGAGTAGTAGAAAGAAAAAATAGAAATCTACAAGAAATGGCAAGAACTATGTTGAATGAACATAGTCTACCCAGGTACTTTTGGGCCGAAGCCGTGAATACGGCTTGCTACATCATGAATAGGGTTTTAATAAGACCATCTCTATCAAAAACTCCCTATGAATTATGGAATAACAAAACACCAAATGTTTCTTTACTTATTTTAAAGTTTTTGGTTGCAAATGCTTTATTTTAAATGAAAAGGATGCCTTAGGAAAATTTGATGCTAAATCCGATGAAGGCATCTTTCTTGGTTACTCTTCCGTTTCTAAGGCTTTTCGTGTTTTTAACAAAAGAACCTTAGTTATAGAAGAGTCTATTCATGTAATTTTTAATGAAATTTCCGAGTTAAAGAAAAATGATTTCGATGATGATATTGGTTTTGAAAATTTGGATTTAAAGGAACCCCATCCTCAAAATAGCAACTTGGATGCATCTTCTTCCAAAATCTCCTTACCCAAGGAATGGAAGTATGTAAATGCTCATCCAAAAGAGCAAATTATAGGAGATACATCACAAGGGGTTCAAACTCGTTCTTCTTTCAAGAATTTTTATGCTAATGCTGCCTTTCTCTCTCAAATCGAACCTAAATGCATTAACGAGGCCTTGAAAGATGATTCTTGGGTCATTGCAATGCAAGAGGAATTGAATCAATTTGAGAGGAATGAGGTATGGAAGCTTGTTCCTCGACCTAGTGACCATTTAGTCATTGGTACTAAATGGGTCTTTAGAAACAAGCAAGACGAATGTGGTATCGTGGTTAGAAACAAGGCTAGATTAGTGGCCAAAGGTTTCAACCAAGAAGAAGGTATCGACTACGAAGAAACCTTCACTCCTGTGGCAAGATTAGAAGCCATTAGGATGCTCCTTGCCTATGCTAGTAGTAATAATTTTAAACTATTTCAAATGGACGTCAAAAGTGCCTTCTTAAATGGTTTTATTTCGGAAGAAGTATATATCGAACAACCTCCTGGATTTGAAAATTCTCTTCTTCCTAATCATGTATTCAAATTGACTAAGGCTCTCTATGGTTTGAAACAAGCTCCTAGAGCTTGGTACGAAAGGCTTAGTTCCTTTCTTATTTTAAATAATTTTACCAAAGGCAAGGTTGATACTACATTGTTTATCAAACATTTTGAAAATAATTTTCTTATTGTGCAAATTTATGTTGATGATATTATTTTTGGTTCTTCGGATGAATCACTATGTGAATCATTTGCCAAAAATATGAGTCATGAATTTGAAATGAGTTTAATGGGTGAATTAACATTCTTTTTAGGATTGCAAATCAAACAACTTAATGACGGTATATTTCTTAACCAATCTAAATATACATTAGAATTGTTAAAACGATTTAACATGGATAATTCAAAAGCAATAAACACCCCTATGAGTACTTCGACTAAGTTAGATATGGATGAAAACAACGAAAATTTTGATCAAAAAACGTATAGGGGAATGATAGGTAGTCTACTCTACCTCACCGCGACTAGACCGGATATTATGTTTAGTGTGGGACTTTGTGCTAGGTTTCAATCTAATCATAAACTATCTCATCTCAAGAGTGTTAAAAGAATATTTAGATATCTTAAAAGAACTCCAAATTTAGGACTTTGGTATCCGAAATCAGAAAAATTCGATTTAATAGCTTATGTAGATGCCGATTTTGGAGGATGCAGGATAGATAGAAAAAGTACATCCGACACATGCCAATTTTTAGGACATGCACTTGTTTCTTGGACTTCCAAGAAACAAAATTCAGTTGCACTATCTACGGCGGAAGCCGAATACATCGCTGCAAGTGCATGCTGTGCACAAATTGTTTGGATGAAAAATACATTAGAAGATTATGGAATTCACTTGAAAAACATTCCCATAAAATGTGATAATACAAGTGCCATAAGTCTTACCAAAAATCCAATTCAGCACTCTAGAACTAAGCATATCGACGTTAGGCATCATTTCATACGCGATCATGTCCTTAACAATAATGTTGTTCTAGAATTCATTGACACAAAGCATCAATTGACAGACATCTTTACAAAAGCTTTAAATGAAGACCAATTTAAATTTATTAGAAGGGAACTAGGCATGTTAAATTGTCCCTAAGAATGTACTTTCCAAAAAGTTTTTCATCCTCTTTCCGTTCCTTGGTAGATTTGATCATTCTCTTTCAATTCCAAAAGAAATGTTTATCCTAACATCTCTGAAAAATAAAAAAAATAAAAAAAAGGACGGAGAAGGAATGAAAGTTTTTTTTTTTTTCGCGGCATGCCAACGGTGGCATCGCCAGAACCAGCGGTAGCACCGCCTGAGCGTTCGGTCGCTAGGCGGTGGCACCGCTCGGTTTGGCGGTGGCACCGCCCGAGAGCCCCTATATAAATCTTAAGGGTTAGGGCCGACGGTGACACCGCCCCCAACCCGTGAGAACCTGCCTCAACCCTCTCTCAACTTCTCTAAAGCCTCATTCCAACATTTAGAAGCCTTGAAAAGGGATTTTTGTTGGTCCAAGCTCTCCATCTTTCGAGAAATTCTCCATAAGGTAAAATCTGAAATTTTCTTCTTCCTCTTTTCATTATTTTCCCTACCCTTTACAGTTTAATATTTTTGATCCATCATCTTGTCTAGATAATGGCCCCTAAGAGATCAAAAGGAAAAAGGATTGTAGGAGATTCATATGACCAAAATCTTTTTAAATCTAAAGAAGTAGCACTTAAATTTCCAAATTTTGAAACAAGAACTATACATAAGGGTAAACACGTTGATCTAAATGGACTAGGAAACCTAGAACCCATTAGGTGGTTTGCACATTTAGATGCCTTACCTCTCCTACAAATCAATGAACCAATTTATCCTAGGTTAATTAGGCTATTTTATGCAAACTTGTGTGTGGACAACGAAAGCCTAAGTACTTACCTTTTAGGAACATAGATTAGAATCTTTGACAACACTATTTGTGAATTAATTGGACTCATTGAAAAAGATAGAGGCTGTTATTTTAGAGGTAAATGAGATGTAAATGTAATCGGAGCAACTTACTTCGAAGTCGTAGAAACTATTTTTGCAAATCTGAACCTCGGCATACTACCCAAGAGCTGTGAACACTTACTACCCTTTAACTCTAAAATTCTTCATCACATCATAACAAGCATCGTATTTCCTAAACAATTTCATCTTGATGAAATAAGTCAAATAGAAATGAGCACAATGTATTGGATTATGACCGGTCAACATAACTGCTTTGGATACTCAATCCGGTAACACATGAAGGATATTATAGCTAAAGACGGTATGTTATCATATGGGGGGTTAATCACACGACTTATACTTGCCCATGACATTTGTATCCCACCCGATGAAGAGACAATTCAAAGTGATCGATATAACATCATCAACATAAATCTATTGAAAAGACTTAGGTGCACTTTTAGCAATGGTATATGGGTGAGGCAACCTAGAAGGACTGATCCAATTCCTCCACCAGTAGAACACCCTGAAACACCAATTCTTAGGGGAAATGAATCTCCTCCTCCTAGTCCTTTTGGTGCAGCACCTTTAGCTCCTGCTTCATCCTCTGAAGAACTCATTTTGGCAGAATTGTATCAGATCAAATCACAACAAGACCAACTCAAAACACAGCAAGAGCAGATTCAAACTCAGCAATTTGAATTTTGCAGGAACTACGACAAATGAATCAAAAAATAGATGTCCTGTATCAGCACTATGCATTTCCTCCTAAAGATTAATCGATGTATCTTTTATCTTGACATGCGATCTTTGTCATCTTCTTTCCTTGAATGATGTTGAACCTTCTTTTGCAATGTATTTTGAATGATGTTGAACCTTCTTTTGTGATGTATTTTGAATGAAAGATAAAGTTTTAATTCTGGATTTTTTTAAAAACTAAATTCTATAGTAGTGTTGGATTCCTTTGCTTTAATAATCACAAATTATATGCTTAAAGACGCTCTCCTTTCTGTTGATGACAAAGGGGGAGAAATATGGTAAATTGATAATTGCTATGCTATGATTGCCATATTTTCACTATGAAATGTTTGCATTATATGTTGATATCTTGCTATGATCACTATCATTCACGTTTGAAATATAAAACTTGAAAATGGTTGTCAAGTCTTGACATTATTTTCAGAAAGATACATCATGATAGGAATCATGATGGGAGTATTGATAAGGTTTGACTTATCAATATGTCTCTTGAATTCAAAGGCTTTGAATTCAAGAATGACTTATCTCAAGTATAGCATATAGATAGGAGTTAGTTAATATTAACTCCATTATCAATTAATTGTCATCATCAAAAAGGGGGAGATTGTTGAATCTCGGATTTTGATGATGAAGTCAATTGTCATGTTTTATCTAATCCATATGTTGAGATAAGTATGCAGGATTAACTACGAAAGCTTGAAGACATAAAGCGAGTCTACCGGAATTAAGTTCGATGGGTGTTTGAGAGTCCGAAGATTCATCGGAGATGCTGCCGGAACCAATCGAGAAGAAATCGGGGACTGTCGGAGTTTTTGGAAGTCCGCCGAAGAGAGTCCATCGCGAGGGTCACCAGAGCTCACAGAGAAGGCTCGGCTAATCGTTGATTTCACAACAAGACGAGAGCCAGGATCCAAGGGCGTATCGGAAGTCCGCCGAAGAGATCATCGGAGGTTCACAGAGATCACCGAGAAGGCTCGGCTACTCGTTGATTTCACCACAAGATCGAGAGCCAGCTGGGAGTCCATCGGAAGAAATCCAAGGGCGTATCGGAAGTCCGCCGAAGAGATCATCGGAGGTTCACAGAGATCACCGAGAAGGCTCGGCTACTCGTTGATTTCACCACAAGATCGAGAGCCAGCTGGGAGTCCATCGGAAGAAATCCAAGGGCGTATCGGAAGTCCGCCGAAGAGATCATCGGAGGTTCACAGAGATCACCGAGAAGGCTCGGCTACTCGTTGATTTCACCACAAGATCGAGAGCCAGCTGGGAGTCCATCGGAAGAAATCCAAGGGCGTATCGGAAGTCCGCCGAAGAGATCATCGGAGGTTCACAGAGATCACCGAGAAGGCTCGGCTACTCGTTGATTTCACCACAAGATCGAGAGCCAGCTGGGAGTCCATCGGAAGAAATCCAAGGGCGTATCGGAAGTCCGCCGAAGAGATCATCGGAGGTTCACAGAGATCACCGAGAAGGCTCGGCTACTCGTTGATTTCACCACAAGATCGAGAGCCAGCTGGGAGTCCATCGGAAGAAATCCAAGGGCGTATCGGAAGTCCGCCGAAGAGATCATCGGAGGTTCACAGAGATCACCGAGAAGGCTCGGCTACTCGTTGATTTCACCACAAGATCGAGAGCCAGCTGGGAGTCCATCGGAAGAAATCCAAGGGCGTATCGGAAGTCCGCCGGAAGATTGCCGGAAAGCTCACCGGAACAAGACTTGAAGTTCGCCGGTTAAAAACTTGCTTAGGATTATGTTTTTTAGTTACGTAGTTTGCATGTAATTAAGGTTAGGATTAAGAAATAATCCTATATCTTGATTACGGGCCAACTGGGCCCAAAATGAAACCTGGTTTGGGCCGGACTTAAAGCCCAACCAGTAACCAATAATGCTGGGCGGTGGCACCGCTGGGCGGTGGCACCGCCCAGCACCCGAGAGCCTGGCGGTGGCACCGCTGGACTGGGCGGTGGCACCGCCACTAACAGGCGGTGGCACCGCTAGCTTTGGGAACCGAAGAGAATTCAAATTTTGGAGCCCAAATTTGAATCCTCTTGAGGCCTATAAATACCCCTCTATTCTCAGCTGAGATTACAACTTTTTGAGAAGCAATAGAGTAAAAAAAAAAAGGTCTTAGCAAAGCCTTAGCAAGTCTTACTTTCAAATTGCTTGAGTGTTCACCTCCCTTTCTTTCTTGCTGAAATTTTATAAGAGTGTGAACTACTTGTAAAGGTTGTAAGAGGGGTGTTTGTCCTTCCCCTTTAAAGTGATTTGCTAGTGGAAGTTGGAGGCCTCATCGAAGAAGGCTTCGCAAGTGGATGTAGGTCATTTTGACCGAACCACTTTAAATCTGCGTGTTCCTTGAATGTGTGAGTTGTTATTTTTCTGCAATCATTATCTACATAGAAGCAAGTTTTTGTTCTTCACTCTACTCTAGTTACTATCGAACGAAATATCCTCGCATTTTACGGAATCAGTTTCAAACCTACTAGTTTTAATCCGCTGCACTAATTCACCCCCCCCCTCTTAGTGCCGCTCCGATCCTAATAGAGTGGATATAAGTCAACGATGACCGAACCACTATAAATCTGGTTTGCTTTTCAATTGTGTAATTTACTTTAACTATAAACTGCCATTCTTCATTGCTCTACTTGCTTATTTCCTTCAACACTCTTTCGTATGTTTTGAAGCTATCTTTCTGAAATCGGTTTTCATCGAACGTACGAAGAATTTTTCAGAACCGTCATGATTTTACCGCTGCACTAATTCACCCCCCCCTCTTTGTGTCGATTGCTTTCCTAACAATTGGTATCAGATCCTCGTTATTTCTTATTTGGTTTAACAACCAAAAGAAATGACTCTTTTCGACTTTCAAGATGGACTTTCTTTTATTTGTCCTCCCTTATTCAATGGGATAGACTATACATATTGGAAAACTCGAATGAGAGTTTTCTTACTTTTTTTGAATTTAAATTTATGGAGTATTATGGAAAATTATTTTTGAAGGTCTTCTCTTCCAGTGAACCATTGGAATGATTTGGAGAAGAAGACTTTTTCTTTAAATGCTAGAGCTATGAATGCTCTATTTTGCGCTTTAGATAAAATTGAGTTTAATCGGGTTTGTACTTGCAAAACGACTTTCAATATATAGCATACTCTCAAAATCACACACGAAGGCACTAATAGAGTAAAAGATTCTAAGATAAACCTTTTGATGCATGATTTTGAACTTTTTCGAATAGAGCCAAGCAAAACCATTGTTGACATGTACACCTATTTTATGGATGTCCTCAATGGTTTAAAAGCACTTGGTAGAAATTTTTGGATTTTGAACTTATAAACAAATTTTATGTTCTCTTAATAAGAGTTAGGAACCGAAAGTAACCACAATACAATCATCAAAAGATTTGAAATATTTTTCGATTGAAGAACTAATTGGATTATAAATGACCTACGAAATGACCAATATGACACAAAATGAACTTGAGAACAACCTTCCAAAGAATAGAAAGGATTTCAGACTTAGAACAATTGAAGACCACTCGAGCATAAGCTCAAGTGATAGTGAACTTGAACTTCTCACTATGAAATTTAAAAAGTTTATGAAACAAAAATTAAAGAACAAAAAGAATGCAACTACTTGCTATGAATACAAGAAGAGGGAAGCACTTTCGGATTAATCAAGTTCATCCGAAGATGAAAAACGAACCAATAAAGGGGAGGTGACAACAAACTATTCTTTAACGGCTTTCGACGACGAGGTAACCAAAATCCCCTTAATTTATTTCGAAATTACATAATACTTTTCAAGAGTTATTTTTAATTTAGTTTAGAATAATTATTTTTCTTAAAAATTATATGTTTAATAAATAAAAATGTAAAAAATTAGGAATCATGCTTATCTAGTAATTTTGGAAATAATCATGAAAATTGCATGTGTTATGATAAAGGAACAAAATGTTAGACTTAAATCATGCTATATGCTTTAATGATAATGTGTATCTTAATGATTTCTGTATTACTTTTGATTGAAAACACTTTATAAAAAAAGGCATGCTTATATGAAATAGTGTAAGTGTTGACGATTGTACATTTAATGATGCATAATGATGTAATAAAAATATTAAATATTTTGATAACATGATTAACGATTTTATATATGAGATTTTAAAGTTATACATGATGATTTTTGTGATCTTGATGATTTTTTGATAAATCTTGCACTTTCATTTTAAACGATGATATATATATTTTGATTTGGCGTAAAAAAGACAAAGGCATGCTTATATGAAACAAACAAAAAGAGGAAAGCTTTGTCCTTAAAAAATCTCTATATTATCGATTTTTCAAAAAAGGAGAGATTAATGAATCTACCTATGTTTCTTTCTGAATCCATTGAAAATGATTTTGATTTGATGATTTGAATTTGAATGAGCTTTATCTTGATTTTTCGAGATTTATAACTAGAGATTTCTTATGAATCAATCAAGATATTATATCATTTTTTCTCCTATATTTCTTTTTGCCAATTGCTAAAGAGAAAATAAATGATCAAAATGTTGGTTTAATGATAGATGTATGGTACCAACAATTATGAAGTGATAAATGCTTTAGTATCATGCATAGGAGTAATGATGAAGGTTTTGAACACAAATGTTTGTATCATGTTTGATAATTTTATATTTTGAAATTATGCATGATGAGTTAAAGTGATGTTGGTTTAAATGTATGAATCAACAATATGTTTGAATCATGAATTTTTGTGTAAATTCTTGAATTATGACTTGAATCTTATTTTTCAATCAAGATTATTTCCCTATCATTTCATCTATATACAAAAGAAGAGATATGTTAAAAATCATGACTTGATCTTTCATTTTTTATGATTGAATTAATGATTGGAATATTGATATAATTGTGAATGGTGATTTGGTATTAAGCATGCAATACTTCAACTTATGATAATGATGCATGCAATGATGAAATATTCATGATAAAAAATTATTTTGACATTCATGACTTGATTTTTCATCTTTGATATTTACCTTTGTCATGATTTGAAAATTATTGTAAAGGGAAAAAGAATTACAAAATTATTTTCTTCCCTTCTTTTGACAATGACAAAGGGGGAGAAATATTGCGAGCACAAGATGCTAGCATGCACAATTCAAGAATGAAGCAAAATTTGCTAACTTGCGCATCACAATGAAAAGCAAAACTTGCTAGTTCGCACATCATAAAGAGAAGCAAAAAGCTTACTTATCTCAAAAGATGCAAAACTTTGCCAAATTTTATATGTGTAAAATTGGTAGCTTGCATACTTTTCTTCCCTTCTTTTTGACAATGACAAAGGGGGAGAAATATTGCGAGCACAAGATGCTAGCATGCACAATTCAAGAATGAAGCAAAATTTGCTAACTTGCGCATCACAATGAAAAGCAAAACTTGCTAGTTCGCACATCATAAAGAGAAGCAAAAAGCTTACTTATCTCAAAAGATGCAAAACTTTGCCAAATTTTATATGTGTAAAATTGGTAGCTTGCATAATGATAAAATTAGAAATTATGTTTATTATGCAATGATTTAAATTTAAATATCTCAAACACTTGAAAGTTGTACTTCTCCTTTTTGTTGATGATAAAAGGGGAGAAGTATGATGCATGATGACATGTTGCAAATATTCATGATAAAATTTGCAATGACTTGAATTCAGCTTGAATTCAAGGTTCTATCAATGTGGCATATTGATAGGGGAGTTAAGGTTAACTCCGTCATCAATTGGTTATCAACATCAAAAAGGGGGAGAAGTATGATGCATGATCTTGAATTCAGCTTGAATTCAAGGTTCTATCAATGTGGCATATTGATAGGGGGAGTTAAGGTTAACTCCGTCATCAATTGGTTATCAACATCAAAAAGGGGGAGATTATTAAATCTTGAATTTTGATGATGAAACAAATTAATAAGTGTTTATGATTTGATTTGTATTTTGAGTGATGCAGGATACTTCGATTAGGTTGAGATAATTAAAGCAGAAAGAATCATGTTGGGCCGGTGGAACATGTCAGAAGATTGGACGTCGAGTCGGAGGAAAGGTCGACGTATCGACAGAAGGCTTCAGGCCATGGTTTTGGGGCATCGGGCTAAGAAGAGCGGATATTATGCCAAGGATATTGGAGTTATGGAGTCAACTGACCGATTGGGCAATAGGCCGCAAGAGAGGGCGATGCGCCGAAGAATCGGACGAAGCGTCGATGGACCAATGACATGTCGGATAACATGATTTATGCTTAATATTAATTGTCTAGATTGAAGTGTGTTTTTACATGTGTAGGATTAACTACGATAGCAAGGTATAAAGCAAAATGAAGTCCCAAAGTCAAGAACGTGATTTCGTTGGGAGTTCGAGAGTTCATCGGAAGTCCAGAAGTTCATCGGAAGTTCTGTCAGAACCAACTGAGAAGTCCTGGAGTTTGCTAAAGAAGCTCATCGGAACTCGCTAAGAAGATCATTGTGAAGTCTAGGAGCTCACTAGGATTCCACTAGAACATTGCCGAGAGATCGTTAGAAGTTTGCCGGAAGATTGCTAGAAGCTCGCCGGAGGAAACTCACTAACGGACTTATTTAACTTAGAAAATGTCTTAGAATTCGTAGTTAGCACATAATTGGGATTGGATTTAGGCCTACCTAATTAGGGGCCAGTTGGGCCCATGTAAGGACTATGTTGGGCCCAATAAAAGGCCCAAACAGTGACCCAAGAGGTGACACCATCGTGGCACAGTCTCCGAGACTATGTCAGGTAGTGGTACTGTCGGTCTGGGCGGTGGTACCACCCAGACACAACCTACGAGAGGTTGCAGGTGGTGGTACCGTTAGTTTGGGTGGTGGTACTAGCTAGCACGGCCTCCAGGCGGTGGTACCACCCAGTGGCAGGGTGCTAGGTTGTGGTACCGCCCAGTGCAGTGTCAGTGTTAGACTAACACTGGTAGTGTAACCACCCAGCACAAGCGATGGTACCGCCAGCACTCGGGAAACCCGGGATGAGATGTTTTTAGGCTCCAAGTTTCAATCCACTTGAAGCCTATAAATACCCCTCTCATCCCTGGATAAGATACACAAGTACAAAGTTTAAAAGTGAGAAAACGTTGTAGAAATCTCTTGAGAAATCCCCTCCTCTAGCATTAACTTAGAATTCTGTTTAGAGAGGAGTGTGTGCTTGTAAAGGTTGTCTCCTAAACCTATAAAAAGGAGAAGAGGGGTGTAAAAGAGTAGTTGATCTTTTCCCATTAAAAGATGATCGATAGTGTATGCCGGTGGCCTCGACGGAAGAGGAATCGGAGGAGTGGATGTAGGTCGACGATGATCGAACCACTATAAATTTGGTTTACTTTTCAATTGTGTAATTTACTTTCACTGCAAATTGCCATACTTCATTACTCTACTTGCTTACTACCTTCAACACTCTTCCATACGCTTTCAAGCTATCTTTCCGAAATCGATTTTCATCGAACGTATGAAGAATTTTTCAGAACCGTCATGATTTTACCGCTGCACTAATTCACTCCCCCTCTTAGTGCCGACTGCTTTCCTAACAAAGCACACTTTTGATATCATTTTCGATATGGGTTTCATCGGATCAAACTTTTCCAAATCATTAAAGTTTTTCGAATCAACATAATTTTTATCATAAGCACTAATTCACCCCCCCTCTTAATGCTGATTTCAGTCCCAACAATTGGTATCAGGGCAAGGTTACTTTCTATTTGGTTTAAAACCCAAGAGAGATGGCTTTTGCTAACAATCAAGAGGGTCTTTCTATCACTCATCCTCCTATATTCAATAGGACAAACTACACGTACTGGAAAACTAAAATGAGAATTTTCTTGCTTTCTATAGATTTTGAATTATGGAACATTATTGAAAGTAGTTTTGAGAAGTCTTCCAAACCAATAAACGAATGAAATGATTTAGAAAAGAAGACTTTCTCCTTGAATACTAAAGAGATAAATGCTTTGTTTTGTGCTCTTGATAAAAACGAATTTAATCGGGTTTCTATATTTGACACACACTTGAAGTCATACACGAAGGCACAAGTATGGTTAAAAAGTCAAAAATTAATTTTTTGGTTTATAGCTATGAGTTGTTTCGCATGAAACCAAGCGAGACCATTGGAGACATGTACACCCATTTTACGGATATCGTCAATGGTCTAAAAGTACTGGTAAAAGTTTTTCTAATTTTGAACTTGTTAACAAGATATTAAGATCCCTTCCAAAAAGTTGGGATCCTAAAATAACAGCAATACAAGAAGCAAAGGACCTAAATAACTTTTCGCTTGAAGAACTTATCGGGTCCTTGATGACCTATGAAATGACATATAAAGCACATGATAAACTTGAGAATAACCTTCTAAAGTACAAGAAGGACATGACACTTAGGACCAAAGAAGGCCATTTGGGTGAAAACTCAAGTGATGATGATGATGATAATGATGACTTTGCACTCCTTACAAGAAAGTTTAAAAACTTCTTAAGAAGGAACAAAACAAAACAAGACATTAAGAACAAAAGTGAACTAAAAAAGGATCAAATAATATGCTATGAATGTAAGAAACTAGGATACTTAAAAAATGAATGACCCCAAGTAAAGAAGCTACCAAAGAAAAAAAAGCACTAAAAGCTACTTAGGATGACTCAGGTGCATGGGAAGACGAAAAGCCAACCAACAAAGAAAAAGTTACTAATTACGCATTAATAGCATTTAGCGATGAGGTAAGTAACTCAATTTATCTTTTGATGAATTATTAAGTACTTTTCATGATTTGTTTGATGAATGTAGATTAGTTGGTAAAAGATATAAATTATTGAAAAAAGATTATGCTTCAATTTCTAATGAACTAAAAAAATAAAAAATGAGCATGATAAGTGTATGTTAACTCCTTGTACTCAATGTGAAGAGTTAGAGTCATTTAAAAAAGAAAATTTATTACTACAAGAAATATTAAAAAAAATTAAAATATGTAACAAATCTTTAAACATGATCCTTGCTAATAAGCGTCATGTTCATAGAAAGGAAGAAATTAGCTTTATGAGTAACATTCAATAAAAGCCAACTATTTTCGTTAAAGGACCTACATTACATGTCTCACCTAGAGAAAAATATAAATTTTGTGAAAAATATGATCATTTTGCATACAAATGTCTATTTAAAAAGTATAGTACACACAAATTAGTTTTGGTTCTTAAAGGAACCATAAATCACTCAATGATAGGTGGATCTATTTATGAGGGACCCAAAGTTAAGTATGTACCTAAAAGAAAACTCCCTTATAGATATGTATACAATTACAAGCTAGGAGTAAGAGATGGTACCTTGATAGTAGATGCTCAAGACACATGATCGGAGATCCAACATACTTTTCTAAGCTTATTAGCCAAGACAAAGAATTTGTCACATTCCGAGACAACAACGAAGGAAAATTTATTGGCAAAGAAAATATAGGTAACAAATCAAACATTTTGATTGAAAATATTTTATTAGTAAATAGTTTAAAATATAACTTGCTAAGCATTAGTCAATTGTGTGATAAAAGTTATAACATCAAATTTGAATCTAATGCTTGTATTATAGAAATACTACACATAAATAAATCTTTGATTGCCTTAAGGACCAATAATGTCTATACTATTGATCTTGATGAGTTTTATGATGAAACTTGTTTTTTAGTTTTAAATGATGATGCATGACTTTGGCATAGAAGATTAAGCCATGCAAGTATAAAACTAATTTCACATATTACAACTAAAGAACTTGTAAGAGATATGCCTAAAATTAAATTTGTCAAAGATAAAGTTTATGATGCATACCAATTAGGAAAATAAATAAAAAGTAGTTTCAAATCAAAGAATCAAATAAGCATTTTTAGACTACTATAATTGATCCATATGGATTTATTTGGACCAATTGATACAACAAGCCTAGGAGGTAGTAAATACACCTTTGTAATTATTGATGATTATAGTAGATATACTTGTACATACTTCTTAGCACATAAAAATGATTGCTTTAAATATTTTTTAAAATTTTATAAATTAGTTCAAAATGAAAAGGGTTCTATAATCGCCTCTATTCGAAGTGATCATGGTGGTGTATTTCAAAACCATGATTTTAAAAACTTTTATGATTTAAATGGGTATTACCACAACTTCTCTATTCCAAAAAACCCTCAACAAAATATAGTTGTTAAGAGAAAAAAATGAGTATACTACTAGTCATATGTGCCCTACAAGTCAATCACATCAGTGATGACAAGTGTGACTTGACACGCAGTCTTTTTGCTTATTATATTTTGACATTTATTACTTTATATTGACAATTGCATATATGCATATATATATTGTGATGTCCTTGGATCTGTGCAATGGGAATTAGATCGTGATGAGATCATGATAATGAGACTGATTCGCCTTTAAACACAGATCCTAAATAATCCTGATCATAGGTTACTCGAGAGGGATATCGAGATAACTAGATAAACTGGTGTGCTATATACCCGTCCATATGATGGATGTAGTTGGTCTTATAGCTGCTCGTGTGGGTTGGCAGCCCGCGGGTGCTACATGCGGCCACAATGCTTGTAAGGGTTGGCGGTGACTACAGGTGACCAGCCCACAAGGGTAGGCGGCGCCTGCGGGTAGCTTGCCCACAAGGGTCGACGGCGCCCGCAAGCGACCAGCCCGCAAGGGTCGGTGGCGCCTGCGACCGCTGCGCTCGTGGGCAAAACCCCCCGTAGGGGCGACCGCCCGACGAGATAGCACCGCTTGCAAGCGTTGCCCCGCGGGTAGAACCGCCCACGGGGGCAACGCTGCCCGCAAGTGGGCGAGCCGCCCATAGATAGAGGCGACGCCCCCATGCCCCCCGCCGCACAGAGCCGCTGTTGGCAGGGTGGCAGCGGCCGTAGTAAGCAGGGAGAAGGGGAATTAGGGATTTCTGGGCAAAAGATAGTTTTGCCCCTCGAAATTTATGAAATTTCAGTTTCTACCCTTTGTCTAAATTACAAAAATACCCCTTAGAATTTTGACTATTCCCTACATATCTTTGATTTTAGAAAATATTAATTAATTAAAAGGTTTAATTGATTATTATTTTATTACTATCTAGTAGTTTTACATGATGATGTATGATGTGTGGACGAATGATCATAGACCGTGTGATGTATGTACTTGTGAATATTATTATTGGGGCCTGTGAGCCTCCATTCTATTTCTCATTTATTGTCAGGCATACGTACCTATGATTAAGTTGTAATCACACGAGGAGGTGCAACGGGATTCACGAGATGGACGATCGCGATGCATGGAGATGCGTCGAGATGCCGACGGAATCGATGAGGATGAGATGGACAATCATAGGGCATGGAGATTCACTACTGCACACATAGATCTTGATGTGACTGGATAGGCCTACTAGCTCGGACCTGATCATATTAGGCTGTGGTCCATGATCATCTAGTGTGATTACTTATACACCTACTAGATATATATATATATATATATATATATATATATATATATATATATATATATATATATATGCATGCGATGTAGATATATATTAAATATGTATATGTGTGACATGTCATATTAGGAGTATTGGGAAATCTTGGGGGCGACATCATATGCGCAGTGGAAAAACAAGAAAACAAAATCTCCAATTTCCTAAAAAGATGTTCGTCGTCGAGCGAAGATTGGTGCACAAAAATCCATAAAACAAACTATGTATAGCATAGATTGTGTTACCTAGGGAGATCGTATATACCTGTTTCCTTGCAGATCTCTAGGATAGGGTAAAAGAGGTCAAGCATCCTCCTCTCTAGCAATGATCTGCACAGTAGGGCTGCGACGACGCTCCTCAAAACTCTAGGCCTGCTTTGAGGTGGAGAGGGGAAGGAGAATAGGAGAAGCAAGCAAGGGCTCTAGCCTATTAACCACTGAATCCCTCCTATTTATAGAGGTCCCCTATCAAACCCTAATGGATCCTCCACTATTGGGTATTAGATCGGTATCCAATTACCCAAGCCTCTTAGATTAATGGATCTCTATCCAATAATCTCTTATGGGCTCTTATTGGATCTCATCCATAGGATCCAATAATTCAGGTGCTTATTCGATATCCAATAAGACAAGGGCTCCAACGGATATCTCATATCCGAACCCCTACTCATCATAACGCCTACCATATGTGTGTGACCCTCTAGGCCCAATATTGAGATGGCTGTGAGTCATACCTATCAGAACTCCTTCTGGCTCAGTGAATTATTATCTCCATAATATTTCACTCGACTTATCGACTACGGACATACTAGGCCACTATACCGTAGTCCCCAAACGATACAGAGGAATCCAATCCATTGGACCTGTCTGTCCTCAGTTACTATGTACCTATAGTCCCTCATCCATCTAATATCCCAAAGACCATATATCGGACATGGTGCTATCAGACCCATACGGTATCTACTCAAGTCTCGCTCTAATCGAATTCTCCTAGAGAACTCTTTCTCTCTCAATCCGAATGACCCTGGCTAGGGATTTGTTTGAGCAAGAACATATAAGATATTTCTCTCATGACGTCGAGAGTGGATGATCCTCTATCGACACTAAATAGCCCTCGTAAGGCTGACTGCCACTCGCAATGACCGGTTGTACTAGATCTAGGACATCCAAACCTATAAGTCTGGTATCAAAGAATGGAGCACTCATACAGGACATCCTTGGTGTCTCAAGTATAAGGACCAGATACATCACTGGGACTACGAAATCGCTGTCTAACAATAAGGTGTCATTAACCATCCAACACTCCGTAAGCGGATCAATCAGTGAACTTATCTCCAATGAGCACCTGTACTGTATCCCTAGTGTCCCCATATGAGCAACTATGAAACCAGTTGCATCCATCATATGGACGGGTATACAACACACTAGTCTGTCCGGTTATCTCGATGTCCCTCTCGAGTAACCTATGACTGGGATTATTAAGGATCTGTGTTTAAAGGTGAATCGGTCTCATTATGCCTACCATATGTGTGTGACCCTCTAGGCTCAATATCGAGCTAGCCATGAGTCATACCTATTAGAACTCCTTCTGGCTCAGTGAATTATTATCTTCATAATAATTCACTTAACTCATCGACTACAGATGTACTAGGCCACTACGTTGTAGTCCCTAGATGATACAGGGGAATCCAATCCATTGGACTTGTCTATCCTCAGTTACCGTGTACCTATAGTCCCTCATCCATCTAATATCCCAGAGATCGTATATCGGGCATGGTGCTGTCAGACTTATATGGTTTCTACTAGAGTCTCGCTCTAATCGGATTCTCCCAGAGAACTCTTTCTCCAATGAGCACCTGTATTATATCCCTAGTGTCCCCATATGAGCAACTATGAAACCAGTTGCATCCATCATATGGACGGGTATACAGCACATTAGTTTGTCCGGTTATCTCGATGTCCCTCTCGAGTAACCTATGATCGGGATTATTTAGGATTTGTGTTTAAAGGTGAATCGGTCTCATTATGCCTACCATATGTGTGTGACCCTCTAGGCTCAATATCGAGCTAGCCATGAGTCATACCTATTAGAACTCCTTCTGGCTCAGTGAATTATTATCTTCATAATAATTCACTTAACTCATCGACTACAGATGTACTAGGCCACTACGTTGTAGTCCCTAGATGATACAGGGGAATCCAATCCATTGGACTTGTCTATCCTCAGTTACCGTGTACCTATAGTCCCTCATCCATCTAATATCCCAGAGATCGTATATCGGGCATGGTGCTGTCAGACTTATATGGTTTCTACTAGAGTCTCGCTCTAATCGGATTCTCCCAGAGAACTCTTTCTCTCTCAATTCGAATGACCCTAGCCAGGAATTTATCTGAGCAAGAACATATGAGATATTCCTCTCATGATGCTGAGAGTGGATGATCCTCTATCGACAGTCAATAGCCCTCGTAAGGTCGACTGTCACTCCCAATGACCGGTTGTACTAGATTTGGGACATCCAAACCTATAAGTCTGGTATCAAAGAATGAAGCACTCATACAGGACATCTTTGATGTCTTCAATCTAAGGACCAGATACACTATTGGGACTACAAAATCATTGTCTAACAATAAGGCATCATTAACCATCCAGCATTCCGTAAGCGGATCAATTAGTGAACTCTTTCTCTCTCAATTCGAATGACCCTAGCCAGGAATTTATCTGAGCAAGAACATATGAGATATTCCTCTCATGATGCTGAGAGTGGATGATCCTCTATCGACAGTCAATAGCCCTCGTAAGGTCGACTGTCACTCCCAATGACCGGTTGTACTAGATTTGGGACATCCAAACCTATAAGTCTGGTATCAAAGAATGAAGCACTCATACAGGACATCTTTGATGTCTTCAATCTAAGGACCAGATACACTATTGGGACTACAAAATCATTGTCTAACAATAAGGCATCATTAACCATCCAGCATTCCGTAAGCGGATCAATTAGTGAACTCTTTCTCTCTCAATTCGAATGACCCTAGCCAGGAATTTATCTGAGCAAGAACATATGAGATATTCCTCTCATGATGCTGAGAGTGGATGATCCTCTATCGACAGTCAATAGCCCTCGTAAGGTCGACTGTCACTCCCAATGACCGGTTGTCTCAATTCGTCAATGACCCCTAGCCGAATTTATCTGAGCAAGAACATATGAGATATTCCTCTCATGATGCTGAGAGTGGATGATCCTCTATCGACAGTCATACCCTCGTAAGGTCGACTGTCACTCCCAATGACCGATTGTACTAGATTTGGGACATCCAAACCTATAAGTCTGGTATCAAAGAATGAGCACTCATACAGGACATCTTTGATGTCTTCATCTAAGGACCAGATACACTATTGGGACTACAAAATCATTGTCTAACAATAAGGCATCATTAACCATCCAGCATTCCGTAAGCGGATCAATTAGTGAACTCTTTCTCCAATGAGCACCTGTATTATATCCCTAGTGTCCCCACATGAGCAACTATGAGACCAATAGCATCCAACATATGGACGGGTATACAGCACATTAGTTTGTCCGGTTATCTCGATGTCCCTCTCGAGTAACCTATGATCGGGATTATTTAGGATTTGTGTTTAAAGGTGAATTGGTCTCATTATCGTGGTCTTATTACGATCCGATTCCCATTACACAGATTCAAGGACATCTCAATATATACATGCATATATGCAATAGTCAATATAAAGTGATAAATGTCAAAATATAATAAGAAAAAGATTCCATGTCAAGTCACACGTGCCATCACTCACATGATTGGCTTGCTGAGCACCTATGACTAACAAGGAGACCAAATCATAGAAACCCCTCTCTCAATAATATTAAGTCGATAAATGTGAGCCAATTAGATTAACCCACGTGGCCTTCTATCGTTATAAGTAGGGACCGATTCCTAGTGTATGTTGAGTTAATCGAGTCTCTCAAGACTCACCTATATCACGATTCGTTATCTTGCCTATGACATAGAGATGTCATCAGTGACCTGAGGATATGGTTTACTTGGTTGAGTCCCTTGAGGGTATATCATCGAATCAGACTAATCTTGTAACGATGGTGTTGACTTAACTAAGCATCATTATTACTCGAGTCCCTCGAGATCGTGGTGATTCGGAGGCCGAACAGGACGGGAATCATAAGGAGTGGTGATCGGCAAGAGTTGCCTACCTTTTGGGCTTAGTGTGATTGGTCGAGTCCCTCGAGGTTACACTAAGATGCTGATTGAACCCTAATCCTTACTAGAAGTCTACCGGAGACTTTTGTTTCACGTGCTGAGGGTGTCACGTGACTCGTAAGTAAAATAGTGGGAGCATATTAAGATAGAAGTCCATATCTTGATTATTTATTTTTAGTAAAATCTGCATGTTATTCATTTCTGTCGCATCTTTATTTTTAGAAAATGTCGCTTTTAAATCTCTTACATGGCATACTTGATGTCAATCTGCCTCCTTGGTCCAAATTATACGGATTGGCTCCGTAACTTGAGAATTATTCTTACGACGGAGAAAATCACTTACGTCCTTTGTACAGTGATGCTTACGCCCGAGGAAGGGGCAAGCGAGGATGAAATCTCTCGCTATGTGAAGTACATTGATGACTCCACTCTTATTCAGTGTTACATGTTGGGCTTCATGACTCCTGAGTTACAGAGAGAACATGAAAAGATGGACGTCATATTCATTCTCCTACATGTCCGCAAACTATTTGAGGAACAGGGAAGGACTCAGTGATATGAGATATCCAAGAGCCTCTTCCATGCTAGGATGACTAAGGAGACGTTGGTTCAGAACCATGTCCTAAAGATGATTGAATGAACAGAGAAACTCACAAGTCTATGAATGGTCCTAGAGGATAACCTGTGTGTGGACATTGTGCTTCGGTCCCTACCGGATTCATTTTTACAGTTCATAGAAAATGTCGCTTTTAAATCTCTTACATGGCATACTTGATGTCAATCTGCCTCCTTGGTCCAAATTATACGGATTGGCTCCGTAACTTGAGAATTATTCTTACGACGGAGAAAATCACTTACGTCCTTTGTACAGTGATGCTTACGCCCGAGGAAGGGGCAAGCGAGGATGAAATCTCTCGCTATGTGAAGTACATTGATGACTCCACTCTTATTCAGTGTTACATGTTGGGCTTCATGACTCCTGAGTTACAGAGAGAACATGAAAAGATGGACGTCATATTCATTCTCCTACATGTCCGCAAACTATTTGAGGAACAGGGAAGGACTCAGTGATATGAGATATCCAAGAGCCTCTTCCATGCTAGGATGACTAAGGAGACGTTGGTTCAGAACCATGTCCTAAAGATGATTGAATGAACAGAGAAACTCACAAGTCTATGAATGGTCCTAGAGGATAACCTGTGTGTGGACATTGTGCTTCGGTCCCTACCGGATTCATTTTTACAGTTCATAATGAATTTTAATATGAACAAACTTGAGATAACTCTCCAGGAGCTCCTCAATATGTTGAGGGAGGCAGAGAGCACTATAAAAAAAGGAGAAGTCAGTTCTCTACACTGGTGAGACCAGAAAGAAAAGGAAAGCAGAAAAGTCCGTTAAGAAGGGCAAGGGTAAGTGCAGATCAAGTAAAGCAAAGGTTACTAAGAGAGACCCAACAAAGGACAAAGGCTAGTGCTTCTACTATGGCAAATATGGGTATTGGAAGAGGAATTACAAAGAGTATCTTACAGAGAGGGCAAAACAGAAGCTTGGAGAAACTTCATGTATATTCATGATCAATCTCCAATTGTTAGATTTTTGTGATAGTGCATTGGTATTGGATATCGGTATTACTTATCACATCTACAATTTATTATAGATTCTGGCAAAGTCAAGGAGATTGGCGAAACAAATATTGCATAATGATTTGTTTATGCTAGACACTACACATATCATGAATGTAGGTGTGTCCAAGAGGAAACGAGATATGGTAAACAGTGTATATATGTGGCATTATAGGCTAGGTCATATCCATGTAAGAAGGATCCAAAAGTTGCTAAAGGATGGATATCTAGATCCATTCGATAATGAGTCATATGCAACTTGTGAGCCTTGCTTTTGTAGAAAACTGACTAACTCTCCATTTAGTGGAACTGGAGAGAGAGCCATTGAACTGCTAGAACTCATACATAGTGATGTATGTAGACCCATGTCAACTCATGCCATTTATGGTTACTCCTACTTCATTACCTTTACTGATGATTTATCAAGGTATGGATTTGTATACTTAATAAAGTATAAGTCCGAGTCCTTTGAGAAATTCAGAGAGTATAAGAATGAAGTGGAAGAACTAGACTGGAAAGAATATCAAGACTCTTCGATCAGCTTGAGGAAGTGAGTACTTGAGTACAGAGTTCAACTAGTTCCTCATGGATCATGAGATTCTATTCTAATGGACACCTCATTATACACCTCAATTGTGTGTCTAAAAGGAGGAATTGTATGCTGTTAGACATGGTATGGTCCATGATGAGTTTCGCTGACCTACCCATCTCATTCTAGGGATATGCCCTAGAGACCATAGCTTACCTTCTAAACAGAGTTCCAACTAAGTCGGTAATGTCTACACCATATGAGATATGGAAAGGGAAGAAGCCCAATCTTAAGGTTGTTAAGATTTAGGGCTGCACTACCCATGTTAAAAGACATAACTCCGATAAGTTGGAATCAAGGACGAAGCGGTGCAAGTTTGTGGGATACCCTAAGGAAACTTGTGGGTATTATTTTTATCATCTCGAGGACCAAAAGGTCTTTGTAGCTAAGAGAGCGATGTTCCTTGAGAAGAAATACATTCTTGGTAGAGACAGTTGTTGAATCTCGGATTTTGATGATGAAACTAATTGATTGTGCTTAGATGTTTTAACTGCATTTTGAGTGATGCAGGTCTACTCGATCAGGATTAGACAGTTGACGCAGGAGGAATTGATGTTGCGCCGGAGGAGACCACGTTAGGATATTGGACGGTAGAACGCTTCGGACGTCGGGCATCGGGCCAAGGAGAGAGGAATTGCACCAAGGATATCGGGGTTGCGGAGGTCAACCGCCGATTGGGCAATAAGCCGCAAGAGTAGACGATACGCTGAAGAATCGGACGAAACGCCAACCAATAACGTGCCGGGCAATAGAATGTCAATTCGCGTTGTAATAATTATCTAGATCGGAGTAGAGTTTTGGCTTGTGTGTGCAGGATTAACTACGATAACGATGAAGACATAAAGCAAAACAAAGTGCCGGAGTCAAGCGCAAAGGATTCGTTGGGAGTTCGAGAGTTCGACGGAAGTTCGAAGGTTCATCGGGAAGGCTGCCGGAACTAGCCGAGAATGAGTAGGGAGCTTGCTGAAGGGTTTTTCAGAAGCTCGCCAAAAGGTTCGTCGGAAGTTCACGGAGCTCACCGAGAAAGATCGGAGCTTGCCGAAGAAGCTCGTCAGAACTCGCCAAGATCAAATCGTGAAGTCTAGGAGCTTGCTGGGAGTCCGCAGAATGGTTTCCGAGAGTTTATCGGAAGACCGCCGGAAGTTCGCCGAAAGCTCGCCGGAAGAAGTCTTGACTTATGGACTTTGTAATAGCTTAGAAAATGTCTTTAAATTTATAGTTAGTACATTAATTAGGGCTAGGATTAGGTGTTAATCCTATGACCCAAGTAGGAGCCAATTCAGCCCAAGTTCGGACTGGTTTGGGCCAATTTTGGAGCCCAACCAGTGAGCTGAAATAGTGTAGGCGGTGGCACCGCCCAGAGGCCGAGAGCTAGGCGGTGGCACCGCCAGCATCGGGAACAAAAGAGAATTCAAATTTTGGAGCCCAAATTTGAATCCTCTTGAGGCCTATAAATACCCCTCTATTCTCAGCTGAGATAACAACCTTTTGAGAAGCTAGAAGTTGAGTAAATCTTTAGGAAAAGTCTTGTTTTCAATAGCTTGAGTGTTCACCTCATTTCTTTTCATTGAAATCCTTGTAAAAGGGTGAAAACCGACCATTCGTTCATCGGTTTAGAGGGAAGTTGAAAACAGTTTTCAACAATATTCCATAAATCCAAGTTCATAGAAATCAAGAAAACTCTCATTCGAGTTTTCCAATAAGTGTAGTCCAATCCGTTAAACAACGGTGGACGAAAAACCGAAAAGCCCTCTTGAAAGCCATGAAGAGCCATTTCTCTCGGGTGTAAATCCGAAATGAGAAAAACCGGGCTCTGATACCAATTGTTAGGATCGGAGCGGCACTAAGAGGGGGGGGTGAATTAGTGCAGCGGTAAAGAACGATAAACTTTCGATGATTTAAACACTTTCGGTGAATTGCAAATATTGCAATATAAAGAGAAGCAAAGAATTGCTATCTCGAAAGAAGCAAAAATTGCAAAACTTAGATAACTTGCAATATAATTGCTCTTGCCATGCTTTGTATCAAAAATAGGTTGATATCCTTAAAAGCATCGCATTAAATTTTTTAGTATTGCAATGTATCACATGTATCGCAAATTGAATTTTTGAGACTATTTTTAACAATTGATGTCTTTCATGACATGATTTCTTTGCATTTTTGTCTTGTATGTATCATGCGATGATTGAAATATTGATTGATGCAAATTTATAATTTATCATTGGTTCCTCTCCTTTTCGGCAATGACATAGGGGGAGAAAGATTGCTAGCTCAAGGCAAATGCTGGCTAGCTTGTACTCTTCCCTACTTTCGACAAAAATAAAGGAGAGAAAGCTTTTGCTAGTTAGAACATGCAAAGAAAAGCATAGTGCAATCTTGCACAAGAAGCAAGTGTTGAATTGCCATGATTGAACTTAAGAATCTTACTATGCTTTTGTGCTTATATGTTGTGATGAAAATCTAGCTTCACGTTACAAAAACTTGAATATCTTTTAAAATAGCTAGAGCTACTTCTCCTTTTTGTTGATGACATAGGGGGAGAAGTATATTGATGACTTCATGCATTGAATTGAATATTTTATATATTTGCATGATGGTTTAAATGTTTTTTTCATAACATGTGATGAATGTTGCTTGGATTTGGGATAATCCAAGTGTTCTATCAATGGCATATTGATAGCGGGAGTTTCTTTAAACTCCGGGGAGTTAAGGTTAACTCCGGTAGTCATCAATTAGTTGTCATCATCAAAAAGGGGGAGATTGTTGAATCTCGGATTTTGATGATGAAACTAATTGATTGTGCTTAGATGTTTTAACTGCATTTTGAGTGATGCAGGTCTACTCGATCAGGATTAGACAGTTGACGCAGGAGGAATTGACGTTGCGCCGGAGGAGATCACGTTAGGATATTGGACGGTAGAACGCTTCGGACGTCGGGCATCGGGCCAAGGAGAGCGGAATTGCACAAAGGATATTGGGGTTGCGGAGGTCAACCGCCGATTGGGCAATAAGCCGCAAGAGTGGACGATGCGCTGAAGAATCGGACGAAGCGCCAACCAATAACGTGCCGGGCAACAGAATGTCAATTCGCGTTGTAATAATTGTCTAGATCGGAGTAGAGTTTTGGCTTGTGTGTGCAGGATTAACTACGATAACGATGAAGACATAAAGCGAAACAAAGTGCCGGAGTCAAGCGCGAAGGATTCGTTGGGAGTTCGAGAGTTCGACGGAAGTTCGAAGGTTCATCGGGAAGGCTGCCGGAACTAGCCGAGAATGAGTAGGGAGCTTGCTGAAGGGTTTTTCGGAAGCTCGCCAAAAGGTTCGTCGGAAGTTCACGGAGCTCACCGAGAAAGATCGGAGCTTGCCGAAGAAGCTCGTCAGAACTCGCCAAGATCAAATCGTGAAGTCTAGGAGCTTGCTGGGAGTCCGCAGAATGGTTTCCGAGAGTTTATCGGAAGACCGCCGGAAGTTCGCCGAAAGCTCGCCAGAAGAAGTCTTGACTTATGGACTTTGTAATAGCTTAGAAAATATCTTTAAATTTATAGTTAGTACGTTAATTAGGGCTAGGATTAGGTGTTAATCCTATGACCCAAGTAGGGGCCAATTCGGCCCAAGTTCGGACTGGTTTGGGCCAATTTTGGAGCCCAACCAGTGAGCTGAAATAGTGTAGGCGGTGGCACCGCCTAGACTAGGCGGTGGCACCGCCCAGAGGCCGAGAGCTAGGCGGTGGAACCGCCGGTCTGGGCGGTGGCACCGCCTAGCACCGGAGAGCTGGGCGGTGGCACCGCCTGGCTGGGCGGTGGCACCGCCAGCATCGGGAACAAAAGAGAATTCAAATTTTGGAGCCCAAATTTGAATCCTCTTGAGGCCTATAAATACCCCTCTATTCTCAGCTGAGATAACAACCTTTTGAGAAGCTAGAAGTTGAGTAAATCTTTAGGAAAAGTCTTGTTTTCAATAGCTTGAGTGTTCACCTCATTTCTTTTCATTGAAATCCTTGTAAAAGGGTGAACCACTTGTAAGAGGTTGTAAGAGGGGTGTAAGAAGGAGGTTGATCTTCGCCTAGTAAAGGAAGATCGTTAGTGGATGCCGGTGACCTCGACGGAAGAGGAATCGGAGGAGTGGATGTAGGTCACGATTGACCGAACCACTATAAACTATCATCTTCTCTGGTTTGCATTTACTTCCTGCTATTATCTTACTGCAAACCATCTTCACTTTGATGCTCTACTTCTTTGTTTCCTTCATACGTATGCCTTCAAGTTAAAACGCAATCGAAACGGTTTCAAACGAAACGTTGCTTTTATCGTACGAAGTTTCCGAAAGTGTTTAAATCATCGAAAGTTTATCGTTCTTTACCGCTGCACTAATTCACCCCCCCCTCTTAGTGCCGCTCCGATCCTAACAACAGTGGGAGCATGATAGAGTTGAGCGAGGTTGGAGAACCTAGCTCAAGTACCACTCTACAGCCCGAGTCTGTTCAAGTACCTAATACACAAGTTCCAACTTTTCGTAAGTTCGATAGAGTATCCCATCCTCTTGAGAGATATGTAGGACATATTAGAGGAGAGGATGTTGAGGATATTGATCCTCAGACCTACGAGGAGACTATTATGAGTATAGACTCTAGGAAGTGGCAAGATGCCATGAATTCTAAGATGGATTCCATGTACTCCAATAAGGTTTAGAACCTAGTTGATGTGCCTAAAGGTATTGTACCCATCAATTGCATGTGGATCTTTAAGAAAAAGATCAGAGTAGATGGAAAGGTAAAGACCTATAAAGCAAGGCTAGTGGCTAAGGGGCACCGTCAAAGGCAAGGTGTTGACTATAACGAAACCTTCTCACCCCTAGCAATGCTAAAATCTATATAAATTCTATTAGTTATTGCAGCATACTATGATTATGAGATTTGGCAAATGAATGTGAAATCCACATTCCTCAATGGGAACCTCGAGGAGGAGGTGTATATGATACAATCTATGGGATTCGTGTCCAAGGACTACCCAAATAAGGTGTTTAGGTTGCTTAGATCCATTTATGGACAAAAGCAAGCTTTCCGAAGTTGGAACATAAGATTTGATGAGGCAATCAGATCTTTTGACTTTGTTAAAAACAAAGATAAGTCTTGTGTGTGTAGGAAGGTAAGTGGGAGTGCTATCACCTTTTGGTGTTATATTTGGATGATATCCTGATCATTGGGAATGATGTAGGAATGCTATCCATAGTAAAGACTTGGTTATCTAGACACTTCTCCAGGAAGGACTTAGGAGAAGTATCCTATATCTTAGGGATTTAGATCTATAGAGATAGATCCAAGAGGATGCTTGGCTTGTTCCAATCTAAGTACATAGACATCATTGTCAAAAGATTTGGTATGAAAAATTTCAAGAGTTGTCTCATACCTTTGAGACATTAGATAACGCTTTCTAGGAGTATATCCCTAAAGACTCCTAAAGAAAGGGTGAACATGGATAGGATACCCTATGCCTCACCGATAGGGTCTATCATGTATATCATGCTATGTACCAGGATTGATATAGCGTATGCTTTGAGTGTCACGAGCAGATATCAGGCGAATCCAGTCTTGGAGCATTGGAAAGCAATAAAGTGTATCCTTAAGTACTTGAGAAGGACTAAGGATCTTTTACTAGTATATGGATGTAGTAGCCTCAGGGTTGAAGGCTACACGAACTTGAGTTTTCGATCCGATGTCAATGATAGCAAGTCAAATTTGGGGTATGTGTATATCCTGAATAGAGGAGCAGTATGTTAGAAGAGTTCCAAGCAAGATACTACTACTAACTCGACCACAAGGGCGGAGTACATTACTGCAGTAGAGACAGCAAATGAGAGAGTTTATATGAAGAAGTTTATCATAGATCTGGGAGTCATGCCGGGTAGCGAGGAGCCGATTCCCTTATATTGCGACAACTACAGGGTGATTACTCAAATAAAGGAACTCGGGTCTCATCAGAAGTGTTCTGAGGAGGTTCCAACTTATTAGAGAAATCATGACCCGAGGAGATGTAGTAGTGGAAAGAGTTCTATCAGAAAATAACATTGTATATCCACAGACAAAGCCGTTGTCTCAGATTGCCTTTGAGCGTCACAGAGGTCTGATGGGGATCAGACACATAGGTGATTGGCTTTAGGTCAAGCGGGAGATTGCTAGTTATATGTGCCCTACAAGCTAATCACGTGAGTGATGACACGTGTGACTTGACACAGTTTTTTTACTAATTATATTTTGACATTTATTACTTTATATTGATTATTGCATATATGCATGTATATATTGTGATATCCTTGGATTTATGCAATAGGAATCGGATCGTGATGAGATCACGATAATGAGACCAATTTGCCTTTAAACACAAATCCGAAATAATTCTGGTCAAAGGTTACTCGAGAGGGACATCGAGATAACTGGAGAGACTGGGGTGTTGTATACCCGTCCATATGATGTATGCAACTGGTCTCATAGCTACTCATATGGGGATATTAGAGATATAGTACTGGTGCTCATTGGAGAATGAGTTCACTAATTGATCCGCTTACGGAATGCTGGATGGTTGATGATGCCTTATTGTCAAATAGCGATTCTATAGTCCTAGTAGTATATCTTGTCCTTAGACTTGAGACACTAAGGATGTCCTGTATGAGTTCTTTACTCTTTGATACCTGACTTATAGGTTTGGATGTCCTAGATATAGTACAGTCGATCATCGTGAGTGGCAGTCAACCTTACGAGGGCTATTGAGTGTCGATAGAGGATCCACCACTCTCGGTGTCATGAGAGGAATATCCCATGTATTCTTATTCAGACAAATCCCTGGCCAAGATCATTCGGATTGAGAGAGAAAGAGTTCTCCGAGAGAATCCAATTAGAGCGAGACTCGAGTAGAAACCGTATGGGTCTGACAACACCATGCTCGGTATACGGTCTCTTGGATATTAGATGGATGAGGGACTATAGGTATAAATAATTGAGGACAGACATGTCCAATAGATTGGATTCCCCTATATCGTTTGGGGACTACGGCGTAGTGGCTTAGTACGTTCGTAGTTGATGAGTTGAGTGAATTATTATGGAGATAATAATTCACTAAGCCAAAGGGAGTTTTGATAGGTCTGACTCACGACTAGCTCAATATTGGGCCTAGAGGGTCATACACATATGGTAGGCGTTGCGATGAGTTGAGGTTTGGATATGAGATATCTGTCGGATCCCTTATCTTATTAGATATCTAATAAGCCCCTGAATTATTGGATCCTATGAATGAGATCCAATACAGGCCCATGACAGATTATTGGATAGAGATCCACTAATCTAAGAGGCTTGGGTAATTGGATACAGATCTAATAACCAATAGGGGAGAATCTATTAGGGTTTGATAAGGGACCTCTATAAATATAAGGGATTCAATAGTTTATATGCTAGAGTCTTTGCTTCTCTCTCCTATTCTCCTCCCCCTATCCACCTTAAAGTAGGCCTAGAGTTTTGAGGAGCATCGTCGCAGCCCTATTGTATGGATCACTGCTAGAGAGGAGGCCGCTTGACCTTCTTCACCCTCTCCTAGAAATCTGTAGGGATTTAGGGATATACAATCTCCCTAGGTAACACAATTTATCTTATACACAGTTTTCTGTTTCACAAATATTTGCGTACCAATCTTCGCTTGACGACGAACATCTTTTTGGGAAATTGAGAATTTTGTTTTATGTTCTTTTGCTATGCATGTGATGTCGCCCCCTAGATTTCCCAACATATACAGAAAATGGTAAGAACCATGCTTAATGAACATAGCTTACCCAAATATTTTTCGGTTGAAGCTATTAACACGACATACTTTGTTATGAATAGGGTTCTCGTAAGACCATTAGTTTCCAAAACTCCCTATAATTTGTAGAATAACAAAAGACCCAATATTTCATATTTTAAAATTTTCAGTTGTAAATATTTTATTTTAAATGAAAAAGATGCCTTAGGAAAATTTGATGCAAACTCTGATGAAGGAATTTTTCTTGGTTATTCCTCTATGTCTAAAGCTTTTCGTATCTTTAATAAAAGAACTTTGGTTATAGAGGAATCTATTCATGTTGTTTTTAATGAGCTTTCCAAATTTAAGAAAAATAATTTTGACGATGATTTTAATTTTGATGCTTTAAATTTGAATTAAAACTCTCCTCCCCCAAGTAACTTGGATGCATCTTCTTCCAAAGAATCCTTACCTAAGGATTGGAATTATGTAGATGCTCATCCTAAGGAGCTAATCATTGGATATATATCAAAAGTTATTCAATCTCACTCTTCATTTAAGAATTTTTATTCTAATGTAGCCTTCTTGTCTCAAATTAAACCAAAATGCATTGACAAAGTCCTAAAAGATGATTCATGGGTCTTTGCAATACATAAAGAATTAAATCAATTTGAGAGAAATTAGGTATGTAAGCTTGTTCCTAGACCTAGTGATCATTTAGTAATTGGCACTAAATGAGTCTTTAGAAACAAGCAAGATGAATTTGGTATCGTGGTTAGAAACAAGGCTAGATTAGGAGCCAAAGATTTCAACTAAGAAGAATGTATCGATTATGAAGAAACGTTCGCTCCTATAGCTAGACTTGAAGTTATAAGGATTCTCCTTGCCTATGCTAGTTGTAATAATTTTAAGTTATTTCAAATGGACGTTAAAAGTGCTTTTCTAAATAGCTTCATTTCCGAAGAAGTTTATGTTGAACAACCACCCGGATTTGAGAATACTATTTTTTTTAATCATATTTTCAAGTTATCTAAGGCTCTCTATGGTTTGAAATAAGTCCCAAGGGCTTGGCATGAGAGACTTAGTTCCTTTCTAATTAAGAATAATATTTTGAAAGGCAAGGTTGATACCACATTGTTTATTAAATATTTTGAAAATAATTTTCTTATAGTTCAAATTTATGTTAATGATATCATTTTTGGTTCTTCAAATGAGTCTTTATATGAGACTTTTGCCATATGTATGAGCTACGAGTTTGAAATGAGTTTAATGGATGAATTAACTTTCTTCGTAGGATTGCAAATTAAGCAACTAAGTGATGAAATTTTTGTTAGTCAAACTATACATACTTTAGATCTATTAAAACATTTCAATATGGATAATTCTAAGACTATTAGCACACCAATTAGCACTTCCACAAAGTAATATATAGACCATAATGGAGAAAATTTTGATCAAAAAACTTATAGGGGTATGATAGGTAGTTTTGTTGGGAAATCTGGGGTGACATCATATGCGCAGCGGAAGAACAGAAAAATAAAATCCTAGAATTCCCACAGAAAAGAAAGTTCCATCGTCATGTAAAATTTGGTGCACAAAAACCAGCGAAACTAAAAAACTATGTATGAGAGAATTACCTAGGGAGATCATATATCCTTGAAAACCTACAGATCTATGGGAGAGGATGAAGGAGGTCAAGCAGTCTCCTCTCTGGTGGTGATCCATATAGTAGGTCTGCAATAACACTCCTCAAATCTCCAAGCCTACTATTTGAGGAGGAGAAAGGGAGAGGAGAGAAGGAGGTACCAACCTAAAAACCTCTAGCCTATGAGTCTTTGATTTCCTCTTATTTATAAAGGTTCCCTGTTAACTTATCCCTAATAGATCCTGCCCTATTGGATATTGGATTTTCATCCAACTACCCAAGCCTCTTAGATTAGTGGATCTCTATCCAATAATCTCTCATTGGCTTTTCTTGGATCTCATATATAGGATCCAATAATTCAAGGGCTTATTGGATATCTAATAAGATAGGGGTTCAAGCATATATCTCATATTCGAACCTCTACTTGTCGCAACGCCTACCATATGTGTGTAACTCTCTAGGCCCAATATCGAGCTAGTCATAAGTCATCTTGTCAGAACTCTTTCTAGCTCAATGAATTATTATCTCCATAATAATTCACTCGACTCATTGACTACAGACGTACTAGGCCACTACATCGTAGTCCCCAAATGATACAAGGAAATCTAATCCATTAGACATGTCTGTCCTTAGTTACTATGTACCTATAGTCCCTCATTCATCTAGTATCCTAGAGACTGTATACCGGGCATAGTGCTATCAAACTCATATGGTTTCTACTCGAGTCTCGCTCTAATCGGATTCTCCTAGAGAACTCTTTCTCTCTCAATCCGAATGACCCTAGCTAGGGATTTTATCTGAGCAAGAACACATGGGATATTCCTCCCATAATACTGAGAGCGGATGATCCTCTATCGACACTCAATAGCCCTCATAAGTTTGATTATTACTCCCGATGACCGACTATGCTAGATCTGGAACTTCTAAACCTATAAGTCTAGTATTAAAGAGCGGAGTACTCATACAAGACATTCTTAGTGTCTTAAGTCTAAGGACCTTTCTTTAGGAGTATTTGGAAACATGCTTCTAGAGTTTTGAAGTATGAGACCTTTCCCATGTCTCATCGGTATGAGACCTTTCTTGAAATTTTCTATACTAAAAATTTTGAAAATGATGTCTATGTACCTGAATTGGGACAAGCCAAGCATCCTCTTAGATCTATCTCTATAGATTTGAATCCTTAAGATATAGGATGCTTCCCCTAACTCCTTTATAGAGAAATGTTTAGATAACCAAGTCTTTACTGTGGATAGCATTCTTACATCATTCTCAATGATCTGAATATCATCCACATATAATACTGAGAAGGTAATAGTGCTCCCACTTACTTTCCTGTACATACAAGGCTCACCTTCATTCTTAGCGAAGTTATAAGATCAGATTGCCTCATCAAATCTTATGTTCTAACTTTGGGAAGCTTGCTTTAGTCCATAAATGAACCTAAGCAACCTATACACCTTATTTGGGTAGTCCTTGGATACGAATCCCTCAAGTTGTATCATATACACCTCCTCCTCTAGGTTGTTATTGAGGAATTCAGTTTTTACATCCATCCTCTAAACCTCATAATCATAGTGTGCTGCAATAGCCAATAAAATTCAGACAGATTTTAGTATGGTTACAGGTGAGAAGGTTTCATCATAGTCAACACCTTGCCTTTGACGATACCCCTTAGCTACTAGCCTTGCTTTATAGGTCTATACCTTTCCATCTACTCCGATCTTCTTCTTAAAGATCCACTTGCAACCAATGGGTACAATACCCTTGAGTGCTTCAACTAGGTTCCAAACCTTATTGGAGTACATGGAATCCATCTCAAAATTCATGACTTCATGCCACTTCCTAGAGTCTATACTTGTAATAGCCTCCTCATAGGTCTAAGGATCAATATTCTCAACATTCCTTTCTCTAATATGTCCTACATATCTCTTAGGAGGATGGGATACTCTATCGGACCTACGGAAAGTTAGAACTGCTAGTCATATGTGCCCTACAAGCTAATCACGTGAGTAATGACATGTGTGACTTGACAAGCAATATTTTTGCTTACTATATTTTGGCATTTATCACTTTATATTGTTTGTTACATATATATATATATATATATATATATATATATATATATATATATATATATATATTGTGATGTCCTTGAATCTATGCAATGAGAATCAGATCATGATGAGATCCTAATAATGAGATTGATTCGCCTTTAAACACAGATCCGAAATAATCCCGATCATAGGTTACTCAAGAGGGACATCGAGATAAGCGGACAAACTGGTGTGCTGTATACCCATCTATATGATGGTGTTAGAACCCTTGCAGATTCTAAGCTTAGGGTTGATCTCTTTAGGGGATCGGCCTCCTGGAACTCTATAGGGGTTCCTTCCTCCAAGTTGCTGCTCAAAGGCTGCAGAAAAGATTCATCTATTGCTTATCAAAAGAGTAGGAATACATGACTATTTATAGGGTTTCTAAACCCTAACTCCTAATAGGACTCTTACTCAAGACTCCTACTCAATTAAGACTTCTACTCAAGACTCCTAATAGGACTCCTACTCAAGACTCCTATTCCTTTACAACTCCTAATTCTTCTTTAAGAAATAACCTCCAAACCCTAGCCGGCCTCTTCACCTCTTTAATAAGGGTCGGTTTAGGTAGGTTTTACATGAATGCCCCAATCAATTAGGACTCTCCTAGCTAGAGTCCTAACAGACCCGCCCTCTTCAAATCAGCCTTGTCCTCATGGCTAACAATCCATGAATTCTGTGAATTTGATCTTCAAGTCGTCATAGTTCTCCCAAGTGACACCTTCTACTAGTAAGTTCACCCATTGTATTAGCACTTCAGTAATGGGTCATCGTCGTCGAGTCACGATCCGTCGATTAATAGACACTCAACTGGGTCTGGAGTTCTCTTTGGGTAGTCATATTCGGTGGGTGGCTTTGGGCTGTCTTCAAGCACTTGTTTATCACTTCCGTCTGGCCATCAGTTTATGGGTGATACGTCGTACTCCTTTCCAATTTAGTGCCCTGCAAATGGAATAACTCTGTCCAAAATCTGCTTGTGAAGATGCAAGTAGAATTTGGCACAAGCACAATGCGTCCCTTATAGCGTAATTCTTTTGAGTCTCAATTGTAATGAGCCACGGAGTTTAGTGCTTCCTCCAATTTTTTTATAATCTTACTAGTCTCTGGATCTTCTTGCCATTCCATCTTAATATCCTCAAGGAAGTTGCTAGTCGAAAGTGAAACGATCAAAAATTTAGCTTGCTCAGGTAGTTGTGAAAGCGCATCTGCAACAACATTCTCTTTCCCCTTTTTGTAAGTTATTTCATAATCAAATCCAAGAAGTTTTGTTACCCATTTTTGCTGCTCAGGGGATGATATCTTTTGCTCCAAAAAGTACTTGAGGCTTTTATGGTCAGTTTTAATTTGAAATCGTCGACCGATCAAGTAGGGTCTCCACCTCATTGCTGCGCGCACAATGGCAAGCATCTCCTTGTCATATGTTGATATATTTTGATGGAAGGGAGATAATGCCTTGCTAGTGTATGTGAGTAGTCGACAATCTTGCATGAGAATGGCTCCAATTCCGATTCCAGATGCATCGACCTCAATAATGAAGGGTCGGTTGAAATTTGGTAGTGCTAGCACCGGCGTCGTCGTCATGGCTGCCATAAGTTTGTCGAAGGCAGCGGAGGCTTTGTCCATCCATTGGAAGATATCTTTTTTCAGTAAGGGAATAAGTGGTGCACTGATCTTTCCATAGTTTTTCATGAACTTGCGGTTGTAGTCTATTAAACTAAGAAAGCCACGTAGCGATTTTATGTTCCTCGAGGTCAGCCAGTTTTGCATTGCTCCAATTTTAGAGGGGTCCACTATCACACGTTCCTCTGATATGATATGCCCAAGATATTCCACCTTCTGGTGAAGAAAGCAAAAATTTGTAGTGGCCATTGTGTGTTCAAAAGGTAGTTTTCGGTATATCTTCTTTGCACCCTCATATTTAATGATACCCGGATCGAAGGTCCAGCTTTGTGAAGATTTGTGCTCCCTTTCATTTAGCAATTCATCTGCTATTGGAATAGGATATTTATCCTTGACGGTTATTCCGTTGAGGGTTCGGTAATCAACGCACATTTGCCATGTTTCGTCCTTCTTTCGTACGAAGAGCATTGATGAAGAGTAGGGGCTGCAACTTGGTCGAATAACTCCTGTTTTGAGCATCTCTTTTATAATCCTTTCTATTTCATCCTTCTGCAGATATGAATATTGATATAGCCAAATATTTGCAAGAGATTTGCCCAGAAGAATCGGTATACAATGATCATGTCGATGGGCAAGAGGTAAGTTGCGCGGTTCGTCAAATATATCTGAAAATTCAGCAAGCAAAGGAAGTAGGTTTGGATCTTCAAATTCTATTGGCTCTCCCTTAGTTTGCTGCTCAAGTTGTACCAAAAAGCCGCTGCATGCTTTATGCAAAACCTTCTCCATATGTTGTGTGCAAATCATCATTACGTCGCCCCCACGTTTCCCGTGTAGAATCACCTGTTTTTCTTTGCTGTAAAATCTCAAAATTAGTTTCATAAAATTCCAGGAAACATCACCTAATATCATCAACCATTCAATTTTGAGCATGGCCTCATGATCATCAAGAGGGAGGAGGAAGAAATTGGTCATAATTTCTTGGTCTTGCAGCAATAGTTTCACCTGTGGGCATCTTTGGTCGCACTTTAGGATTCTGCCGTCAGCAACCTTTACATCGAACTTGCTGCAACCTTCTATATGTAGTGCCATCCAAGCAGCAACCTTACTGTTTAGGAAGTTATTAGTACTGCCCGTGTCGATGAGAACAGTGATCGGTTGTTGTTTGAGAAGGCCTCCAACTTTCATCATTTGCGGGTTGGAGTAGCCGGCTAATGCGTGTACCGTAACGTCGGTTGGTTGTGGCTCTTCTTCTACATCTTTATTATGTTCAAAGCTCTCTTCTGGATGTTCAATGACCTCTTCTTCTACTGGTTCAATCATAAGAAGCCTCCCTTTTCTACAGCGATGCTCGCGGCTCCACGGCTCGTCGCAATGCCAATATAACTCCTTTGTAGATCGCTCCCGAAGCTCTCCTCTTGTCATCATTTTTGGTGCAAGAACTTGATTGATAGTAGGGGGGGGTGAGGGCTTCTGCATTATAGGTTTAGAAGCGATCCTAGTTCTTCGGGCTTCATGGTTCAATCGCTCCTCTTGATGTCGTGCGAAAGAGATGACTGCCATAAGCGTGTACGGTTGTCGTGCTTTAACTTCTCCCCGGATCTCCGGCTTCAAGCCCTCAATGAAGGTCCCCAATAGCTGTTTTTGAGACCAATCACGAGTTTGATTAGATAACATTTCAAACCTGGTTTGGTACTCCCGAACGGTAGAGGTTTGTCGGATCTTTGCTAGAACGTCAATGTTCTCGTAATCGGTTGGTCCGAAGCGGATCAATAGTCCTTCTTTGAATTGTCACCATGAGAGAACTCCATGAGCATATTTAAACCAGTGAAACCATTGTATGGCATCCCCTTCAAGATGTATAGCTGCAATTTCCACCATAGATGCATCCACAGTTTTGTGGTACCGAAAATATCGCTCCGCACGCGAGATCCAACCAATCGGGTCTCCTTCTTCCCATCTAGGGAAGTCCACCCTCATTCGTGGATAGTTGAGATCAGTCATTGAACCTCTCCTCTCTTGGAAGTCATCTCTTCGGGCTTGGTGCGATTGGTTAGAGCTCTCTCCTTGATGTGATTTCTTCGAGCTTAGTGGTCGGCCCAAACTGAGTTCGGTAAAGAGAGTCCGAATCTTATCCTCCATTCGCACCTCCAAGGCTTCGAATTTAGCATTGATTGCCTCCCTAGATGCCATAGAATATGTCTCCAAATCTGTGATGTTTAGATCTCTCTTTTGTTGTCGGGTTAAAGGCAAGTATGGGTTGAGAGAAGTGATGGTCAAAAGGGTTGGTGGATTGGTGGATGTAGGCTGCGGTTTAGGCTTGTTTTGTGGCCGTTTTGGGTGTAGTTTGAGGGTGTGGTTTGGTGAAGTTTTAAAGCTGTGGATGAAAGTTTTAGATCTATGGTAGATGGCAGCAAAGGTTTGATAGAAATCAGTGGAAGTTTGCTGCAGAATTGTGTTGTCTTGTAAGAGTAGAATTGTCGTCGAAGAAACAGTGGTTTCTCAACGAAATTTCCACAAAAAACTTGAGAGATTTGAGGAGGGAATTGATAGCAAAATCTCAGTGTATATGACAGTAAGTATGTCCAATTTAATCAAGAAAATTTCGGCAGTATAACAGCAAAGAAATTGGTGCAAGTTGCGATAGCAGAATTCTCGTCGAAAAATTTCAGCGGTTTGCGATGAAAATTTACAGCAACACAAAATTGTTTTTAGAGATGAATTCCTCAATAGATCAATCTTAGATGGAAGCCAAGATGATCTATAAAGTGTAGAAGAAATTTCGTTCAAAAAAGATTACAAATAGATCGGTTAAGGCAACAATATGCGGCTGAAATTTTCTGCAGCACAGATTTTCAAGTATAGCAGATTGGACGTAAAAGACTAGTGGTTTATATTGAGAATTTTTTGATAAAACCAAAAGGAAATCCTCTATTAGGAAGTATCAAATCTATCATAAAAATTTCATAGACATTTGGATAGAAAAAATGTAGTAGCAAGATCAAACAAACTATGCTATGCGGCTGAAATCTTATAGTGCAGATTTTTAAGTATAGCAGATTAGATGTAAAAGATCAATGGTTTATATTAGGAATTTTTTGACAAAACCAAAGAGAAATCTGCCTTTAGGAAGTGTCAATTATGTCATAAAAATTTCGTAGAGATTTGAATAGAAAAAATGCAGTAGCAAGATCAAATAGACTGTGTTATGCGGTTAGAATTCTGTAATGTATCTTTCGTCGTAGAGATGAAAACTTTGCGACGAAAAGTTTATGCAGCAATATAGGAACAATTTTTTTTTTGGATTTTTGAATAAGGATAACTAAATTGCAGCAGCAATAAGGTAGGAAACCAGAACCTGTTGCAATTCACGGGGAGATCAAAGAATGATCTGCGGTGGTGGAGATGACGGTGGAATTTAGCGACGATCTTTTAAGCAATTATGGGAATTGCTTTGGGCGGCTGTGGAGAGAAGATGGATGGCTGTGGAAGGGCAGTGAGATGCCAAGAACGCTGCTCTGATACCAAGTGTTAGAACCCTTGCAGTTTCTAAGCTTAGGGTTGATCTCTTTAGGGGATCGGCCTCCTGGAACTCTATAGGGGTTCCTTCCTCCAAGTTGCTGCTCAAAGGCTGCAGAAAAGATTCATCTATTGCTTATCAAAAGAGTAGGAATACATGACTATTTATAGGGTTTCTAAACCCTAACTCCTAATAGGACTCTTACTCAAGACTCCTACTCAATTAAGACTTCTACTCAAGACTCCTAATAGGATTCCTACTCAAGACTCCTATTCCTTTACAACTCCTAATTCTTCTTTAAGAAATAACCTCCAAACCCTAGCCGGCCTCTTCACCTCTTTAATAAGGGTCGGTTTAGGTAGGTTTTACATAAATGCCCCAATCAATTAGGACTCTCCTAGCTAGAGTCCTAACAGATGGATGCAGCTAGTCTCATAGCTGCTTATGTGGGGACACTAGGGATATAGTACAGGTGCTCATTGGAGAATGAGTTCACTGATTGATCTACTTACGGAATGCTGGATGGTTGTTGATGCCTTATTGTCAGACAACGATTTCGTAGTCCTAGTGGTGTATCTGGTCCTCAGACTTGAGACACCAATGATGTCCTGCATAAGTGCTCCACTCTTTGATACCAGATTTTTAGGTTCGGATGTCCCAAATCTAGTACAACCAGTCATCATGAGTGATAGTCAACCTTACAAGGGCTATTAATTGTCGATAGAGGATCATCCACTCTTGGTATCATGAGAGGAATGTCCCATGTGTTCTTGCTCAGATAAATCCCTAGTTAGGGTCATTCAAATTGAGAGAGAAAGAGTGCTCCAGAAGAATTCGATTAGAGTGAGACTCGAGTAGAAACCATATGGGTCTGATAGCACCATGCCCGATATACGGTCTCTAGGATATTAGATCGATTAAGGGCTATAAGTACATGGTAACTAAGGACAGACAGGTCCAATGGATTGGATTCCCCTATATCGTCAGGGGATTGTGGCGTAGTGGCCTAGTACGTCCGTAGTCGATAAGTCGAATGAATTATGATGTAAATAATTCACTAAGCCAGAAGGAGTTCTGTCAGGTATGACTCATGGCTAGCTCGATATTAGACCTAGAGGGTGCTAGTCATAGGTGCCCAATAAGCCAATCACGTGAGTGATGGCACGTGTGACTTGACACGGAATCTTTTTGCTTATTATATTTTAACATTTATCACTTTATACTGTCTATTACATATATATATATATATATATGTATGTACATACATGTACATACATGTATGTACATGTATATATACATATATACATGTATATATGTATATATATACATGTATATATATACATATATATACATGTATATATATGTATATATATATACATGTATATGTATATATACATATATACATATATGTATATATGTATATATACATATACATATATACATATATACATATATACATATATATATATACATATATATATATACATACATATATATATATATACATACATATATATATATACATATACATACATATATACATATATACATATATACATATATACATATATACATATATATGTATATACATATACATATGTATATATACATATATATATATTGTGATGTCTTTTGATCTATGCAATGAAAATCGAATCATGATGAGATCACCATAATGAAACCAATTCACCTTTAAACACAGATCCTAAATAATCCTGGTCCTAGGTTACTTGAGAGGGACATGTGATAAACGGACAGACTGGTGTGCTGTATACTCATCCATATGATGGATGTAGCTGGTCTCATATGGGGACATTAGGGATACAATACAGGTACTCATTGTAGAATGAGTTCACTGATTGATCCGCTTACGGAATACTGGATGGTTGATGATGCCTTATTGTCAGACAGCGATTCCGTAGTCCTAATGGTGTATCTGGTCCTTAGACTTGAGACACCAAGGATGTCTTGTATGAGTGCTCCACTCTTTGATACTAGACTTGGATTTCCCAAATCTAGTACAACTGGTCATTGGGAGTGGCAATCGACCTTACGAGGGCTATTAAGTGTCTATAGAGGATCATCCACTCTCGGCATCATGATAGGAATATCCTATATGTTCTTGCTCAGACAAATCCCTAGCTAGGGTGCTCCATTGTCACTTAAACCTACTTAAACCTACTTAAACCTACTTAAACCATTGTCACTTTTGTTATGAAATACTGGATGGTTGATGATGCCTTATTGTCAGACAGCGATTCCATAGTCCTAGTGGTGTATCTGGTCCTTAGACTTGAGACACCAAGGATGTCTTGTATGAGTGCTCCACTCTTTGATACCAAACTTATAAGTTTGGATGTCCCAGATCTAGTACACCTAGTCATTGGGAGTGATAGTCGACCTTACGAGGGCTATTGAGTGTCGATAGAGGATCATCCACTCTCGACGTCATGAGAGGAATATCCCATGTGTTCTTACTCAGACAAATCTCTAGCTAGGGTCATTTAGGTTGAGAGAGAAAGAGTTCTCCGGGAGAATCCAATTAGAGCGAGACTTGAGTAGAAACCATATGGGTTTGACAACACCATGCCCAATATACGGTCTCTGGGATATTAGATGGATGAGAGACTATAGGTATACGATAACTGAGGACAGACAGATCCAATGGATTGGATTCCCCTGTATCGTTTGGGGACTACGGCGTAGTGGCCTAGTATGTCCGTAGTCGATGAGTCAAGTGAATTATTACAGAGATACTAATTCACTGAGCTAGAAGGAGTTCTGACAGCTATGACTCATGGCCAGCTCAATATTGGGCCTAGAGGGTCGCACACATATGGTAGGCATTGCGATGAGTAGAGGTTCGGATATGAGATATCCGTCGGAGCCCTTATCTTATTGGATATCCAATATGCCTCTGAATTATTGGATCCCATGGACAAGATCCAATAAGAGCCCATGAGAGATTATTGGATAGAGATCCACTAATCTAAAAGGCTTGGATAATTTGATACAGATCCAATACCCACTAGGGGAGGATCCATTAGGGTTTGACAGGGGGCCTCTATAAATAGGAGGGATTCGAAGCCTCATAGGCTAGAGCCTTTGCTTACCTCTCCTATTCTCCCCTCCTCCACCCTTGGAGTTTTGAGGAGCGTTGTCGTAGCCTTGCTGTGTGGATCACCGCTAGAGAGGAAGATGCTTGACCTCCTTCCCCCTCTCCTAGAGATCTGTAAGGAAACAGGGATATACGATCTCCCTAGGTAACACAATCTATTCAATATGCAGTTTGTTTCGCGGATTTTTGCCCACCAATCTTCACACGACGATGAACATTTCTTTGGGAATAGGAGATTTTGTTTTCTTGTTTTTCCGTTGTGCCTCTGATGTCGCCCCCCAGATTTCCCAACAAAGGGTCACATACATATGGTAGGCGTTGCGATGAGTAGAGGTTCGAATATGAGATATCCGTCAGAGCCCCTATCTTATTGGATATCCAATAAGCCCCTGAATTATTGGATCCTATGAATGAGGTTCAAAATAAGCCCATGACAGATTATTTGGATAGGGATCCACTAATCTAAGAGGCTTGGGTAATTGGATGTAGATTCAATACCCAATAGGGGAGGATCCTTTAGGGTTTGATAGGGGACCTCTATAAATAGGAGGGATTCAGTGGTTCACAAGCCTAGAGTTTTGAAGAGCGCCATTGCAGCCCTGCCATATAGATCTCCACTAGAGAGGAGGGTGCTTGACCTCCTTCACCTACTTCTAGAGATTTGTAGGGATTCAGGGATATACAATCTCCCTAGGTAACACAATTTATCTTATATGCAGTTTTAAGTTTCGTAAATTTTTACGCACTAATCTTTACATAATGATAAACATCTTTTTGAGAAATTGGGGATTTTATTTTCTGTTCTTCTGTTGCACATGTGATGCCGCTCCCTAGATTTCCAAATAGTGGTATCATAGCTAGGTTGTTTGTGCGATAGATTGGTTTTGAACTGCGTGTGTTATGTTTTGGAGAAGCTTTTAGCATCAAAATTATTGACACAAAAGCAAGGAAGGGTAGCAATGGTTGTTGCCCTCGATCTGCGAGCGTGCAATGGCCTATAGCGATAGCACAAAGTTGGTGCACGCGTAGGTGCTGCGCCTGTAGCAGTCGGCCAGCGACCTGCATGTAGCAAGCTTACGACCAGCGGGGGCTAGCAGCCCGCGGATGCCCCACCCACGAGTGCTGCCTGCGGCAACAACACCCGCAAGGGCAGGTGGCTTCTACAAGCAGCCTGCGATGGCCGGCAGCTCGTGTGCATACAACGACACTTGTGGCCGCTGCGCCCGCAAGCATAGGCATTACGGGGCAATAGCGCCTGAAGCCGTTGCACCCGCGTGGTGAAGCAAAACTCCCCGTAGGGGCGCCCGCCCGCGTTGGCAACGCCACCCGCGGGGGCACCCGACCATAGGGGTGGCGTCGCTCGCAAGCAGGGGTAGTGCCCCTACCCCCGCACCGCACAGGCCACCGCCGGTAGGGTAGCGGCAACCGTAGTAGCAGGAGAAAGAGGGTTAGGGTTTCATGGGCAAAAGATAATTTTGCCCTTCAAAATTTGGGAAATGCCAGTTCAGCACTTTGTCCAAATTATGAAAATACCCCTCAAAATTTAGAAAATTCCCAACATGTACTTGATTTTAGAAAATATTAATTAATTAAAAGGTTTAACTAATTATTATTTTATTATTATCTAGTAGTCTTACATGATGATAATTTATACATGTGTGTATGATATGTGGCTCTGCAAGGTAGCGGCACTAGCGGCAATTGTGCCTATAGGCAAAACTCCCCGTAGGGGCGCCCGCCCAGCGTTGGCAACGCCACCCGCGGGGGCACCCGACCATAGGGGTGGCGTCGCTCGCAAGCAGGGGTAGTGCCCCTACCCCCGCACCGCACAGGCCACGGCCACCGCCGGTAGGGTAGCGGCAACCGTAGTAGCAGGAGAAAGAGGGTTAGGGTTTCATGGGCAAAAGATAATTTTGCCCTTCAAAATTTGGGAAATGCCAGTTCAGCACTTTGTCCAAATTATGAAAATACCCCTCAAAATTTAGAAAATTCCCAACATGTACTTGATTTTAGAAAATATTAATTAATTAAAAGGTTTAACTAATTATTATTTTATTATTATCTAGTAGTCTTACATGATGATAATTTATACATGTGATGTATGATATGTGGACAGATGATAATGGATTGTGTGATGTGTGTACTTGTGATTATTATTATTGGGGCCTGCGAGTCTCTATTATATTTCTCATTTATTGTCGGGCCTACGTGCCTATAATTGAGTTGTAACCACATGAGGAGGCGTAGTGGGAGCATGGATACGATAGCGGGACCCATGAGACAGACGATCGCGATGCATGGAGATGCGCCGAGATGTTGACAGAACCGACGACGATGAGATGGATGATCACAAGGCATGGAGATATACCGCTACACACATAGAACTTGATGTGAGTGAATAGGCCCACTAGCTTGGGCCTGATCACATTAGGTTGTGGTCCATGATCATCTGGTATGATTGCTCATATGATGTGTGATTGCTTATACACCTACTAGATATATATATATATATATTTGCATGCAATGTAGATATATATTAAGTATGTCTATGTGTGACATGTTACATTAGGAGACCAAATCAAAGAAACCCCTCTCTCGATAATATTAAGTCGGTAAACATGAGGCAATTAGATTGACTCACGTAGTCTTTCATCGTTATAGGTAGGAACCGATTTGTTAGGACTCTAGCTAGGGGAGTCCTAATTGAGAGGGACATTCATGTAAAACCTACCTAAGCCGACCCCTATTAAAAAGGGGAAGAGGCCGGCTAGGGTTAGGAGGTTGTTTCTTAGAGAAGAATTAGGAATTGAAAAGAAATAAGAGTCTTGAGTAGGAGTCCTATTAGGAGTTAATTAGAAGTAGGAGTCTTGAGTAGGAGTCCTATTAGGAGTTAAGGTTTAGAAGCCCTATAAGTAGCCATGTATTCCTCCTCTTTTCATAAGCAATAGATGAATATTTTCTGTAGCCTTTGAGCAGCAACTTGGAGGAAGGAACCCCTATAGAGTTCCAGGAGGCCGATCCCCTAAAGAGATCAACCCCAAGCTTAGAATCTGTAAAGGTTCTAACACGTGATATCAGAGCAGCATTTTTGGCGTCTCGCTGCCCTTCCACAGCCATCCATCATCTCTCTACAGCCGCCCAAAGCAATTCCCACAATTGCTTAAAAGATCGTCGCTAAATTCCGCCATCATCTCCACCACCGCAGATCATCCTTTGATCTCACCGTGAATTGTAACAGGTTCTGGTTTCTTACCTTACTGCTACTGCAATTTAGTTATCCTTATTCAAAAATCCAAAAAAAAATATGTTCCTATATTGCTGCATAAACTTTTGGTCGCAAAGTTTTCATCTCTACGACGAAAGATACATTGCAGAATTCTAACCGCATAACAAAGTCTGTTTGATCTTGCTATTGCGTTTTTTCTATCCAAATCCCTACGAAATTTTTATGACAGATTTGACACTTCCTAACAGTAGATTTCCCTTTGGTTTTATCAAAAAATTCTCAATATAAACCATTGATCTTTTACATCTAATCTGCTGTACTTGAAAATCTGCACTGTAAAATTTCAGCTGCACAACACAACTTGTTTGATCTTGTTACTGCATTTTTTCTATCCAAATCTCTACAAAATTTTTATGACAGCTTTGACACATCCTAATAGCAGATTTTCCTTTGGTTTTGTCAAAAATTTCTTAATATAAACCATTAATCTTTTATGTCTAAACTATTATACTTGAAAATCTGCACTGTGAAATTTCAACCGCATAGTACAAATTGTTTAATCTTGCTACTATATTTTTCTGTCCAAATCTCTATGAAATTTTTATGATAGCTTTGACACTTCCTAACAGTAGATTTCCCTTTAGTTTCGTCGAAAAATTCTCAATATAAACTACTGATATTTTATGTCCAATCTATGACACTTGAAAATCTGTGCTGCAGAAAATTTCAGCAGCATATTGTTGCCTTAACCGATCTATTTGCAATCTTTTTGAAAAAAATTTCTTATATATTTCATAGATCGTCTAAGATTGATCTATTAAGGAATTCACCTCTAAAAACGATTTTGTGTTGCTGTAAATTTTCGTCGCAAACCGCTGAAATTTTTCAACGAGAATTCTGCTATCGCAACTTGCACCAATTTCTTTGCTGTTATACTGCTGAAATTTTCTTGATTAAATTGGACATACTTACTGTCATATACACTAAGATTTTGCTATCAATTCCCTCCTCAAATCTCTCAAGTTTTTTGTGGAAATTTTGTTGAGAAACCGCTGTTTCTTCGACAACAATTCTGCTCTTACAAGACAACACAATTCTGCAGCAAACTTCCATTGATTTCTATTAAACCTTTGCTGCCATCTACCACAGATCTAAAACTTTCATCCACAGCCCTAAAACTCCACCAAACCACACTCTCAAACTATACCCAAAACAACCACAAAACAAGCCTAAACTGTAGCCTACATCCACCAATCCACCAACCCTTTCGACCACCACTTCTCTCAACCTATACATGCCTTTAACCCGACAACAAAAGAGAGATCTTAACATCACAGATTTAGAGGCATGTACTATGGCATCTGAGGTGGCAATCAATGCAAATTCGAAGCCTTTAAAGCGCAAATGGAGGATAAGATTCGGACGCTCTTTACTGAACTCAGATTGGGCCGACCACCAAGCCCGAAGAAATTACATCAAGGAGAGAGCTCTGCCCAATCGTACCAAGCCTGAAGAGATGACTTCCAAGGGAGGGGAGGTTCTATGATTGATCCCAATTATCCACGCATGAGGGTGGACTTCCCTAGATGGGAAGAAGGAGGCCCGATTGGTTGGATCTCGCGCGCGGAGCGATATTTTCGGTACCACAAAACCATGGACGCATCTATGGTGGAAATTGTAGCGATACATCTTGAAGGGGATGCTATACAGTGGTTTAACTAGTTTGAACACACTCATGGAGTACTCTCATGGCGACAATTCAAAGAAGGGCTGCTAATCCGCTTCGGACCAACCGATTACGAGAACATTGATGGACAACTAGCAACGATCCGACAAATCTCCACCATTCAGGAATACCAAACCAGGTTTGAAAGATTATCTAATCAAACTCGTGATTGGTCCGAAAAACAACTATTGGGGACCTTCATTGAGGGCTTGAAGCCGGAGATCCGGGAAGAAGTTAAAGCGCGACAACCATACACGCTTATGGCAGCCATCTCTTTCGCACGACATTAAGAGGAGCGATTGAACCATGAAGCTTGGAGGACTAGGATCGCTTTTCGACCTACAATGTAGAAGCCCTCAGCCCCCTCTACTATCAACCGAGTCCCAACACAAAAAATGATGACAAGAGAAGAGCTTTGGGAGCGATCTACGAAGGAGTTATGTTTGCACCGCGACGAGCCGTGGAGCCGCGAGCATCACTGCAGAAAAGGGAGACTTCTTATGATTAAACTAGTAGAAGAAGAGGTCATTGAACATCTAGAAGAGAGCCTTGATAATGAAGAAGAAGATGTAGAAGAAGAGCCACACAACCAACCGAAGTTATGGTACATGCACTAACCGGCTACTCAAACCCGCAAACGATGAAAGTTGAAGGCCTTCTCAAACAACAATCGATCACTGTTCTCATCGACACGGGTAGCACTAATAACTTCCTAGATAGTAAAGTTGCTGTTCAGATGGCCTTACCTATCGAGTATTACAGTAGGTTTAACGTCAAGTTTATCGACGAACGGATTTTGAAGTGTGATCGTAGGCGCCCGTGGGAGAAACTATTACTACAGGAACAAGAGATAATTGCAGATTTCTTCCTCTTCCCTCTTGATGATCATGAGGCCATGCTCAGAATTAAATGGTTGATGACATTAGGTGATGTTTTCTAGAATTTTATGAAACTAATTTTGAGATTTTTCAATAAAGGGAAACAGGTGATTCTATATGGGAAACGTGGGGGCGACGTAATGACGATTTGCACACAATAAATGGAGAAGGTTTTGCATAAAGCATGCAACGACTTTTTAGTACAACTTGAGCAGCAAACTAAGGGAGCGCTAATAGAATTTGAAGATCCAAACCTACTCTCTTTGCTTGCTGAATTTTCAGATATATTTGACGAACCACGCAACCTACCTCTTGCCCATCGGCATGATCATTGTATACCGATTCTTCTGGGCGAACCTCCTGCAAATATTTGGCTACATCAACATTCATATCTGCAGAAGGATGAAATAGAAAGGATTGTAAAAGAGATGCCCGAAATAGGAGTTATTCGGCTAAGTTGCAGCCCCTACTTTTCACCGGTGCTCTTCGTATGAAAGAAGGACGAAACATGGCGAATGTGCATTGATTACCGAACCTTCAATGGCATAACCATCAAGGACAAATATCCTATTCCAATAGCAGATGAATTGCTAGATGAAAGGGAGCACAAATCTTCACAAAGCTGGACCTTCGATCCAGGTATCATCAAATATGAGTGTGCAAAGAAGACATACCGAAAATCGCCTTTCGAACACACAACGACTATTATGAATTTTTGCCAGAAGGTAGAATATCTTGGGCATATCATATCAGAGGAAGATGTGGTAGTGGACCCCTCCAAAATAAAAGCAATGCAGAACCGGCCGACCTCGAGGAACATAAAATTGCTACATGGCTTTCTGGGTTTAATAGGCTACTACTGCAAGTTCATGAAAAACTATGGAAAGATCAGTGCACCACTTACTTCCTTACTAAAACAAGATGTCTTCCAATGGTTGGACAAAGCCTTCATTGCCTTCAACAAACTTAAGGCAGCCATGACGACGTCGCCGGTGCTAGCACTACCAGATTTTAACCGGCCCTTCATTATTGAGGCTGACGCATCTGGAGTTAGAATTGAAACCATTCTCATGTAAGATGGTCGACCACTCGCATACACTAGCAAGGCATTATCTCCCTCCCATCAAAATATGTCAACATATGATAAGGAGATGCTCGCCATTATGCACGCAGCAACGAGGTGGAGACCCTACTTGATCGGTCGACAATTTCAAATTAAAACCGACCATAAAAGCCTCAAGTACTTTTTGGAGCAAAAGATATCATCCCTTGAGCAGCAAAAATGGGTAACAAAACTTCTTGGATTTGATTATGAAATAACTTACAAAAAGGGGAAAGAGAATGTTGTTGCAGATACGCTTTCGCAGCTACCCAAGCAAGCTGAATTTTCGGTTGTTTCACTTCCGACCAGTGACTTCCTTGAGGATATTATGATAGAATGGTAGGAAGATCCGGAGACCAGCAAGATCATAAAAAAATTGGAGGAAGCATCAAGCTCCGTGGCTCATTACAATTGGGACTCAAAAGAATTACACTATAGAGGACGCATTGTGCTTATGACAAATTCTACTTGCATCTTCACGAGCAGATTTTGGACAAAGTTATTCCATATATAGGGTACTAAATTGAAAAGGAGTATAGCATATCACCCACAAACCAATAGCTAGACGGAAGTTGTAAATAGGTGCTTGGAGGCAGCCCAAAGCCATCCACCAAATATGACTACTCAAGGAGAACTCCAAATCCAGCCAAGTGCCATTATTGATCGACGGATCGTGACTCGACGACGACGACCCACTACTGAAGTGCTAATATAGTGGGCGAACCTACCGACAGAAGATGCCACTTGGGAGAATAATGACGACTTGAAGATCAAATTCCCAGAATTCATGAATCGTTAGCCTCGAGGACAAGGCTGATTTGAAGAGGGAGGGTCTGTTAGGACTCTAGCTAGGAGAGTCCTAATTGAGAGGGACATTCATGTAAAACCTACCTAAGCCGACCCCTATTAAAAAGGGGAAGAGGCCGGCTAGGGTTAGGAGGTTGTTTCTTAGAGAAGAATTAGGAATTGAAAAGGAATAGGAGTCTTGAGTAGGAGTCCTATTAGGAGTTAATTAGAAGTAGGAGTCTTGAGTAGGAGTCCTATTAGGAGTTAAGGTTTAGAAGCCCTATAAATAGCCATGTATTCCTCCTCTTTTCATAAGCAATAGATGAATATTTTCTGCAGCCTTTGAGCAGCAACTTGGAGGAAGGAACCCCTATAGAGTTCCAGGAGGCCGATCCCCTAAAGAGATCAACCCCAAGCTTAGAATCTGCAAGGGTTCTAACACGATTCTCGGTATAGGTTGAGTTGGTCGAGTCCCTCAAGACACACCTATATCACGATTTGCTATCTTGCCTACAACATAAAGATGTCAACGGTGACCTGAGGACATGGTATGCTTAGTCGAGTCCCTCGAGGGTATATCATCAAAACAGACTCATCTTGTAACGATGGTGTTAACTTAATCGAACATCATGGTTGGTCGAGTCCCTCGAGACTATGGTGATTCTAAGGTCGAACAAGATGGGAATCACAAGAAGTTGTGATCGGCAAGAATTGCCTACCTTTCGGGCTTATTGTGATTGGTCGAGTCCCTCAAGTTTACACTAAGACACTGATTGGATCATGCTCCCTACTAGAAGTCTGTCGGAGACTTCCGTTTCACGTGCTGAGGGTGTCGTGTGACTCGCCAACAAAATAGTGGGAGCAGATTAAGATAGAAGTCCATATCTTGATTATTTATTTTTTGTAAAATTTGCATGTTATTCATTCCTGCTGCATCTTTATTTTCAGAAAATATCTCTTTCAAATCCCTTACATGACATACTTGATGTCAATCGCCTCACTGATCCAAATTAAATGGATTGGCTTAGCAACTTGAGAATTGTTCTCACGGTGGAGAAAATCGCGTACGTCCTTGATATAGTGATGCTGTTAGGACTCTAGCTAGGAGAGTCCTAATTGATAGGGGCATTCATGTAAAACCTACTTAAGCCGATGGTTGATGATGCCGACTATGAGTCATATGCAACTTGTGAGCCTTCCCTTCATGGAAAACTGACCAACTCTCAATTTAGTGGAACTGGAGAAAGAGCCACTTAGCTATTGGAACTTATAAATAGTGATGTATGTGGATCCATGTCAACTCATGCCATTGGTGGTTGCTCCCACTTTATTACCTTTACTGATGATTTCTTAAGGTATGGATATGTGTACTTAATGAAGTACAAGTCTGAGGCCTTTGAGAAATTCAGAGAGTATAAGAATAAAGTGGAGAACCATATTAGAAAGAGTATCAAGACTCTTCAATCAGATCGAGGATGTGAGTACTTAAGTATAGAGTTTACTCAGTTCCTCAAGGACCATGGGATATTATCCCAATGGACACCTCTTTATACACCTCAGCTTAATGGTGTGTCTGAAAGGAGGAATCGTATGCTGTTAGACATGGTACGGTCCATGATGAGTTTCGCTGACCTACCCATCTCATTATGGGGATATGCCCTAGAGACCGCAGGTTACCTTTTGAACCAAGTTTCAACTAAGTCAGTAGTATCTACACCATATGAGATATAGAAAGGGAAGAAGCCTAATTTTAAAGTTATTAAGATTTGGAGCTGCCCTACCCACGTTAAAAGACACAACCCCGGTAAGTTGAAATCAAGGACGGAGTATTGCAAGTTCGTGGTATACCCCAAGGAAACTTGTGGGTATTATTGTTGAATCTTGGATTTCGATGATGAAGTCAATTGTTATTTGTTTATCTAATCCTTATGTTGAGATAAGTGTGCAGGATTAACTATGATGGCAGTAAGACATGCAGCAAGTGTTGAGCCGGAGTCAAGACTAAGATCACGTTGGGGGTTCGAGAGTTCGTCGGAAGTCCGGATGTTTCATTGGAAGTTCTGCGGGAACTATACAAGAAGTCCAGGAGCTTGCCAAAGAAGCTTGTCAGAACATACCAAGAAGACCATCACGAAGTCCAAGAGCTTGCCGGGAGTCCGCTAGAACATCGTCGAGGGTTCGTCGGATGTTCGTCGGAAGTTCACGGGAGCTTGTCGGAAGAAGCGATTGACACACCGGAACACGAATTGCAGTAATAATGTCTTAATTGTCGTAGTTAGTATGTAGATTAAGTTAGGATTGGGTGGTGATCCCACTAACTTAATCAGGGGCCAATTGGGCCCTTAACAAACCCAAATTAGGCCAAATGGAATAGCCCATTCGGACCCAGAATTCCTGGTCGGTAGTGACACTGCCCAAGAGACTCGGTCTCCAATGAATTTTGGGTGGTGGTACCAGTGGTAGTTATTGCTACTAGCGGTGGTACCACCAGAGCCCGGTCTCCAAGCTCTGCCAAGTAGTGGTACCACCCAGATTGAGCGATAGTACCGCTCAGTGATAGATGACAAGCGGTGGTACTGCCGTGACATCGGAAATCTAGGAATGGACAATTTTGAGCTCCATTTTCAAACTCATTGGGGCCCATATAAACCCCACCCTTTCCTGCATGAAAGGGTACCGAAAACTTGCTTTAATCTTGAGTATCTAAGGGCTTAAAAGTGTTGTAAAAGCTAGAGTTCTCCTCCTTCTTTCTTCTAAGTGTTTAGATCATTCAAAAGAGGAGTGAAAACTTGTAAGGGTTGTCTCCTAAGCCCGTCAAAAGGAGGAAAGCTATAAAAGGGTGGTTGGCCTTCGCCTATTGAAGGAAGGCCTCTAGTGGATGTCAGTGACCTCATCGGTGGAGGAAGCCAAAAGTGGATGTAAGTCACGATTGACTGAACCACTGTAAATCTCGGTTTGCATTTACACTTCTGCTTACTCTTAACTTTAAAGATATTTCTGAAACGGTTTTCGTATGAAAGTCTTTTTAACCGAAGAAAGTTTTCCGCTGCACTAACTCATGCCCCCCCCCTCTTAGTGCTCTTGATCCTAACAATTGTTATCAGAGCGGGTTCACTCTCAGTTGGATTAAAACCCAAGAAAGATGGCATATGCGGAAACCAAGAGGGTCACTTTATTACACGTCCGCCCATGTTCAATGAGATGGATTACACCTATTGGAAGACCCGAATGAGGATCTTCCTTATTTCCATGGATTTTGAACTTTGGAATATTGTTGAAAATGAATTTTCAAAGTCTTCTCTTCCAATGATCGATTGGAATGAATTGGAGAAGACTTTCACTCTAAATACAAAGGCTATGAATGCCTTATTTTATGCACTTGATAAAACCGAGTTAAATCATGTTTTAATTTGTGAAACTGCATTTGATATTTGGCATATACTCGAAGTGACTCACGAAGACACGAGTTGAGTGAAAGAGTCAAAAATCAATCTTTTAGTACATTCTTATGAACTTTTTCGAATGAAACCGATTGAGACCATAGGCGACATGTACACCTGCTTTATGGATGTCGTCAATGGTCTAAAAGGACTCAGTAAAAGTTTTTCGAATTTTGAGCTTGTTAATAAAATTCTAAGATCCCTTCCAAAGAGTTAGGACTCTAAAGTCACTGCCATTCAAGAGGCTAAAGATTTAAACAACTTCCCTCTTGAAGAATTAATCGGGTCTTTAATGACCTCTGAAATGACTTACAAAGCTCATGAAGAGTATGAGGACACCCTTCCAAAGAACAGGAAGGATATGACACTTAGAACTCAAGAAGACCACTTGAGAGAAAACTCAAGTGATGAGGACTTTGACGATGACTTGACATTTTTAATAAGAAAATTTAAAAAAATTATTAAAAGAAATAAATTTAAAAATGACACTAAAAATAAATTTGAATCCAAAAAGAACCAAGTTATTTGCTATGAATACAAGCCCAGACACTATAAAAGTAAATGTCCCCAAGCCAAGAAGAGAACACCAAAGAAGAATGCGCTCAAAGCAACATGGATGACTCAAGCAAATCCGAAGAAGAGGAGTCCAACACTGAGCAAGTTGCTCACTACGCACTTATGGCCATCGAAGAGGAGGTATCAAATTTAATTAATGCAGATTTATCATTTGATGAATTATTAAATGCTTTCCATGACTTATTTGACGAATGTAAAATAATTAGTAGAAAATATAAATTATTAAAAAAGGAGCATGATACTCTTGTTAGTAAATTCAATAAATTAAAAATTAAGCATAATGATAGTTTAGTTCCATGTACGAAATGTCATGACTTAGAAATACTTCAAAAGGAGAACTTGCTACTCAAGGATGCCTTGAAGAAATTCGAGGTTGGTAGCAAGTTCTTGAATATGATCCTTACCAATAAGGGTCACGTTTATAAAAGAAGTCGAATCGGATTTGTGAGAAGCTCTCACCAAAATCCAACTACCTTCATTAAAGGCCCTATCTTGCATATTTCGCATCAAAACAAATGCAACTTTTGTTGCAAATATGGACATAGAATTTATCATTGTTCATTCAAGAAGATTAGTCCTAACAAATTGATTTCGGTTCCTAAAGAAACCGTAATAAATTCCCTGCAACATGACAAATAATTTAGATCGGTTTTTGAGGCACCCAAGATTAAATGGGTACCTAAAAATCATCCTTTTTTGTAGAAACATATATCACCACAAGTTAGGAGCAAGAGATGATACCTTGATAGTGGATGCTCAAGGCATATAACCAGAGATCCATCTCAATTCTCTAAGCTCACTAGCATAGATGAAGGCTATATTACCTTCAGAGACAACAAGGGTAAAATCATTGGCAAAGGAACCATAGGTAACAAATCCAACTTTTTTATTGAAGATGTTTTGTTAGTTGATGGTTTAAAACATAACCTCTTGAGCATTAGTCAATTTTGTGATAAAGGATATATTGTCAAATTCAAATCTAATGCTTGCATCATCGAAAAACCACATAAAAACACATCCATGATTGCATTAAAACAAAATAACATATACACCATTGACATCAATGATCTTTGTAATAAAATGTGTTTCTCGGTTTTGAGTGATGATGCTTGGCTTTGGCATAGGAGATTAGGTCATGCTAGCATGAAACTAATCACCCAAATTTCATCCAAAGAACTTATAAGAGGAATTCCTCATATCAAGTTCATCAAAGACAATATATGTGGTGATTGTCAATTAGGAAAATAAATAAAGGGTAGCTTCAAATCTAAGAATCAAATAAGCACCTCTAGACTTTTGTAATTGATCCATATGGACTTATTCGAATCAATCTCTACATCCAACCTAGGAGGTAGCAAATGTGCTTTTGTTATTGTAGATGATTATAGTAAATACACATGGACTTATTTCTTGAAACACAAAAGTGAATGCTTTAGATATTTCACCAAGTTTTGTAAACTTGTTCAAAATGAAAAAGGTTCTATGATTTCATCAATTCGAAGTGATCATGGTGGTGAATTTCAAAACCGTGATTTCCAAAAATTTTATGAATCTAACGGATACAGCCACATCTTCTCTACTCCAAGAAACCTCAACAAAATGGAGCAGTAGAAAGAAAGAATTGAAATGGCAAGGACCATGTTGAATGAACATAAGCTACCCAAATATTTTTGGGTCGAAGCCGTAAACACTAGATGTTATATTATGAATAGAGTTCTAGTAAGACCCTCATTCTCCAAAACTCCCTATGAGTTGTGAAACAACAAAAAACCCAATGTTTCATATTTTAAAGTTTTTGGGTGTAAGTGTTTTATCTTGAATGAAAAAGATGTCTTAGGAAAATTTAATGCTAAATCCGATGAAGGAATTTTTCTTGGTTATTTTTTAATTTCTAAAGCATTTTATATCTTCATTAAAAGAATTTTGATTATAGAAAAATCCATTCATGTTGTTTTAATGAGATTTCTGAAATCAAGAAAAATGATTTTGATGATGATGTCAATTTCGATTCTTTGAATTTAAATGAAACCCCTTCTCCAACTAGCAACTTGGATGCATCCACTTCCGAAACATCCTTACCCAAGGATTGGAAGTATGTAGATGCTCATCCTAAGGAGGCAATCATAGGAGACATATCTAAGGGGGTTCAAACATGTTTTTCTCTTAAAAAGTTTTGTGCCAATGTCGCTTTTCTCTCCCAAATTAAACCTAAATGTATTGACGATGCCATAAAAGATTATTCATGGATTATCACAATGCAAGATGAGTTAAATCAATTTGAGAGAAATGAGGTGTGGAAGCTTGTTCCTAGGCCAAATGACTAGTTAGTTATTGGTACTAAATGGGTCTTTAGTGTTAGGATCGGAGCGGCACTAAGAGAGGGGGGTGAATTAGTGCAGCGGATTAAAACGTCGGTTTTGGAAACTTTTTCGTACGATAAAAACCGAACTCGGAAGTGCTTAACTTGAAAGCGTGTTCGTAAATGTGTGCAGCAAAAGTAATAAGAAAGTAAAGCACGTATGAAGGTTTGCAGTAAGGTAAAGTGCAATAAATAAATGCAAACCAGTGAATACGCCAATTTTAAAGTGGTTCGGTCAAAATGACCTACATCCACTTGCGAAGCCTTCTTCGATGAGGCTCCCAACTTCCACTAGCAAATCACTTTGAAGGGGAAGGACAAATACCCCTCTTATAACTTTTTACAAGTGGTTCACACTCTTACAAAGTTTCAACGAGAAAGAAGGAAGTGAACACTCAAGCAATTGAAAACTAGACTTGCTAAAGACTTTGCTAAGGCTTTTATCTCAATCTATTGCTTCTCAAAAGTTGTAATCTCAGCTGAGAATAGAGGGGTATTTATAGGCCTCAAGAGGATTCAAATTTGAGCTCCAAAATTTCAATTCTCTTCGGTTCCCGAAGCTAGCGGTGCTACCACCTGTTAGTGGCGGTGCCACCGCCTGTCAGTTGTGACACTGATAGTGTACTGGGCGGTGCCACCGCCAGGGTCTCGGGTGCTGGGCGGTGCCACCGCCCAGACCGGCAGTGCCACCGCCTGGCTCTCGAGTGCTGGTCGGTGCCACCGCTTGGCTCTCTCAACTCACTGGTTGGGCTCCAAACTTGGCCCAAACCAGTCCGAACTTGGGCCCAATTGGCCCCTACATGGGTTATAAGATTAACACCTAATCCTAACCCTAATTAACATGCTAACTACGAATTTAAAGACATTTCCTAAGCTATTACAAAGTCCACAAGTCAAGACTTCTTCCGGCGAACTGTTAGGATCAAGAGCACTAAGAGGGGGGCGGGGGGGGGTCAATTAGTGCAGCGGAAAACTTTTGACGATTAAAACGACGTTCGTACGATAAGAACGATTTCGGTATGAAAGTCGATTCGGAAATTGCTTTAACTTAAGATCAAGCAAAGTGCAGTTAAAGTAAAGCTATGGAAGTAATTACAGTTAAGATAGAGAACAAAATGTAAATACAAACCGAGATTTAGAGTGGTTCGATCAATTTTGACCTACATCCACTTTTGGGTTCCTCCTCCGATGAGGTCACCGACGTCCACTAGAGGCCTTCCTTCAATAGGCAAAAGCCAACCACCCTTTTACAGTTTCACTCCTTTTGACGGGCTTAGGAGACAACCCTTATAGATTTTTCACTCCTCTCTTGAATGATCAAAACTTTGAAGAAAAGAGGGAGAAGAACTTCTAGCCTTTTACAACACTTTTAAGCTCTCAAAATCTCAAAATAAATGCTAAGTTTCGATGCCCTTTCATGCATGAAAGGGTGGGGTTTATATAGGCCCCAAACTGATTTGAATTTGGAGCTAAAAAATGTCATATCCCATGTTTTCGGGGTCCTGGCGGTACTACCGCCATAAATGGGTGGTACTACCGCCTGACAGAGCTCGGAGACCGAGTTCGGGCGGTACCACCGCCTGTCAGGGGCGGTGCTATCACCCAGTCTCACTCGGAGACTGAGCCCAGGCGGTGCCACTGCTTGACAGGGGCGGTGCTATCGCCCAGTCTCACTCCGAGACTGAGCCTAGGCGGTGCCACCGCCCAGCCTCACTCCGAGGCTCGGCAGTTGGGCGGTGCCACCGCCGGCCAGCGAATTTGGGTCCGAATGGGTTGATCCATTCGGCCCAATTTGGGTCTGTCAAGGGCCCAATTGCCCCAAGATTAAGTTAATGGGATCACCTCCCATTTCTAACTTAATCATCATGCTAACTACGATATTTTTCAAGACATTTACTGCAACTTGCTCCGGTGTGTCAATCGCTTCTTCCGTCGAGCTTCCAGTGAACTTCCGGCGATCATCCGACAAACCCTCGGCGATGCTCCGGCGGACTTCCGGCAAACTCCTGGACTTGCGACGATCCACTTGGCGAGTTCTGATGAGCTTCTTTGGCAAGCTCTTGGACTTCTCGGATTTGTTCCCGTAGAACTCCGATGACCGTCCGGACTTCCATCGAACTCTCGAACCCCCAACGTGATCATAGTCTTGACTTCGGCGCAACTCCTACTGCATGTCTTACTTTCATCGTAGTTAATCCTGCACACTTATCTCAACATATGGATTAGATAACAAATGACAATTGACTTCATCATCAAAATCCGAGATTCAACAATCTCCCCCTTTTTGATGATGACAATCAATTGATAACGGAGTTAACTTTAACTCCCCCTATCTATATGCCATACTCAAGATAAGTCATTTTTGAATTCAAAGCCTTTGAATTCAAGAGACATATTGATAAGTTAAGATTGTTTAACCTTATCAATACTTCCATCATGATTCCTATCATGATGTATCTCTCTGAAAATGATGTCAAGGCTTGACATCCATTTTCAAGTTTTACATTTCAAATGTGAATGATAGTAATGGTAGCAATTCATCATATGGTAAGATATCAACATGTAAAATTACGATGCAAGTTCTTGATATCTTAACATAATGCAAATATTTCAAAGTGTTTAGCAATCATAGCATTTCTATTATCAATTTACCATATATTTCGATGCAAACTTTTTTTTTTTTTTAACATAATTCAAATTCAAATATGGCACTCATAGCATCATTTTTTAACATAATTCAAATTCAAATATGGCACTCATAGCATCAATTCATATATTTCTCCCCCTTTGTCATCAACAAAAAGGAGAATGATATAAGCAAATTTTAAACACAAGTGAGTGATAGGTAATTTTTCAATAATGAGTGATAGGATACCAATTATACAAACATCTCAAGGAAAGATTAAATCACGCTTTATTTTCACAAGGATCAAGATATGTATGTGAATCAATATCCTTGCAAGTAAAAAAAATCTTCCTTTTTCAAAAAGGAAATTATAAGAAGGAATCATTTTATCAAATCCATTTCTCGAAAATATTTTTCACATTATAAGCCTATGAAAGATGTATTTGCTAATTGATTCCATATGTCAAAAATCAATGATATGAATCAAACTCGATATGACATATGCTTATTAAGTTCGGAAGAGAATAAGATATCAAGAAAATCCAAAAATAAAATTTAACACTTTCATGCATTCGGACAAGGTTTTGCTATAGATTTTCCAATATAATCATGAAGATAAAACATGCTCATTATCATGAAAATTTTTATATCCAAAACACATAATTTCCAACATATTATTAAGGCATGTAATCATGTAAAATCATCATAGCAATTAAGTGATTTGATTATTGAATCAAGAAAGTCCGGAAAATAGATTTAATGAGTTCAAGCATTCGGACACATTAACATTCCTAATTCTCTTCTAATGAAATTAAATTGTTCTTCACTCAAAGGCTTTGTAAAAATATCAGCTAGTTGATGTTTAGTATCAATGAACTCTATAACTATATCATGATTAGTGACATGATCTTGTATGAAGTGATGTCTAATATCAATATATTTTGTTCTTGAGTGTTGAATGGGATTCTTTGTTAAACATATAGCACTTGTGTTATCACATTTAATGGGAATATTTTTAAGATAAACTTTATAATCTTCTAAGGTGTTTTTCATCCACACAACTTGTGCACAGCATGCACTAGCTGCAATATACTCAGCTTCGGTTGTTGATAGTGCAACCGAGTTTTGTTTCTTAGATGACCAGGAAACAAGAGAATGTCCCAAAAATTGACATGTTTCTGATGTGCTTTTTCTATCTAATCTACACCCACCAAAATCTGCATCAGCATAAGCAATTAACTCAAACTTCTCGGTTTTTGGATACCATAATCCTAGATTTGTGGTACCTTTAAGATATCTAAGTATTCTTTTAAACCGCTTTGAGATGAGATATCTTAAGGTTTGATTGAAACCTAGCACAAAGTCCTACACTGAACATGATATCTGGTCTAGTTGCAGTGAGGTAAAGTAAACTTCCTATCATACCCCTATAAGTTTTTTGATCGAAACTTTCTCCACTTTCATCAACTTCTAATTTAGTGGAGGTGCTCATAGGAGTGTTAATAGCTTTTGAGCTTTCCATATTAAATCTTTTTAGCAAATCTAAAGCATATTTCGTTTGACTAATAAAGATGCCCTTTCTTAGTTGCTTAATTTGTAAGTGCCTAAGAAAAGGTTAATTCTCCCATCAAACTCATTTCAAATTCAAGACTCATGGTTTTAGCAAAAGATTCACCAAGAGATTCATTTGTAGAGCCAAAGATAATATCATCAACATAAATCTGAATAATGAGAAAATTATTTTCAGAATTCTTGATAAACAATGTAGTATCAACCTTGCCTTTTGTGAAATTATTTTCAATAAGAAAAGAACTAAGTCTCTCATACCAAGCCCTAGGGGCTTGTTTTAAACCATAGAGAGCTTTAGTTAATTTAAACACATGATTAGGGAGGCTATTATTTTCAAATCCGGGAGGTTGTTCAACATAAACTTCTTCGGAAATAAAGCCATTTAGAAAAGCACTTTTAACATCCATTTGAAACAATTTAAAATTATTATTACTAGCATAGGCAAGGAGCATCCTTATGGCTTCTAATCGAGCCACAGGAGCGGAGGTTTCTTCATAATCGATACCTTCTTCTTGGTTGAAACCTTTGGCCACTAATCTAGCCTTGTTTCTAACCACGATACCATATTCATCTTGCTTGTTTCTAAAGACCCATTTAGTACCAATAACTAAATGGTCATTTGGCCTAGGAACAAGCTTCCATACCTCATTTCTCTCAAATTGATTTAACTCATCTTGCATTGCGATAATCCATGAATCATCTTTCATGGCTTCATCAATACATTTAGGTTCAATTTGGGAGAGAAAAGCAGCGTTGGCACAAAATTCTTTAAGAGAAGAACGTGTTTGAACCCCCTTAGATGTGTCTCCTAGAATTAGCTCCTTAGGATGAGCATCTACATATTTCCAATCCTTGGGTAAGGATGTTTCGGAAGTGGATGCATCCAAGTTGCTAGTTGGAGAAGGGGTTTCATTTAAATTCAAAGAATCAAAATTAACATCATCATCAAAATCATTTTTCTTGATTTCGGAAATCTCATTGAAAACAACATGAATGGATTCTTCTATAATTAAAGTTCTTTTATTGAAGATACAAAAAGCTTTAGAAACCGAAGAATAACCAAGGAAAATTCCTTCATCGGATTTAGCATCAAATTTTCCTAAGGCATCCTTTTCATTCAAGATAAAACACTTACACTCAAAAACTTTAAAATATGAAACATTGGGTTTTTTGTTGTTCCACAACTCATAGGGAGTTTTGGTGAGTAAGGGTCTTACTAGAACTCTATTCAAAATATAGCATGCAGTGTTTACGGCTTCGACCCAAAAATATTTGGGTAGGCTATGTTCATTCAACATGGTTCTTGCCATTTCTTGTAAATTTCTATTTTTTCTTTCTACTACTCCATTTTGTTGAGGATTTCTTGGAGTAGAGAAGTTATGATTGTATCCATTAAATTCATAAAATTCTTGAAAATCATGGTTTTGAAATTCACCACCATGATCACTTCTAATTGACGAAATCATAGAACCCTTTTCATTTTGGACAAGTTTGCAAAACTTGGTAAAATATCTAAAGCATTCATTTTTATGTTTTAAGAAATAAGTCCATGTGTATCTACTATAGTCATCTACAATGACAAAAGTGTATTTGCTACCACCTAGACTTGATGTAGAGATAGGTCCAAACAAGTCCATATGGATCAATTGTAAGGGCCTAGAGGTGCTTATTTGATTCTTAGATTTGAAACTACCCTTAATTTGTTTTTCTAATTGACAAGCATCACACACATTATCTTTGATAAACTTGATATGAGGAATTCCTCTTACAAGTTCTTTGGATGATATTTGAGTGATTAGTTTCATGCTAGCATGACCTAATCTCCTATGCCAAAGCCAAGCATCCTCATTCAAAACTGTGAAACACATTTCATTACAAAGATCATTGATGTCAATAGTGTATACGTTATTTTGTTTTAATGCAATCATAGATGTGTTTTTGTATGGTTTTTCAATGATGCAAGCATTAGATTCAAATTTGACAATATATCCTTTATCACATAATTGACTAATGCTTAAGAGGTTATGTTTTAAACCATCAACTAACCAAACATCTTCAATAAAGAAGTTGGATTTGTTACCTATGGTTCCTTTGCCAATGATTTTACCCTTGTTGTTGTCTCCGAAGGTGACATAGCCTTCGTCTATGCTAGTGAGCATAAAGAATTGAGATGGATCTCCGGTCATATGCCTTGAGCATCCACTATCAAGGTACCATCTCTTGCTCCTAGCTTATGATGGTGTATGTTTCTACAAGAAAGGATTATTTTTAGGAACCCATTTACTTTTGGGTGCCTCAAAAACTGATCTAACTTGTTTATCATGTTGCATAGAATTGATTATGGTTCCTTTAGGAACCCAAATCAGTTTGTTCGGACTAGTATTCTTGAATGGACATTGATAAGTTTTATGTCCATATTTGCAACAAAAGTTGCATTTGCTTTGGTGCCGAACATGTAAGATAGGGCCTTTTATGAAGGTGGTTGGATTTTGTTGAGGACTTCTCACAAATCCGATTCCACTTCTTTTAGGAACGTGACCCTTATTTGTAAGGATCATGTTCAAAGACTTGCTACCAACCTCGAATTTCTTCAAGGTGTCCTTAAGTAGCAAGTTCTCCTTTTGGAGAGTTTCTAGATCATGGCATTTTATACATGGAGCTAAACTATCATGATATTCAGATTTTAATTTCTCGAAATTACAAGTAAGACTATTATGCTCCTTTTTTAGCAATTTGTATTTTCTACTAATAGTTTTGCATTCATCAAATAAGTCATGGAAGGCATTTAATAATTCATCAAATGATAAATCTGCATCAATTAAATTGGTTACCTCCTCTCCGATGGCCATTAGGGCATAGTGAGCAACTTGCTCGGTGTTGGACTTCTCTTCTTCGGACGTGCTTGAGTCATCCCACGTTGCTTTGAGCGCCTTCTTCTTTGGTGTTTTTTTCTTGACTTGGGGACATTCACTTTTGTAGTGTCCCGGTTTCTTGCATTCGTAGCAAATAACTTGGTCCTTCTTGGGTTCAAATTTATTTTTTGTGTCATTTTTAAACTTGTTTCTTTTAATGAATTTTTTAAATCTTCTTGTTAGAAGTGCCAAGTCATCGTCAAAGTCCTCATCACTTGAGTTCTCTCTCAAGTGGTCTTCTTGAGTTCTAAGTGCCATATCCTTCCTGTTCTTTAGAAGGATGTCTTCTTGCTCTTCATGAGCTTTGCAAGTCATTTCGTAGGTCATTAATGACCCGATTAATTCTTCAAGAGAGAAATTGTTTAGATCTTTAGCCTCTTGAATAGCAGTGACTTTAGGGTCCCAACTCTTAGGAAGGGATCTTAGAATCTTATTTACGAGCTCAAAATCTGAAAAACTTTTGCCGAGTCCTTTTAGACCATTGATGACATCCGTGAAACGGGTGTACATATCGCCAATAGTCTCGCTCGGTTTTATTCGGAAAAGTTCAAAAGAATGTATCAAAAGATTGATTTTTGACTCTTTCACTCTACTTGTGCCTTCGTGAGTCACTTCGAGTGTATGCCAAATATCAAATGCGGTTTCACAAACCGAAACACGATTGAACTCATTTTTATCAAGCGCACAAAATAAGGCATTCATAGCCTTTGCATTAAGAGCGAAAGTCATCTTCTCCAATTCATTCCAATCGATCATTGGAAGAGAATACTTCGAAAATCCATTTTCGACAAGATTCCAAAGTTCAAAATCCATTGAAATAAGGAAGATCCTCATTCGGGTCTTCCAATAGGTGTTGTCCGTCCCATTGAACATGGGTGGACGTCTAATAGAGTGGCCCTCTTGATTTCCGACGTAAGCCATCTCTCTTGGGTTTTAATCCGATTGAGAGTTAACCCTGCTCTGATACCAATTGTTAGGATCAAGAGCACTAAGAGGGGGGGGGGGGTGAATTAGTGCAGCGGAAAACTTTTGACGATTAAAACGACGTTCGTACGATAAGAACGATTTCGGTATGAAAGTCGATTCGAAAATTGCTTTAACTTAAGATCAAGCAAAGTGCAGTTAAAGTAAAGCTATGGAAGTAATTGCAGTTAAGATAGAGAACAAAATGTAAATGCAAACCGAGATTTAGAGTGGTTCGGTCAATCTTGACCTACATCCACTTTTGGCTTCCTCTTCCGATGAGGTCACCGACGTCCACTAGAGGCCTTCCTTCAATAGGTGAAGGCCAACCACCCTTTTACAGTTTCACTCCTTTTGACGGGCTTAGGAGACAACCCTTACAGATTTTTCACTCCTCTCTTGAATGATCAAAACTTTGAAGAAAAGAGGGAGAAGAACTTCTAGCCTTTTACAACACTTTTAAGCTCTCAAAATCTTAGAATAAATGCTAAGTTTCGGTGCCCTATCATGCATGAAAGGGTGGGGTTTATATAGGCCCCAAACTGATTTGAATTTGGAGCTCAAATATGTCATATCCCAAGTTTTCGGGGTCTTGGCGGTACTACCGCCATAAATGGGCGGTACTACCGCCTGACAGAGCTCGGAGACCGAGCTCGGGCGGTACCACCGCCTGTCAGGGGCGGTGCTACCGCCTAGTCTCACTCGGAGACTGAGCCCAGGCAGTGCCACCGACTGACAGGGGCGGTGCTACTGCCCAGTCTCACTTCGAGACTGAGCCTAGGCAGTGCCACCGCCTGACAGGGGCGGTGCCACCGCCCAGCCTCACTCCGAGGCTCGGCAGCTGGGCGGTGCCACCGCTGACCCAAGCGGTGCCACCGCCGGCCAACGAATTTGGGTCCGAATGGGCTGATCCATTTGGCCTAATTTGGGTCTGTCAAGGGCCCAATTGCCCCAAGATTAAGTTAATGGGACCACCTCCCATTTCTAACTTAATCATCATGCTAACTACGATATTTTTCAAGACATTTACTGCAACTTGCTCCGATGTGTCAATCGCTTCTTCCGTCGAGCTTCCGGCGAACTTCCGGCGATCATCCGACGAACCCTCGGCGATGCTCCGGTGGACTTCCGGCAAACTCCTGGACTTGTGACGATCCACTTGGCGAGTTCCGATGAGCTTCTTTGGCAAGCTCTTGGACTTCTCGGATTTGTTCCCGCAGAACCTCCGATGACCGTCCGGACTTCCGTCGAACTCTCGAACCCTAAACGTGATCATAGTCTTGACTTCGGCGCAACTCCTGCTGCATGTCTTACTTTCATCGTAGTTAATCCTGCACACTTATCTCAACATATGGATTAGATAACAAATGACAATTGACTTCATCATCAAAATCCGAGATTCAACACGAACTTCGGACGATCTTCCGAGAAACTCTCGGAAACCATTCTGCGGACTCCCGGCAAGCTCCTAGACTTCACGATTTGATCTTGGTGAGTTCCGATAAGCTTCTTCGGCAAGCTATGATCTTTCTCGGTGAGCTCCGCGAACTTCCGACGTACATTCTGGTGATCTTCCGAAAACCCTTCGGCAAGCTCCCTACTCATTCTCGGCTAGTTCCGGCAGCATTCCCAACGAACCTTCAGACTTCCGTCGGACTCTCGAACTCCCAACAAATCCTTTGCGCTTGACTCTAGCACTTTGTTTCGCTTTATGTCTTCATCGTTAACGTAGTTAATCCTGCACACACAAGCCAAAACTCTACTCCGATCGAGACAATTATTACAACGCGAATTGACATTCTGTTGCCCGGCACGTCATTGGTTGGCACTTCGTCTGATTCTTTAGTGCATCGTCCACTCTTACGGGTTGTTGCCCAATCGGCGGTTGACCTCCGCAACCCCGATATCCTTGGTGCAATTCCGCTCTCCTTGGCTCGATGCCTAACGTCCGAAGCGTTCTACCGTCCAATATCCTAACGTGATCTCCTCCGGCGCAACGTCAATTCCTCCTGCGTCAACTGTCTAATCCTGATCGAGTAGACCTGCATCACTCAAAATGCAGTTAAACATCTAAATATAATCAATTAGTTTCATCATCAAAATATGAGATTCAACAATCTCCCCCTTTTTGATGATGACAACTAATTGATGACACCTTAACTCCTCGGAGTTTAAACAAACTCCCCCTATCAATATGCCATTGATAGAACACTTGGATTATCCCAAATCCAAGCAACATTCATCACATGTTTTGAAAAACATTTAAACCATCATGCAAATATATAAAATATTCAATTCAATGCATGAAGTCATCAATATACTTCTCCCCCTATGTCATCAACAAAAAGGAGAAGTCCCAACTCTTATGTGTTTAGAGATATGAGTTCTAATCATTGCATAATAAACATAGTATCCAATTTTATCATCATGCAATTTAACAATTAAAGATGTGCAAGTTTAGCATGTTTGCTTTTCTTGAGACAGCAACTGTTTGCTTCTCTTTAGACTACAAGCTAGCAATTTTTACGATATGCAAGTTTTGCTACATATAAGCTAGCAAAAATTTCGAAAGCAAATGCAAAATAGCTTTCTTGTGTAAGCCCATGATTCTTGCTTCCTATTGTAATTTACAAGTTTTTGAAATATCCAAGTTCAACACATTGCATAATTAACATAATCTCCTAGTTTTATCATTATGCAATTTTGCTATCTTCATAGATATGCAAAGTAGTATGATAGCAATTTCTATGACATACAAGCTAGCAAATTTTACAATATTTTTAGAACATGCAAGCTAGCAGTTTTGAGATGTTCAAGAAAGCAACCCTTGCTTCTTAAAATATACAAGTTTGCTAGATGTGCACGTTAGCATGTTTTGCTTATTGAGATAGGCAAGATAGTGATGTTCAAGAAGACAACTTTTGCTTCTTGAAATAAGCAAGTTAGCAATCTTTGCTACTTAAGATAGGCAAGCTAGCAATCAAGTTTTTGCATCTTCTTGACTTGTACAAATTAGCTATCTCCCCCTTTGTCATTGTCAAAAAGAAGGGAAGACCCTTTACATCAATTATGACAAAGGTAAGTATCAATCTTATTTGTGCATCATTATCATACGTTAAAGTATTGCATGCATAATACCAAATCATCAAATTCATCAAAATCTCAACATTACTTTCAAGATATTCAAAATGGTATACATAGATTTATCATAAAGCAAATTAATTTTCAATCATCACATAAGGCATTTAAAGAATTTTTGAAACATAGGAGAATGATTAATTTAAGCATGCAATATTTCAATCAAATTCAAGTCATGAATACCAATACTTTCATATTGTGAGTATCAATTCATGAATACCAAAAGATATTATTTGTGATTCCAATTTTGCAAGATCAAGATGATGATTTAGATAAAACTTATTCAAATCAAATTGTTAACTTGAAACGCATAATCAAGTCATCAAAATCAATCTCGAGATTCACAAAATATCAGGAAATCATTAAGCTCGATCAGATGGGAAAAGTATTTTTTAAGTAATTCTTTTTCATCTAAGCATGCCTTAGTCTTTATATGCCAAATCAAGATAAGCATGAAAGTTCAAGACATAAAGGCAAAATCTTATAAAACAACTCATCAAGCAAGATTTTAACCATCTATTCTCAAGCCATATAAAGAGTAAGTCAAGGATTCAATTATCTCATGTCATGAATTCCAATAGGCATCTCAAATTATCAACATCACATTAAAAAGATATTTCAAAAAGATATAACATGATTGAAGCATAAGTGATTCATTTGTATTATTTCATTCATTCGGAAGATTCTCCTCTTTGGTAAATAAATCTAGGAGAACAACATGAATTAAGGGAGATATAACATGATTGAAGCATTGAACATGATTCATATTTAAAATGTGTCTCATGTCATAAGTATGAATCAAGCATTTGTGAAATCTGAAATCATCCTCAAAGTCACAATCAATAAATTCATACATGACAAGCATAGATTTATTGAAAAGTCGATAAGATAGAGGATCGCATATCGTTTTTATAGATTTCTATTCATGTGATTTGCTTCTTATAAGCATGCCTTTACCTTTAATAAAACAAGTGTTAACATTTAAGACGGAAAGGTAAATTTCATAAAATAAATCATCAAGCATGATTCCATGATAACATCCTTTTAATATCTTGATATTCATCATCAAGTATGATTTCAAAAAGTATGTTCAAGAGAAATCATTAAGACCAAATGTATGATACACTCATTTATTTTCAAAATATTCATCATGTTTATTTTTATGAGATTCACAAGATTGGTAAAATAAATTCATTAATCTCAATAGGATAGAAAATTCATTTTCATTTCATACAATTGATTTCATGTGAGGGTATTCAAGTCTTTTGTGAAAACATGTATCATCATTTAAAATCGAAAGTGTAAGATTTATTACAATAAAGATCAATAAGGCACTTTCATTTTGATAAAAATCAATAATACGTAAATCACAAGATTCATCATCATATTTTCAAATTGCGCAATTTCAAAACTATACCTTTCATTTTTCATGCATGATACAAATAAATCAATCATCATTATGAGCATATTATACATGATATTCAAGCATTCATGATACATTATTTTGGCAACATGATCATAGCTTTTCAAATGATGGTATCTAAATGTCAAAGTTCATTACATTCTATCATGCATGATAATTAACTTCTCATTTGTATTTCATGCATAATTTCATTTCATCATATTAGGAATATCAAGAAGAATTAATTGGATGATGAGATGAATATTTTCATGAACACAAGCAATTGCATAAAAATCATATCATGAAGGATTAGAATATGTGTATACCAAAAGGCATGATTTCTTTTTGAAGAACCTCCTCATAAATAATCAAAAGAAAATCTTAGGAGATTGATTAAAGAAAAATCTTGATTCATTATAAAATTTCATATATCAAATATCGAGAAATCAAGATAATGATTCATAAAAAATATCACAAGTAATATTCAAGAGAAAATTCATCATTCATTTTCAATTCATTCAATTTGTCAAATCAAGATCAAGATTTTGATAAAACTCATTTCAAATTTAAATCATCAAAATCATTTTTAAGGTTCACAAAATTCATAACATAAATAGATTCATGATTTCATTGATAATATATTTTTCCCCTTTTTAAGTGTTTCATTTTAAGTGATTGATTTCATGTTAGCATGCTTTTTCATTTTTGTCAAATAAAAACATGCATCAATGTTCAGGATCGAAAAATGAATTTCGTCATAAAACCATCAAGACCAATAAATCACCAAAAATCATCATGTATAACTTTAAAATTTTATGCATAAAATCTTTATATCATGGTATCAAAACTTTAATATTTTTATTACAACATTAAGCAAGGTTTCATTGAACATAATTTTGAATGATTCTTATAGATACCTAAAACTTCTTTAGTTTTAATTTATATGATTGATTTTATAATAGCATGCTCAAATTTTTGTTCTTGTGTCAAAACCATACATCATGTTTGAAAAACAAAGATAATGTACAAAAAAAATATCAAGCCTTTCATACAAAAGCCATGCATCTTCATTGAAAAGCAATATGAAAATCATCAAAATACACATTCTTGCTTCTCAAGCACATATATAAGATTAATCTCACTAGGTTTACAATCATTAGATTTATATCTAACTTTTTATTCCAATAACATAAAACATGCAATTTTCAAGAAAAATAATTATTAAAAAAAAGAAAACGTATCATGGAAAACATCAAGTAATTTCAAAATAAATTAAGGGAGTTGAGTTACTTACCTAGTAGTCGAAGCCCGTCAAAGCCCAATTTGCCGTTTCACCTTTGGAAGTTCTTGATTCATCCTTGGTTGCCTTCCACTTCTTTGGCCTCTTCCTCCGTTCAAGTTCATTGTTTATTTTAGATTTTTGTTTAATGAACTTATTAAGATTTAGTGTTCGAAGTTCAAGTTCATCATTGTCCTCATCACTTGAGTCATCGCTCAAGTGGTATTCATTTGTCTGGAGTTCCAAATCCTTCCTATTCTTTGGAAGGTGGTTCAAGTGCTCATCGGGTTCAAAATGTTCCAAAAGTATCATTTCATAGGTCATTAGTGACCCGATTAATTCTTCTAATGGAAAATCATTTAAATTTTTTGTCTCTTGTATTGCGGTTATTTTAGGATCCCACCTTTTTGGAAGGGATCTTAAGATCTTACTTATGAGATCAAAATTCGAAAAAGATTTACCAAGAACTCTTAGATTATTGATGACATCCGTGAAACGGGTGTACATGTCGCCTATAGTCTCGTTTGGTTGCATTCGAAAAAGCTCAAAATCATGCAATAAAATGTTAACTTTCAAGTTTTTGACTCTACTAGTTCCCTCGTGCGTGATTTCAAGTGTTCGCCAAATATCAAAAGCCATTTCGCACGTAGAAATCCAATTGAACTCATTTTTGTCCAAAGCGCAAAATAAGGCATTCATAGCCTTTGCGTTTAAAGAAAAATACTTCTTTTCCAAATCCGACCATTCGTTCATCGGTTTAGAAGGAAGTTGAAAACCGTTTTCAACAATATTCCATAAATCAAAATTCATAGAAATCAAGAAAACTCTCACTCGAGTTTTCCAATAAGTGTAGTCCAATCCGTTAAACAACGGTGGACGAAAAACCGAAAAGCCCTCTTGAAGGCCACAAAGAGCCATTTCTCTCGGGTGTAAATCCGAAAAGAGAAATACCGGGCTCTGATACCAATTGTTAGGATCGAAGCGGCACTAAGAGGGGGGGGTGAATTAGTGCAGCGGATTAAAACGTCGGTTTTGGAAACTTTTTCGTACGATAAAAACCGAACTCGGAAGTGCTTAACTTGAAAGCGTGTTCGTAAATGTGTGCAGCAAAAGTAATAAGAAAGTAAAGCACGTATGAAGGTTTGCAATAAGGTAAAGTGCAATAAATAAATGCAAACCAGTGAATACGCCAATTTTAAAGTGGTTCGGTCAAAATGACCTACATCCACTTGCGAAGCCTTCTTCGATGAGGCTCCCAACTTCCACTAGCAAATCACTTTGAAGGGGAAGGACAAATACCCCTCTTACAACTTTTTACAAGTGGTTCACACTCTTACAAAGTTTCAACGAGAAAGAAGGAGGTGAACACTCAAGCAATTGAAAACTAGACTTGCTAAAGACTTTGCTAAGGCTTTTATCTCAATCTATTGCTTCTCAAAAGTTGTAATCTCAGCTGAGAATAGAGGGGTATTTATAGGCCTCAAGAGGATTCAAATTTGGGCTCCAAAATTTGAATTCTCTTCGGTTCCCGAAGCTAGCGATGCCACCACCTATTAGTGGCGATGCCACCCCACCGCCTGTCAGTTGTGACACTGACAGTGTACTGGGCGGTGCCACCACCAGGGTCTCGGGTGCTGGGCGGTGCCATCGCTTGGCTCTCGGGTGCTGGGCGGTGCCACCGCCCAGATCGGCGGTGCCATCACCTGGCTCTCTCAGCTCACTGGTTGGGCTCCAAACTTGGCCCAAACTAGTCCGAACTCGGGCCCAATTGGCCCCTACATAGGTTATAAGATTAACACCTAATCCTAACCCTAATTAACATGCTAACTACGAATTTAAAGACATTTCCTAAGCTATTACAAAGTCCACAAGTCAAGACTTCTTCCAGCGAACTTCCGACGATCTTCCGAGAAACTCTCGGAAATCATTCTGCGGACTCCCGGCAAGCTCCTAGACTTCACGATTTGATCTTGGCGAGTTCCGATGAGCTTCTTCGGCAAGCTATGATCTTTCTCATGAGCTATCTTCTTCGGCAAGCTATGATCTTTCTCAGTGAGCTCCGTGAACTTCTGACGTACATTTGGCGAGCTTCTGAAAACCCTTCGGCAAGCTCCATACTCATTCTCGGCTAGTTCCGGCAGCATTCCCGACGAACTTTCAGACTTCCATCGGACTCTCGAACTCCCAATAAATCCTTCGCGCTTGACTCTGGCACTTTGTTTTGCTTTATGTCTTCATCGTTATCGTAGTTAATCCTGCACACACAAGCCAAAACTCTACTCCGATCTAGACAATTATTACAACGCGAATTGACATTCTGTTTCCCGGCACGTCATTGGTTGGCGCTTCGTCCGATTCTTTAGTGCATCGTCCACTCTTGCGGGTTGTTGCCCAATCGGCGGTTGACCTCCACAACCCTGATATCCTTGGTGCAATTCCGCTCTCCTTGGCTCGATGCCCGACGTCCGAAGCGTTCTACTGTCCAATATCCTAATGTGATCTCCTCCGGCGCAACGTCAATTCCTCCTGCGTCAACTGTCTAATCCTGATCGAGTAGACCTGCATCACTCAAAATGCAGTTAAACATCTAAACATAATTAATTAGTTTCATCATCAAAATCCGAGATTCAACATTTAGAAACAAGCAAGATGAATATGGTATTGTGGTTAGAAACAAGGCTAGGTTAGTGGTTAAAGGTTTCAACTAAGAAAAAAGTATCGATTACGAGGAAACCTTCGCTCCTATGGCTCGATTAGAAGTCATAAGGATGCTCCTTGCCTATGCTAGTAGTAATAATTTTAAGTTGTTTCAAATAGATGTTAAAAGCACTTTTCTTAATGGCTTTATTTCCGAAGAAGTTTATGTTGAACAACCTCCCGGATTTGAGAATAATAGTTTCCCTAATTATATGTTTAAATTAACTAAAACTCTCTAATGGTTTAAAACAAGCCCCAAGAGCTTAGTATGAGAGACTTAGTTCTTTTTTTGTTGAAAATAATTTCTCTAAAGGCAAGGTTGATACTACATTGTTTATCAAAAATTTTGAAAATAATTTTCTCATTGTTCAGATTTATGTTGATGATATTATCTTTGATTCTATGAACGAATCTCTTTGTAAATCTTTTGCTAAAACTATGAACCTTGAGTTTGAAATAAGTTTGATGGGAGAATTATCCTTCTTTTTAGGCTTACAAATTAAGCAACTAGGCAATGACATCTTTATTAGTCAAACTAAATACACTTTAGATTTGCTAAAAAGATTTAATATGGATAGCTCAAAAGTTATCAACACTCCTATGAGCACCTCCACTAAGTTAGAAATTGATGAAAGTGGAGAAAGCTTTGATAAAAAAACTTATAGGGGTGTGAGAAGAAGTTTACTTTACCTCACTGCAACTAGACCGGATATCATGTTCAGTGTAGGACTTTGTGCTAGGTTTCAATCAAATCCTAAGATATCTTATCTCAAAGTAGTTAAAAGAATACTTAGATATCTTAAAGGTAATACTAATCTAGGATTATAGTATCCAAAATCCAAGAATTTTGAACTAATTGATTATGCTGATGCAGATTTTGCTGGGTGTAAACTAGATAGAAAAAGCATGTCGAGAACATGTCAATTTTTGGGACATGTACTTGTTTCTTGGTCATCCAAGAAAAAAAACTCAATTGTACTATCTACAACCGAAGCTGAGTATATTGCAGCTAGTGCATGCTATGCACAAGTTGTGTGGATGAAAAACACCTTAGAAGATTATAAAGTTCATCTTAAAAATATTCCCATTAAATGTGATAACACAAGTACAATATGTCTAATAAAGACCCATTCAATACTCAAGAACAAAACATATTGATATTAGACATTACTTTATATGAGATCATATCACTAATCATGATGTAATCCTAGAGTTCATTGATACTAAATATCAATTAGCTAATATTTTTACAAATCCTTTAAGTGAAGAATAATTTGATTTCATTAGAAGAGAATTAAGAATGTTGATTTGTCCGAATGCATGAATTTGTTAAATTTCGTTTTCGGACTTTCTTGATTCTATGATCAATCACTTAAAAACTCAATGCTGAAAATCTTATGAATTTTACATGATTATATGCTTCAATAATATGTTGGAAATTGTATGTCTTGATGCCAAAAAATTTCCATGATGATAAGCATGTTTTACCTTCATAATTATGATCAAAAACCTATAATAAAACATTGTCCGAATGCATGATTTTGTACTTCTATTCCAGACTTATGTATTTCTTGAATGGAGCTTTCATAAGCCTATGTCATATCAAGTTTATTTCATATCAATGCTCTATGATTTTTGACATATGGAATTAATTAACAAATGCATCTCTAATGGATTTATCTTTTAAATTTTTAATCGAGAAATGGATTTAATGTAATGATTCTTTCACATGAATTTCTTCTTGATGAAGGAAGATTTTTTTTTAGATGAACACTTGCAAGGATTTGATTTCACATGTATATCTTGATCCTTATAGAAATAAAGCATGATTTAATCTCTTATCGTTTTTAACTTCATTCAAAGTTAGTTCACAATGGCTTTCCTCCTCCATGCAAAACGTTATTGACAAAGGAAGAAGTAATGAAAGCTATCTCCTTAATGAACGTTTGAATGATACCATGTCATGATTACTTGAAAAATAATTTGTATGAATGGTATCTTATCACTTATTGTTGAAAAATGACATGAATCTTTACCACACTTATTACTATGCTTTAAATACGCTTGAATTGTTCTCCTTTTTGTTGATGACAAAGGGGGAGAAATATGTGGTAAATTGATGATAGAATGAATTGCTATACACTTGAAATATTTACATTAATGATAAGATATCTAGAGTTTGTTAGAATCGGAGTAGCACTAAGAGGGGGGGGTGAATTAGTGCAACGGATTAAAACGTTGGTTTTGGAAACTTTTTCGTACGATAAAAACCGAACTCGGAAGTGCTTAACATGAAAGTGTGTTCGTAAATGTGTGCAGCAAAAGTAATAAGGAAGTAAAGCACGTATGAAGGTTTGCAGTAAGGTAAAGTGCAATAAATAAATGCAAACCAGTGAACATGCCAATTTTAAAGTGGTTCGGTCAAAATGACCTACATCCACTTGCGAAGCCTTCTTCGATGAGGCTCCCAACTTCCATTAGCAAATCACTTTGAAGGGAAAGGACAAATACCCCTCTTACAACCTTTTACAAGTGGTTCACACTCTTACAAAGTTTCAATGAGAAAGAAGGAGGTGAACACTCAAGCAATTTGAAAGTAAGACTTGCTAAGGCTTTGCTAAGACTTTTTTCACTCTATTGCTTCCCTAAAAGTTGTTATCTCAGCTGAGAATAGAGGGGTATTTATAGGCCTCAAGAGTATTCAAATTTGGGCTCCAAAATTTGAATTCTCTTCAGTTCCCGAAACTAGCGGTGCCACCGCTTGTCAGTTTTGACACTGACAGTGTATTGGGCGGTGCCACCGCCCAGTCTAGCGGTGCCACCGCCTGGCTCTCTCAGCTCACTGGTTGGGCTCCAAACTTGGCCCAAACCAGTCCGAACTCGGGCCCAATTGGCTCCTACTTGGGTTATAAGATTAACACCTAATCCTAACCCTAATTAATGTGCTAACTACGAATTTAAAGACATTTCCTAAGCTATTACAAACTCCGCAAGTCAAGACTTCTTCCGGCGAGCTTCCAGCGAACTTCCGACGGTCTTCCGAAAAACTCTCGGAAACCATTCTGCAGACTCCCGACAAGCTCCGAGACTTCACGATTTGATCTTGGCGAGTTTCGACGAGCTTCTTCGGCAAGCTACGATCTTTCTCGGCGAGCTCCGCGAACTTCCGACGAACCTTTCTGCGAGCTTCCGAAAAACCCTTCGGCAAGCTCCCTACTCATTCTCGGCTAGTTCCGATAGCATTCCCGATGAACCTTCGGACTTTCGTCGAACTCTCGAACTCCCAACGAATCCTTCACGCTTGACTCCGGCACTTTGTTTCGCTTTATGTCTTCATCGTTATCGTAGTTAATCCTGCACACACAAGCTAAAACTCTACTCCGATCTAGACAATTATTACAACGCGAATTGACATTCTGTTGCCCGGCACGTCATTGGTTGGCACTTCGTCCGATTCTTCAGTGCATCGTCCACTCTTGCGGGTTGTTGCCCAATCGGCGGTTGACCTCCGCAACCCCGATATCCTTGGTGCAATTCCGCTCTCCTTGGCCCGATGCCCGACGTCCGAAGCGTTCTACCGTCCAATATCCTAACGTGATCACCTCCGACGCAACGGCAATTCCTCCTGTGTCAACTGTCTAATCCTGATCGAGTAGACCTGCATCACTCAAAATGCAGTTAAACATCTAAACACAATCAATTAGTTTCATCATCAAAATCTGAGATTCAACAATCTCCCCCTTTTTGATGATGACAACTAATTGATGACTACCGGAGTTAACCTTAACTCCCCAGAGTTTAAACAAACTCCCCCTATCAATATGCCATTGATAGAACACTTGGATTATCCTAAATCCAAGTAACATTCATCACATGTTATGAAAAACATTTAAACCATCATGTAAATATATAAAATATTCAATTCAATGCATGAAGTCATCAATATACTTCTCCCCCTATGTCATCAACAAAAAGGAGAAGTAGCTCTAGCTATTTTAAAAGATATTCAAGTTTTTGTAACGTGAAGCTAGATTTTCATCACAACATATAAGCACAAAAGCATAGTAAGATTCTTAAGTTCAATTATGGCAATTCAACACTTGCTTCTTGTGCAAGATTGCACTTTGCTTTTCTTTGCATGTTCTAACTAGCAAAAGCTTTCTCTCCTTTATTTTTGTTAGTTTTACATTTTGAGATAGCAATTCTTTACTTCTCTACAAGCTAGCAACTTTTACGATATGCAAGTTTTACTACATACAAGCGAGCAAATTTTATAATATTTTTAGAACATGCAAGTTAGCAGTTTTGAGATGTTCAAGAAAGCAACCCTTGCTTCTTAAAATATACAAGTTTGCTAGATGTGCATGTTAGCATGTTTTGCTTATTGAGATAGGCAAGATAGTGATGTTCAAGAAGACAACTTTTGCTTCTTGAAATACGCAAGTTAGCAATCTTTGCTACTTAAGATAGGCAAGCTAGCAATCAAATTTTTGCATCTTCTTACTTGTGCAAATTGTAGGGAAGAGTACAAGCTAGCCAGCATTTGCCTTGAGCTAGTAATCTTTCTCCCCCTATGTCATTGTCGAAAAGAAGGAGAGGAACCAATGATTTAGACTTTTACATAAATTATGAATTTGCATCAATCAATATTTCAATCATCATATGATACATACAAGACAAAAATGCAAAGAAATCATGTCATGAAAGACATCAATTGTTAAAATAGTCTCAAAAATTCAATTTGAGATACATGTGATACTAAAAAATTTAATGTGATGCTTTTAAGGATATCAACCTATTTTTGATACAAAGCATGGCAAGAGCAATATTTTTGATACAAAGCATGGCAAGAGCAATTATATTACAAGTTTTCTAAGTTTTACAATTTTTGCTTCTTTTGAGATAGCAATTCTTTACTTCTCTACAAGCTAGCAACTTTTACGATATGCAAGTTTTACTACATACAAGCTAGCAAATTTTATAATATTTTTAGAACATGCAAGTTAGCAGTTTTGAGATGTTCAAGAAAGCAACCCTTGCTTCTTAAAATATACAAGTTTGCTAGATGTGCATGTTAGCATGTTTTGCTTATTGAGATAGGCAAGATAGTGATGTTCAAGAAGACAACTTTTGCTTCTTGAAATACGCAAGTTAGCAATCTTTGCTACTTAAGATAGGCAAGCTAGCAATCAAATTTTTGCATCTTCTTGTGCAAATTAGCTATCTCCCCCTTTGTCATTGTCAAAAAGAAGGAAAGATTCAAGTCATGAATATCAAAATAATAATTTTATCATGAATATTTCATCATTGCGTGCATCATTATTGCATGCATAATACCAAATCATCATATAAACTTATCATTATATGCATGATTCCAAATCATCATTCATATCATTTCAATCATTGTTTTAATCGTCACTATAACTCATCATGCACAAAATGTAAAATCATCTAACATGATACAAATATTTATTTTTAAAATATTTATCACTGTTTTCATGTATGATAATAAAGTATTCATGATACCGAACATTAAGTCAACAATGATTCATTTTATCAAATCTCTTCTTTTTATAAATAACAAAAATTGTAGGTATACAAAGAAGAGATTGTGATTAAAAAAAAAATCAAGTAGTAAATCCAAGAAGTTAAAATCATAATTCGAATACAAACTTATTCAAATTCAAATCGTCAAATTCATCAAAATCTCAACATTACTTTCAAGAGATTCAAAATGGTATACGTAGATTTATCATAAAGTAAATTAATTTTCAATCATCACACAAGGCATTTAAAGAATTTTTGAAACATAAGAGAATGATTAATTTAAGCATGCAATGTTTTAATCAAATTCAAGTCATGAATACCAAAATATATTATTTGTGATTCCAATTTTGCAAGATCAAGATTATAATTTAGATAAAACTCATTCAAATCAAATCGTTAACTTGAAACTCATAATCAAGTTATCAAAATCAATTTCGAGATTCACGAAATATCATGAAATCATTAATCTCGATCAAATTGGTAAAGCATTTTTAAGTGATTATTTTCATCTAAACATGCCTTAGTCATTATATGCCAAATCAAGATAAGCATGAAAGTTCAAGACATAAAGGCAAAATCTTATAAAACAACTCATCAAGCAAGATTTTAAATATCTATTCTCAAGCCATATAAAGAGTAAGTCAAGGATTCAATTATGAATTCCAACATGCATCTCAAATTATCAACATCACAATGAAAGGATATTTCAAAAAAGATATATCGATAAGTGATTCATTTGTATCATTTCATTCATTTGGAAGATTCTCCTCTTTGGTAAATAAATCTAGGAGAACAAAATGAATTAAGGGAGATATAACATGATTGAAGCATTGAACATGATTCATATTTAAAATGTGTCTCATGTCATAAGTATGAATCAAGCATTTGTGAAATCCGAAATCATCCTCAAAGTCACATTCAATAAATTCATACATGACAAGCATAGATTTATTGAAAAGTCGATAAGATAGAGGATCGCATTTCATTTTTATAAATTTCTATTCATGTGATTTGCTTCTTATAAGCATGCCTTTACCTTTAATAAAACAAATGTCAACATTTAAGATGGAAAGGTAAATTTTGTAAAATAAATCATCAAGCATGATTCCATGATAACATCCTTTTAATATCTTGATATTCATCATCAAGTATGATTTCAAAAAGTATGTTTAAGAGAAATCATTAAGACCAAATGCATGATACACTCATTTATTTTCAAAATATTCATCATATTTATTTTCATGAGATTCACAAGATTGGTAAAAGTTCATTAATCTCAATAGGATAGAGAATTCATTTCCTTTTTATACAATTGATTTCATGTGAGGGTATTCAAGTCTTTTGTGAAAACATGTATCATCATTTAAAATCGAAACATAAGTTTCGTCAAGAAGCCGTCAAGATCAAACACATCATGATATCACATCTATCATCAAAAGATCATCAAGAAATTCATACATAGATGTACATGCACTATGTCATCTTAATATGTGATGAGAATGTCATCTTAATTCATCATAAAAATGATTAGGCCAAAAACATGTTAATTTAATCGAAAATAAGAGTTTCAAATCAACATTTACTTCAAAAACTCATGCATGACATAAAATCATCAAGATAGACATGCATGGATTAATCCTAAGCATTATCATATATCATATAATTATCATCCCTAATGTTGCATACATCATTCAATATTTCAAAACATAACATGCATGAAACCTTAGCAATATATTTTTCATGATCAAATTTTTTAATTTTTCAAAGATGCTAAAAAGAAAAACATGATATAATTTTTGAAAAATATTTTTTTATTTCCTATTCCTACTATCTAAATTAAGCACTCATGAAAAACTTCAAGTAATTTCAAAATAATTCAAGAGAGTTGAGTTACTTACCTTGTAGTTGAAGCCCATCAAAGCCCAATTCGCCATTTCACCTTTGACAGTTCTTGATTCATCCTTGGTTGCCTTCCTCTTCTTTGGCCTCTTCCTCCGTTCAAGTTCATTGTTTATTTTAGATTTTTGTTTAATGAACTTATTAAGATTTAGTGTTCGAAGTTCAAGTTCATCATTGTCCTCATCACTTGAGTCATCGCTCAAGTGGTATTCATTTGTCCGGAGTTTCAAATCCTTCCTATTCTTTGGAAGGTGGTTCAAGTGCTCATCGGGTTCAAAATGTTCCAAAAGTATCATTTCATAGGTCATTAATGACCCGATTAATTCTTCTAATGGAAAATCATTTAAAGTTTTTGTCTCTTGTATTGCGGTTATTTTAGGATCCCACCTTTTTGGAAGGGATATTAAGATCTTACTTACGAGATCAAAATTCGAAAAAGATTTACCAAGAACTCTTAGATTATTGACGACATCCGTGAAACGGGTGTACATGTCGCCTATAGTCTCGCTTGGTTGCATTCAAAAAAGCTCAAAATCATGCAATAAAATGTTAACTTTCGAGTCTTTGACTCTACTAGTTCCCTCGTGTGTGATTTCAAGTGTTCGCCAAATATCAAAAGCCGTTTCGCACATAGAAATCCGATTGAACTCATTTTTGTCCAAAGCGCAAAATAAGGCATTCATAGCCTTTGCGTTTAAAGAAAAATGCTTCTTCTCCAAATCCGACCATTCGTTCATCGGTTTAGAGGGAAGTTGAAAACCGTTTTCAACAATATTCCATAAATCCAAGTTCATAGAAATCAAGAAAACTCTCATTCGAGTTTTCCAATAAGTGTAGTCCAATCCATTAAACAACGGTGGACGAAAAATCGAAAAGCCCTCTTGAAAGCCATGAAGAGCCAGTTCTCTCGGGTGTAAATCCGAAATGAGAAATACCGGGCTCTGATACCAATTGTTAGGATCGGAGCGGCACTAAGAGGGGGGGGGTGAATTAGTGCAACGGATTAAAACGTCGGTTTTGGAAACTTTTTCGTACGATAAAAACCGAACTCGGAAGTGCTTAACTTGAAAGCGTGTTCGTAAATGTGTGCAGAAAAAGTAATAAGGAAGTAAAGCACGTATGAAGGTTTGCAGTAAGGTAAAGTGCAATAAATAAATGCAAACCAGTGAACACGCCAATTTTAAAGTGGTTCGGTCAAAATGACCTACATCCACTTGCGAAGCCTTCTTCGATGAGGCTCCCAACTTCCATTAGCAAATCACTTTGAAGGGGAAGGACAAATACCCCTCTTACAACCTTTTACAAGTGGTTCACACTCTTACAAAGTTTCAATGAGAAAGAAGGAGGTGAACACTCAAGCAATTTGAAAGTAAGACTTGCTAAGGCTTTGCTAAGACTTTTTTCACTCTATTGCTTCTCTAAAAGTTGTTGTCTCAGCTGAGAATAAAGGGGTATTTATAGGCCTCAAGAGGATTCAAATTTGGGCTCCAAAATTTGAATTCTCTTCGGTTCCCTAAGCTAGCGGTGCCACCGCCTGTCAGTGGCGGTGCCACCGCCTGTCAGTTTTGACACTGACAGTGTATTGGGCGGTGCCACCGCCCAGTCCAGCGGTGCCACCGCCTGGCTCTCGGGTATTGGGCGGTGCCACCGCCTGGCTATTTCGGTTCATTGGTTGGGCTCCAAACTTGTCCCAAACCAGTCCGAACTCGGGCCCAATTGGCCCCTACTTGGGTTATAAGATTAACACCTAATCCTAATCCTAATTAATGTGCTAACTATGAATTTAAATACATTTCCTAAGCTATTACAAAGTTCGTAAGTCAAGACTTCTTCCGGCGAGCTTCCGGCGAACTTTCGGCGGTCTTCCGAAAAACTCTCAGAAATCATTCTGCGGACTCCCGACAAGCTCCGAGACTTCACGATTTGATCTTGGTGAGTTTCGACGAACTTCTTCGGCAAGCTACGATCTTTCTCGGTGAGCTCCGCGAACTTCCGACGAACCTTTCTGCGAGCTTCCGAAAAATTCTTCGGCAAGCTCCCTACTCATTCTCGGCTAGTTCCGACAGCATTCCCGATGAACCTTCGGACTTCCGTCGAACTCTCGATCTCCCAACGAATCCTTCGCCCTTGACTCCGACACTTTGTTTCGCTTTATGTCTTCATTGTTATCGTAGTTAATCCTACACACACAAGCCAAAACTCTACTCCAATCTAGACAATTATTACAACGCGAATTGACATTTTGTTGCCCGGCACGTCATTGGTTGGCGCTTCATCCGATTCTTCAGTGCATCGTCCACTCTTGCAGGTTGTTGCCCAATCGGCGGTTGACCTCCGCAACCCCGATATCCTTGGTGCAATTCCGCTCTCCTTGGCCCGATGCCCGACGTCCGAAGAGTTCTACCGTCCAATATCCTAACGTGATCTCCTCCGACGCAACGTCAATTCCTCCTGCGTCAATTGTCTAATCCTGATCGAGTAGACCTGCATCACTCAAAATGCAGTTAAACATCTAAACACAATCAATTGTTTCATCATCAAAATCCGAGATTCAACAGAGTTTACATTGCAATTTTACAAATTGATATCTTACCATATGATGAATTGCTATGATTGCCATATTTGCATTATATTAAGATATCTAGAGCTCAATTTGTAATTTTACAAATTGATATCTCACCATATGATGAATTACTATGATTGCTATCCTTCACATTTGAAATATAAGACTTGAAAATGGATGTCTTACTTTGACATCATTTTCAGAAAGATACATCATGATAGGAATCATGATGGGGGTATTGATAAGTTTAAATGGACTTAACTTATCAATATGTCTCTTGAATTCAAAGGCTTTGAATTCAAGAATGAATTATCTCAAGTATGGCATATAGATAGGGGGAGTTAAGGTTAACTCCATCATCTATTGATTGTCATTATCAAAAAGGAGGAGATTGTTGAATCTCGGATTTTGATGATGAAGTCAATTGTCATTTGTTTATCTAATCTATATGTTGAGATAAGTGTACAGGATTAACTATGATGGTAGTAAGACATGCAGCAGGTGTTGAGCCGGAGTCAAGACCAAGATCACGTTGGGGGTTCAAGAGTTCGACGGAAGTCCAGACGTTTCGTCGAAAGTTCTGCAGGAAGCATCCGAGAAGTCCAGGAGATTGCCAAAGAAACTCATCGGAACTCGCCAAGAAGATTGTCGTGAAGTCCAAGAGCTTGCTGAGAGTCCACCAGAGCATCGCTGAGGATTCGTCAGATGTTCGTCGGAAGTTCATCAGAAGCTCGCCGGAAGAAGCGATTGACGCACCGGAACATGAATTAAAGTAATGATGTCTTAATTGTCGTAGTTAGTATGTAGATTGAGTTAGGATTGGGAGGTAATCCCACTAACTTAATCAGAGGCCAATTGGGCCCTTAACAGACCCAAATTGGGCCGAATGGAATAGCCCATTCGGACTCAGAATTCCTGGCCGGTGGTGGCACCGCCCAAGAGACTTGGTCTCCAAGGAATTCTGGGTGGTGGTACCGCTGGTAGTTATTGCTACCAGCGGTGGTACCGCTAGCAGATATTGCTGCCAATGGTGGTACTACCCCTGTCAAGCGGTGGTACTGCCAGAGCTCGGTCTCTGAGCTCTGCTAGGTGCTGGTACTGCCCAGACTGAGCGGTAGTACCGCTCAGTGACAGATGACAGGCGGTGGTACCACCAAGACCCCGGAAATCCGGGAATGGACACTTTTGAGCTCTATTTTCAAACTCGTTGGGGACTATACAAACCCCACCCTTTCCTGCATGAAAGGGTACCGAAAACTTACTTTAATATTGAGTATTTTAGGGCTTAAAAGTATTGTAAAAGCTAGAGTTCTCCTCCTTCTTTCTTCTAAGTGTTGAGATCATTCAAGAGATGAGTGAAAACATATAAGGGTTGTCTCCTAAGCCCATCAAAAGGAGAAAAGCTATAAAAAGGTGGTTGGCCTTCGCCTATTGAAGGCCTCTAGTGGACGTCAGTGACCTCAGAGAAGGAGGAAGTCAAAAGTGGATGTTGGTCAAAATTGACTGAACCACTCTAAATCTCACTTTGCATTTATATTCTGCTCTTTATCTTAACTGCAAACTGCCTTCATTGATTTACATCAACTATACTTCTGCTTACTCTTAACTTTAAAGATCTTTCCGAAATGGTTTTCGTATGAAAGTCTTTTTAACCGATGAAAGTTTTCCGCTGCACTAATTCACCCCCCTCTCTTGGTGCTCTTGATCCTAACAATTATTTCTATCATCTTGAGGACCAAAAGGTCTTTGAAGCTAAGAGAGCGATGTTCCATGAAAAGGAATACATTCTTGGGAGAGATAGTGGGAGCATAATAGAGTTGAGCAAGGTTGGAGAACCTAGCTCAAGCACCACTCTAAAGCTTGAGTCTGTTCAAGTACCTAATACATAAGTTTCAACTTTACGTAGGTCCGACAGAGTATCCTATCCTCCTGAGAGATATGTGAGATATATTAGAGAAGAGGATGTTGAGGATATTGATCCCAAGACCTACGAGGAGGCTATTATAAGTATAGACTCCGAGAAGTGGCAAGAAGCCATGAATTCTAAGATGGATTCCATATACTCCAACAAGGTTTGAAACCTAGTTGATGCGCCCAAGGGTATTGTACCCATCGCTTGCAAGTGGATCTTTAAGAAAAAGATCAGAGTAGATGGAAAGGTAGAGACCTATAAAGCAAGGCTAGTGGCTAAGGGGTATCGTCAAAGGCAAGGTGTACTATGACGAAACATTTTCACCAATAGCAATGCTAAAATCAATCCAAATTTTATTGGCTATTGTAGCACACTATGATTATAAGATCTGACAGATGGACATGAAAACTACATTCCTCAATAGGAACCTCCAAGAGGAGGTGTATATGATACAGCCCAAGGGACTCATGTCTAAGGAATGCCCAAATAAGGTGTGCAGGTTGCTTAGATCCATTTATAGACTAAAGCAAGCTTCCCGAAGTTGGAACATAAGATTTGATGAGGGAATAAGATCTTATGACTTCGTTAAGAATGAAGATGAGCCTTGTGTGTATAGCAAGAAAAGTAGGAGCGCTATCACCTTCTTGGTGTTATATGTGGATGACATCATAATCATTGAGAATGATGTAGGAATGCTATCCATAGTAAAGGCATGGTTATCTAGACATTTCTCAATTAAGGACTTAGGAGAAGCATCCTATATTTTGGAGTGACCCAACAAGTGGAACCGTTTGGCATAGTCTCCGAGACTATGTCAGGTGGCAGTACTACTAGTCTGGGCAGTGGTACCACCCATACATAGTTTTTGAGAGATTGTCAGGTGATGGTACTACCAGATTGGGCGGTGGTACCACCTAGTTTCAGTGCTGCAAGTGGTGGTACCACCAATACACCGAAAACCGAGGATAAGACACTTTTAGACTCCAAGTTTGAATTAGTTTAAAGTTTATCAATACCCCTCTCATCCTTGGTTACAAAAAACATAAGAATTGAGAGTGAAAAAAGAAGAAAATACTATTGTAATCTTGTGTGAACTCCTCCCAAACTCTAAGTATTAGTGAAGTTTAAGAGAGGAGGTTATGGGGGTGTAAAGGTTCTCTCCTGAGCCTGTCAAAAGGAGAATAGAGTTGTAAGAAGGAGGTTGTTCTTCACCTATTGAAGGAAGACCATTAGTGGATGACGATGGCCTCAACAGAAGAGGAATCGATGGAGTGGATGTAGGTCACGATGACCAAACCACTATAAATCGGTTTATTGCCTTTTACTTTGTTGTTTACCTTTGCTGCAAATCATTTTACTTGCTCACTGCTCAACTTCCTTATTACACACTTACGTAAGTGTTTTTAAGTTAACATCCTTCCGAATGGTTTTCAATGAATGAATATTTTTTGAAATCGACGTTTTTATCGCTGCACTAATTCCCCCCCCCCCCCTTTTAATGCTTACTCATTCCTAATAGTTGGTATTAGAGCCAGATTCTTCTCATTTGGTTTAACACCCAAGAGAAATGACTCTTTTCGATTTTCAAGAGGGCTTTTCTATCGTTCGTCCTCCCATGTTTAATGGGACGGACTATACATATTAGAAAACTTGAATGAGAGTTTTCTTGCTTTTTTGGATTTGAATTTATGGAATATTGTCAAAAGTGGTTTTCAAAAGTCTTCTACTCCAATGAACGAATAGAATGATTTGGAGAAGAAAACTTTTTCTTTAAATGTGAGAGCCATGAATGCTCTATTTTGTGCTTTGAGCAAAAATGAGTTCAATTATATTTCTTTTTTTGAAATTGCATATAAGATTTAGCACACACTAGAAGTAACTCATGAAGGCACAAATAGAGTAAAAGAGTCTAGAATAAATCTTTTGATATATGATTTCGAGTTGTTTCGAATGAAGCCAAGCAAAACCATTGTTGACATGTATACCCATTTTACGGATGTCGTTAATGATTTAAAACCTCTTGGTAAATATTTTTTGAATCTTGAACTTGTTACTAAAGTTTTATGATCATTTCCTAAAGTAATAGTAATTCAAGAGGCCAAGGATTTAAATAATTTCCCTCTCGAAGAACTTATCAGGTCTTTGATGACCTATGAAATGAGTTTTATCGCACATGTTGAACATGATGAACTTGAGAATAACCTTTCAAAGAATAGGAAGGATTTTGCACTTCAAATAATAGAATACCATTTGATGACTCAAGTGATAATGATGATGACATTGAACTCCTCACAATAAAGCTTAAAAAATTCTTAAAACAAAAATTAAAGAATAAAAATAAACTTAAAAAGAAGAAATTACCAAAGAAGAAGAAAGTATTCAAGCCGACTTGGGATGAATTGAGCACATCCAAAGATGAGGAGCAAACTGATGAAGATGAAGTAGCGAACTTCGCTTTGGTGACTCTCGACAATGAGGTAAACAACTCAAACGAAACTACTTTACTTTATTTTGAAATTACTTGATGTTTTTTATGAGTTATTTTTAAATTATTTAGTAAAAAAATTTTAAAAAATAAAAATTACAAAAAAATTATATCATGCTTCTTTTTATTTAAAAAAATGATCATGATAATTGTATGTTTTATGATAGAGGAATAAAATGTTAGATTTAAACCTAATGTAATCCTATGTATGTTTTTAAGAAGAAATAATATGTATCTTAATGATTTTTGATTTTGATTGAAAATGCTTTATGTCCAATGAAACCATGCTTAATGTCTTTTATGAAAATGTTAAGAGGTTTGATATCATGCTTAATGAGTTTCTAGTTTGAAATTATGCATGTTGTACCTTAAAAACTTGAAACCATATTTTAGTATCATGCCCAAAGTAATGATGCATAATGATCATGCTTAATAAGTTTATATTTCAAAATTATGCATGATGATTCTTGTAATTTATGGCTTATCGATCTTTGCCATAATAAAAGTTGCTTTTTCGGTTTTAAACATGATGTATGTTTTGATTTGGAATAAATGACAAAAGCATGCTTATGTGAAATAAAAAATATATATATTTTTCTTTAAAATTTCTCAATCCCTACCTTATCAAGTTTTCAATTGATGAATCTATTTATATGAATCTCTTGGACTATGAAAATGATTTTGATGATTAAATATTTTATATACATGAATTGAGATCTTGTTCTCCTACGACTCTTTTTGCTGTTCAATAAAAAGGAGACTTATTCTAATAAACCATGATATGCTACTTGACATCTTGATAATTTATGACTTAAGTTTTGTTATGTATTATTCCCCTCTTCCTTCTTATTTACAATGACAAAGGAGAGAAAGGAAATCACTATCATTTCAAGAGATCGATAACATTTCATTTTGAATCTCTTGAAAGGGACTTTGTTGATTTGACAAATTGAATGAGTTGAAAATAATGATGAATGTTTTTGAAAATAAATAATGTATCATGTTTGATGATTTTACATTATGCATGATGTTTCCTATCATGCTTTCTATTTACAAAAGAAGAAATTTATCAAAAATGATATATAGTCTTTTGACATTCATGACTTGATTCTTTATCTTTGTTATTTATCCTTGTCATGATTTGAAGATTGAAGTAAAGGGAAATGAATTGCACTATTGTATTGTTATTCCCCTCTTTTTGCCAATAACAAAGGGAGAGAAAGAATTACATCACGAAAAAGGCAAACTTGCTAGCTTGCTCATCTCAAAAGAGAAGTAAGAAGTCCTATCTTGCAAATATTAAGAGAAGCAATGTTTGCTAAGTTACACATTTCAAGAAGATGCATAAATAGTCTATCTTGCACATCTCAAAAGATGTAAAATTTTGCTAACTTTCATATGTGTAAAATTTGATAGCTTGTATACAATAAAATGATATAAATTTGCTAGCTTGTATGTTTTAATATGATGTCAAACTTGCTTTCTTGAACATCTCAATTATTGCTAGTTTGCATGTAAAATGATATAAAATTTTGCTAGCTTACGCTTTGCCAAGGAAGCAAAAAATTACACTTCTCAAAAGAGAAAAAAGAAAATTACTAGCTTGCAAGATGATAAAACTTAAGATTATATGTATCATGCAATGATTTGAAATTGTCTAAACATTTGCTAGTTGAACTTCTCCTTTTTGTTGCTGACATAAGGGGAGAAGTTATGATGACAATCATGCATGGAATGATGATTATGCATGATTTTATGATGCATGCAATGATGTGATAAATTGGTTATTTCAATACTCATGTTACATGTAATGTTGAAATACTATGATTTCAAAGTTTCTATCAATAAGACATATTGATAGGGGAAGTTTGTTTAAACTCCGTCATCAATTGGTTGTCATCATCAAAAAGGGGGAGATTGTTGAATCTCAGATTTTGATGATGAAACCAATTGATAGTATTTATCTGATCTATATTTTGAGTAATGCAGGTAGCTTCGATTAGGGAGAGACAATTAAAGCAGGAAGAATCATATTGTGCCAAAGAAAAACATGTCAGAAAAGATTGGACGTCGAGCCGAAGGATCGGTCGACATATTGACAGAAGGCCTCGAACCATGAGATCGGGCATCGGGCCAAGAAGAGTGAAAATTACACCAAGGAAATTGGAGTCGCGGAGGTTAACTAATCGATTGGGCAATAGGCCGTAAGAGAGGACGATGCGCTGAAGAATCGGATGAGGCATCGATGAACCAATAACATGTCGGATGACATTTGATTATCCTTATTCAAAAATCTAGCTATCCATCAGCCCTCCATAGTCGCCCAAAACAATTCCCATAATTGCTTAAAAGATCGTCGCCAAATTCCGCCGCCATCTCCACCACCGTGGATCATCCTTTGATCTCCCCATGAGTTGCAATAGGTTCTAGTTTCCTACCTTACTGCTGCTATAATTTAGTTATCCTTATTCAAAAATCTAGCTATCCATCAGCCCTCCATAGTCGCCCAAAACAATTCCCATAATTGCTTAAAAGATCGTCGCCAAATTCCGCCGCCATCTCCACCACCGTGGATCATCCTTTGATCTCCCCATGAGTTGCAATAGGTTCTAGTTTCCTACCTTACTGCTGCTATAATTTAGTTATCCTTATTCAAAAATCTAGCTATCCATCAGCCCTCCATAGTCGCCCAAAACAATTCCCATAATTGCTTAAAAGATCGTCTCCAAATTTCACCATCATCTCCACCACCGTGGATCATCCTTTGATCTCCCCATGAGTTGCAATAGGTTCTAGTTTCCTACCTTACTGCTGCTATAATTTAGTTATCCTTATTCAAAAATCTAGCTATCCATCAGCCCTCCATAGTCGCCCAAAACAATTCCCATAATTGCTTAAAAGATCGTCGCCAAATTCCGCCGCCATCTCCACCACCGTGGATCATCCTTTGATCTCCCCATGAGTTGCAATAGGTTCTAGTTTCCTACCTTACTGCTGCTATAATTTAGTTATCCTTATTCAAAAATCTAGCTATCCATCAGCCCTCCATAGTCGCCCAAAACAATTCCCATAATTGCTTAAAAGATCGTCGCCAAATTCCGCCGCCATCTCCACCACCGTGGATCATCCTTTGATCTCCCCATGAGTTGCAATAGGTTCTAGTTTCCTACCTTACTGCTGCTATAATTTAGTTATCCTTATTCAAAAATCTAGCTATCCATCAGCCCTCCATAGTCGCCCAAAACAATTCCCATAATTGCTTAAAAGATCGTCGCCAAAGCAATTCTCACAATTGCTTAAAAGATCGTCGCCAAATTCCGCGCCATCTCCACCACCGTGGATCATCCTTTGATCTCCCCGTGAATTGCAATAGGTTCATAGTCGCCCAAAGCAATTCTCACAATTGCTTAAAAGATCGTCGCCAAATTCCGCCGCCATCTCCACCACCGTGGATCATCCTTTGATCTCCCCGTGAATTGCAATAGGTTCTAGTTTCCTACCTTACTGCTGCTATAATTTAGTTATCCTTATTCAAAAATCTAGCTATCCATCAGCCCTCCATAGTCGCCCAAAACAATTCCCATAATTGCTTAAAAGATCGTCGCCAAATTCCGCCGCCATCTCCACCACCGTGGATCATCCTTTGATCTCCCCGTGAATTGCAATAGGTTCTAGTTTCCTACCTTACTGCTGCTATAATTTAGTTATCCTTATTCAAAAATCTAGCTATCCATCAGCCCTCCATAGTCGCCCAAAACAATTCCCATAATTGCTTAAAAGATCGTCGCCAAATTCCGCCGCCATCTCCACCACCGTGGATCATCCTTTGATCTCCCCGTGAATTGCAATAGGTTCTAGTTTCCTACCTTACTGCTGCATAGTCGCCCAAAACAATTCCCATAATTGCTTAAAAGATCGTCTCCAAATTTCACCATCATCTCCACCACCACGGATCATCCTTTGATCTGATCTCCCCATGAGTTGCAATAGGTTCTAGTTTCCTACCTTACTGCTGCTATAATTTAGTTATCCTTATTCAAAAATCTAGCTATCCATCAGCCCTCCATAGTCGCCCAAAGCAATTCTCACAATTGCTTAAAAGATCGTCGCCAAATTCCGCCGCCATCTCCACCACCGTGGATCATCCTTTGATCTCCCCGTGAATTGCAATAGGTTCTGGTTTAGTTATCCTTATTCAAAAATTCAAAAAAAAAATTATTCCTATATTAGTGCATAAACTTTTCATCGTAAAGTTTTCATCTCTATGATGAAAGATATACTGCAGAATTCCAACCGCATAGCATAGTCTGTTTGATCTTGCAACTATGTTTCTATATCCAAATCTCTACGAAATTTTTATGATAGCTTTGACACTTCCTAAAAGTAGATTTCCCTATGGTTTCATTAAAAAATTCTTGATATAAATCATTGATCTTTTATGTCCAAACTACTACACTTGAAAATCTATACTGCAGAATTCCAACCGCATAGCATAGTTTGTTTCATCTTGCTACTGTTGTTTTTTCTATTCAAATCTATACAAAATTTTTATGACAGCCTTGACACTCCCTAATAGTGGATTTTCCTTTAGTTTCATTAAAAAAATTCTCAATATAAACCACTGATCATTTATGTCTAAAATGCTACATTTTAGAAGTAAAAATCTATTACATTACCTTTCCTTGATTCTCAATTCTTTAGAACCTTCCACCACCCATGCCATTAACCCATCAACAAAAAAAAGATAAGGACATCTCTGATCTATAGGCATATGCTATGGCTTCTCAAGATCCAATTGATGCCAAATTTGAAGCATAGGAATCTCAGATTGAATCGTGGCTTGAATCGCGCTTGGAGTACAAATTGTATGCTTTGTTTGTAGAATTTAGAATTGGACAACCGCCGAGTCCAACCAAATTTCAGTAAGGAGAGAGTTCAGAGAGGCCTCCAGAGAAGGAGAGACAGCCCTTGGACATGCTGTAGTCATGCGAGGGTAGACTTCCCGTGATAGGAAGAAGGAGACCCAGTGGGATGGATTTCGAGCGTCAAACGTTACTTTCACTACTACCGAACGTCGGATGATGCTATGGTGGAAATTACTATCATCCACCTTGAAGGAGATGTTATTCAATGGTACAATTATTGAATCTTGGATTTTGATGATGAAACCAATTGTAGTGTTGATCTAATATATGTTTGAGTGACGTAGGGCTAATGTCGATCCGGAGAGGTAAATTGATTAAAGCAGGAGGAATCGAACGTTGGGCCTGAGTGAATATGTCAGAATATTGGATGTTGAGTCGGAGGAAAGGTTGACGTGTCGGCAAAAGGCTTCGGGCCGAGAATTCAAGCATCGGGCCTAGAAGAGTGGACATTGTGCCAAGGAGATCGGAGTTGCAGAGGTCAACATGCCGATTGGGCAAAAGCCGCAAAAGAGGAAGATGTGTCGAAGGATCGGACGAAGCGCCAAAAAAACTAATGACATGCCGGACAACACATGATTAGTGCTTATAATAATTTGCCTAGATTGAGCTAGGTTTTAGAGTTTATTTGAGTCAGTTTAGAATGTAATTAGACCAACTCAATTAGGGGTCAATGGGCCCAAAATAGGGCTATTTTGGTCCAAGAGAAAGGCCCATTCAATGACCCAAGTTTGGGCTATGTTGGGCCAAGTGGAAGGCCCAAACAATGACATAAGAGGTGGCACCATCATGACACCGTCTCCGAGACTATGTCAGGCGGTGGTACCGTCGGTCTGAGTGGTGGTATCGCCCAAATATAGCCTCCGAGAGGCTGTAGGTGGTGGTACCACCTAGCACAATCTCCTAGGCGATGGTATCGCCCAGTGGCAGGGTACTAGGTGGTGGTACTGCCAGATTGGGTGGTGGTATCGCCCAATGCAGTGTTAGTGTCCAGACTGACACTAGCGGTGGTATCGCCCAACACAGGCGGTGGTACCGCCCGTACCCAGGAAACCCGGGATGGAAAAATACCCCTCTCATCCCTGGGTAACAAACACAAAAATTGAGAGTAAAAAGGAAAGAATCGCTGCTGAAATCTTGTGTGATCTCCTCTTAAAAGTTCTAAGTGTTAGAATAGTTTGAGAGAGGAGTAAATGGAGGTGTAAGGGTTATCTCCTAAACCCGGTAAAAGGAGAATCAAGTTGTAAAAGATGGTTGGTCTTCGCCTATTGAAGGAAGACCGATAGTGGATGCTGGTGGCCTTGACGGAAGAGGAATCAGCGAAGTGGATGTAGGTCATGACGACTGAACCAATCTAAAAATCTGGGTTGCATTTCATCTTGAGCAATTTATTTTTATAGCAAACTGCCTTTCCTCCTTACTGTGCTTTTACTATGCCTACACTCGCATACACTTTCAAGTTTCCGAAATCAGTTTTTAATATACGAAAGAATTTTCTGAAACTAACGTGATTTTACCGCTGCACTAATTCACTCTCCTGTCTTAGTGTTGACTGCTTTCCTAACAACAATTTGTTGAAATACAATCATGGGGCTCCGACATGGAATCAATTTAAGAATGCACTATTGAATCGTTTTGGACCTATGGAGTATGAAAATATCGATGGCCAACTCATAAAGATTCGACAAACCTCTACGATTCAAGAGTACCAAACTAGGTTTGAGAAGCTATCCTACCTTACTCGTGATTGGACTAACCATCAATTTTTAGGAATATTTATTGAAGGACTCAAGTCAGAGATAAAAGGGGAGGTTAAGGTGCAATAGCCCCATATTGTGATAGTTGCAATTTCTTTCGCCCGAATACAGGAAGAACGGCTCAACCAAGATGCTCAAAGGATGAGAATCTTTCCTAGGCCTGTGGCATATAAACCTCCTTCTACTCCCAGCCATCCTTCGCTGCCAAAAAATTTGACAAGAGAAGAACTACGTGACCGATCAGCGAGGGGTCTTTGTGGACATTGTGATAAGCCATGGAACCGCGATCATCGCTGCAAAAGGGGCCACCTCCTACTGATTGAACTTCTTGAAGACATGGAGGAGGAGATCCAGGAGAATAAGGAAGAAGTTACAGATGAAGAATAGCAGTCGATTGATATTACAATGCATGCCCTTGCTGGTTACGCCAACTTGCAAACGATGAAAAGTGGGAGGACTTTCGAATCAACAACCTATCACCGTTCTTATTGACACCAAGAGCACTAATAATTTAATGAACAGCAAGGTTACTATCTGAATAGTCTTACCTATCGAGAATTGCAGCAGGTTTGATGTTAAGGTAGCCGACAGATGAATTTTGAAGTGTGATCATAGGTGCCCGCGGGTGAAACTATTACTATAGGACCAAGAGATAATTGTAGATTTTTTCCTCCTCCCTCTTGATGATTATAAGACCATGCTTGGCATCAAATGACTAATGACATTAAGTAATAGTTTCTAGAATTTTGTGAAACTAATTATGAAATTTTACAATAAGGGGAAACAGGTGATACTGTACGGGAAATGTGGGGCGATGTAACGACGATTTGCACACAACGAATGGAGAAGGTTTTGTACAAAGCATGCAGTAGCTTTTTAGTACAACTTGAGCAGCAAATTAAGGGAGAGCCAATAGAATTTGAAGATTCAAACATACTTCCTTTGCTTGCTAAATTTTCATATATATTTGATGAACCGTGCAACCTACCTCCTACCCGTTCGCATGATCATTGTATATCGATTCTTTTGGGTAAACCTCTAGTAAATACTTAGCCATATCAGTATCCACATCTCCAAAAGGATGAAAAAGAAAGGATTATAAAAGAGATGCTCGAAACAGGAGTTATTCGGCCAAGTTACAGCCCCTACTCTTCACCGGTACTCCTCGTACGAAAGGAAGGAACATGACGAATGTGCATTGATTACTGAGCTCTCAATGGCATAACCGTCAAGGACAAATATCCTACTCTAATAATAGATGAATTGATTAATGAATTAAAGGGAGCATGAGTCTTCATAAAGTTGGACCTTCGATTCGGGTATCATTAAATATGAGTGTGCGAAGAAGACATATAGATAATCACATTTTGAACACACAACAGCCACTACGAATTTTTGGTAATACCCTTTGGTCTCACCAATGCTCCCTCCACCTTCTAAAGCCTTAAGAATGAAATTTTTTGGAATTATCTTCGTAAGTTTGTGCTAATTTTCTTTGATGATATCCTTATTTATAGCCCTTCTCATGAAAGTCATTTTCAACACTTACAACTTATTTTGACGATTTTACGAGAATATGTTCTTTTTGTCAAAAAATCAAAGTACAGCTTTCTTCAATAGAAGGTAAAATATCTTGGGTATATCATATCAAAGGAAGATATGGCGGTGGAACCTTCTAAAATTGAAACAATGCAGAACTGGCCAACCCCGAGGAACATAAAATCACTATGCAACTTTATCGGTTTAACAAGCTTCTAATGCAAGTTTATGAAAAACTATGAAAAGATTAGTGCAACCCTTACTTCCTTGCAAAAAAAAGATGATTTTCAATGGTTAAACAAAGCCACCACCGCCTTTGACAAACTTAAAACCGCAATGACGACAACACCCGTACTAGCACTACCCGACTTCGGCAAGACTTTTGTTATTGAAGTCGATGCCTCTGGAGTTGGAATTGGTGCTATACTAATACAAGATGGTTGCCCCTCGCTTATACTAGTAAGACGTTATCTCCTTCCCATCTTAAGATGACTATTACGGCAAGGAGATGCTCGCGATTGTACATGTAGTGGCCAAGTGGAGACCATACTTGATCAGGCGACACTTTCAAATTAAGGCCGACCATAAAAGCCTAAAATATTTCTTGGAGCAGAAGATATCTTTCCTCGAGAAGCAAAAATGGGTAATAAAGCTTCTTGGATATGATTATGAAATAACTTACAGAAAGGAAAAAGAAAATGTTGTTGCAGATGCGCTTTCGCGGCTACCCGAGCAAGTTGAATTTTCGGCTGTTTCACTTCTAACCAGCAACTTCCTTAAGGATATTAAGAGGGAATGGAAGGAAGATCCAGAGACTAGTAAGATCATAAAAAAATTGGAGGAACCACCAAGTTCCATGGCTCATTACAGTTGGGATTCAAAAGAATTGCACTATAAGGGACGCATTGTGCTTGTGTCAAATTTTACTTGCATCTTCACAAGTAGATTTTGGAGAGAGTTATTCCAAATACAAGGCACTAAATTAAAAAGAAGTATGACATATCACCCACAAACCGATGGCCAGACTGAAGTGGTGAACAGGTCCTTGGAGACATACCACAAATGCTTCACTAGTGACCAGCTAAAGGAATAGGTAAAGTGGCTTCCCTGGGTCGAAGGATGGTATAATATAACTTATCATTCATCTATAAAATATACTCCCAATGAGGCTTTGTATGGCCAACCACCCCTTTGTGATCCCAAAATATGTGTTGGGCATCTTTAAAGTTGAACAAGTAGATAGGGAACTACAAGACAGAGACAAAATGCTGAAGTTGCTAAAAGATAATCTCACTGCAGCTCAAGCAAGGATAAAACAACAATATGATCAACACAAAGGCGAAAGAGAATTTTCAATAGGAGATTGGGTCTTCCTACGGCTCTAGCTATACAAGCAAACATCAATCTAGACTAGAGCATCTATGAAGCTTTCACCTCGGTTCTATGGACCCTACTAAATTTTGGGGTGCATCAAAGCTATAACATATGGATTGGACTTATGTGCCAACTCCCGAATCCATCCAGTCTTCCCTGTATTATGTTTAAAGCTTAACCTAGGACAAAATGAGATAGCCCAAAGTCATCTACCAAATATGACTACCCAAGGAGAACTCCAAACCCAATTGAGTGCCATTATTGATCAACGGATCATGACTCGACGATGATGACCCACTACTAAAGTGCTAATACAGTGGGTGAACTTACTAGTAAAAGGTGTCACTTGAGAGAACTATGACGACTTGAAGATCAAAATTCCTAGAATTCATTGATCATCAGCCTCGAGGACAAGGTTGATTTAAAGAGGGTGAGTTTGTTAGGACTCTAGCTAGGAGAGTCATAATTGAGAGGGGTATTCATGAAAAACCTACCTAGCCTACCTCTATTAAAAAGGTGAAGAGGCCGACTAGGGTTAGGAGGTTGTTTCTTAGAGAAGTATTAGAAATTGTATAGGAATAGAAGACTTGAGTAGGAATCCTATTAGGAGTTGGTTAGAAGTTAGAGACTTGAGTATGAGTCATATTAGGAGTTGGGGTTTAGAAGCCATATAAATAGTCATATATTCATCCTCTTTTCTCAAGTACTAGATGAATATTTTTTGTAGCCTTTGAGTAGCAACTTGGAAGAAGGAACCCCTATAGAGTTCTAAGGAGGCCGATCCCCTAAAGAGATCAACCCCATGCTTAGAATCTACAAGGGTTCTAACATTATGCTTTAAAATTCGTAGTTAGCACATAATTGGGTTAAATTTGAGCTATCTCAATTAGGGGCCAATTGGGCCCAAGTTTGGGTTATGTTGGGCCAAGTGAAAGGCCCAAATAGTTGTTAGGATCAGAGCGACACTAAGAGGGGGGGGGTGAATTAGTGCAGCGGATTAAAATTCGTAAGTTTGAAATCGATTTTATAAATGTGTAAAGATTTCGATTCAACAAAGGATGACTTAGCTAAAATAGCTCGAGTAAAGGTAGTCAAGAGTAGGGAGATGAAAACCGAACAATTTACAGCTAAGTAGAGAAATGGTTCAGAAAATTAAACACTCACACATTCAAGGAACACTATGATGTATAGTGGTTCGGTCAAATGACCTACATCCACTTTCAAAGCTTTCTTCGATATGGCTCCCAACTTCCACTAGCAAATCACTTTGAAGGGGAAGGACCAAATACCCCTCTTACAACCTTCTTACAAGTAGTTCGCACTCTTACAAATTTTTCCAAAGAGAAAGAGGGAGGTGAACACTTAAGCTATTGAAAACAAGACTTTGCTAGAGCTTTTTCTCACCTTATAACTTCTCAAAATGATGTATTCTTTGCTGAGAATTGAGGGGTATTTATAGGCCCCAAGAGGATTCAAATTTGAGCTCCAAATTTGAATTACTTTTGGGTTTCCCGGTGCTGGCGGTGCCATCACCTGTCAGTGGCGATGCCACCGCCGGACTTCTCGGGTTTTGGGCAGTGCTACAACCTAGTCTAGCGGTGCCACCACCTGGACTATTCCAGCTCACTAGTTGGGCTCGAAACTTGGCCCAAACCAGTCCAAACTCAAGCCCAATTGGCCCCTAATCAGGTTATAGGATTAACCCTTAATCCTAACCCAAATTATATGCAAACTATGAAATTGAGACATAGCCCTAAGCAGATTTTTAACAGGCAAAGTTAAGTTTCCTTCCGGCGAGCTTTCCAGCGGACTTCCGATACACCCTCGGATTTCTTCCAATGGACTCCCAACAGGCTCCTAGTCTTGTGGCGAGTTCAATGAGTCTTTGGCAAGTATCCGAACCTTTTTGGTGATCTTCGCGAACCTCTAACAATCTTTTCGATGGACTTCCGAAAACTTTGGCAAGTCCCGTATTCTTTCTCGATTGGTTTCGGTAGTACTTCCGACGATTCTTTGAACTTTCGGCGGACTCTCGAACACCCATCGAACTTGACTCTGGTAAATTTGCTTTATGTCTTCAAGCTATCATAGTTAATCCTGCACACTTAACTCAATAATATGGATTAGATCAATTAACCCATCAATTGACTTCATCATCAAAATCCAAGATTCAACAATCTCCCCCTTTTTGATGATGACAATCAATTGATGACGGAGTTAATCATAACTCCCCCTATCTATATGGTATATTAGGAGAAGATAAAAACACTTGAATTCAAGCCTAAACTGATAAGTTCTATCCGTTGAACTTATCGTTATTCTTAATAAGCATGAGCAAATATGAAACTTCATATTTCTCATAATTTCAAGACATGAAAATTATTTTCAAGCCGAATGATAAAAGACAATTATCATTTCGATAAGAAATAATAATAATTTAAAATTTTAACATGGATCTTATAATATAAATGCAAGGCATGATTTCATATGATCATGAGATGATTGCTTATCATTTATAAGAAAAATGATAAACATGATACGACAACCAATCTAAAAACTTTCATATGTGATATGCTCAAAAAGTTCCGCGATGCTTTTAAGGAATATAACACATATAAGACATTTTTCATTGCATTATACAACATACAAGCTATTACAATATGATACATATAAGTCATGCTAATTTTATATTTGCACAAGTCATCAATCTTTTGTACATTCTTCTCCCCCTTTGTCATCAACAAAAAGGAGATAAGGTTTCAAACATAAAACTTGTGATCATTGAAGCCATTCATAAAATCATCTTATAAGAAAAAAATCTTGAAAAGGCGATGGCAAAATTGACAAAGCTTCAACTTGGCATTAAGATCGATTGACCTAGATTATTTCTTCATCGGGTGAGACACAAATATTATAGGTGACCATTAATCGAGTGACTAACCCCCCTCATACAGTAACATTGAGTATTTAGCTATTATGTCCTACATATGTTGCTAGATTAAGTATCCAAAACAATTATTTTGGCCGGTCATAATCCAATACATAGTACTTAACTCTATTTGACTAATCTCATCATGATGAAATTGTTTAGGAAGTAGGATACTTATCATGATGTGATGAAGAAATTTAGAGTTAAAGGGCAATAAGTGCTCGTAACTTTTGGGAATTATGGCTAGGTTTGGATTTGCAAAATCAGTTTCTAAGGCTTCAGAGTAAGTTGCTCTGATTGCATTGATATCCCATTTACTTCTAAAATAACAACCCCTATCCTTTTCGGTAATTCCAATTAACTCACATATAGTGCTATCAAAGATTCGAATTTGTGTTCCTAAGAGGTAGGTAGTTAAGCTATCATTGTCCACACTTAAGTTTGCGTAAAATAACCTAACCAACCTAGGGTAAATTGATTCATCGATTTGTAGGATAGATAAGACATCTAAATTTGCAAACCATCTAATGGGTTCTAGGTTTCCAAGTTCATCTAGATCAACATGTTTGCTCTTATGTATTGTTCTTGTTTCAAAATTAGGATACCTAAGGGCTACTTCATTATATCTAAAGAGGATTTGGTCATAGGAATCTCCTTCCACCCTTTTCCCTTTGGTTCTTGATGATCTCTTAGGAGCCATATCTAATCATGATGATAGATTAAGAGAGAACTTTAAAGAATAGGCCAAATAATGAGAGGAAGAAAAAAATTTCAGATCTTACCTTATATAAGTTTCCTTGGGAGGTAGAGAGATTGATCCAAGAAGAACACCTCTCTTAGGCTTCTAGAGGCTTAGAATGAGGTTGAGAGAGGTTTAGAGGGTTTTATGTGAGTGCTAGGGAGGGTGCTCTCGGGTTGGGCGCGGTTCCACTGCCGACCCTAACCCCCCCCTCTTTATAAGGGGGTTCTTAGGTGGTGCCATCGCCAACCGAGCGGTGCCACCGCTTGGGGACCGAGCTATCACGGACAAACTTCAAAACAGGATGTTTGATGTAATGCTTATGTATATCCGTGTCTTTTGGGATGTTCATAATTTGCATAGCATGTAGAGGGATGGCCGAAGGCTTAATAGTCTCATTTTAGTTCGGTCTGTAGTGGACCATTTTACCCTTTGTTGTGCAATCGTTCAGAGCTTGTAAAGTTTGTTTGTAATTTGCACTGTTTATGAAGTCTTTACGGAGATGATTACTTATGGATCCTGAGTGAGGCATTTTCTCTAACCCGTTTCTTCTTTTGTAGGTTCTAAGGGACCATGGGAGGTTTCGGGGAGGCTGACCTTTGCGGACAGACATGCAAGGGTGCCGCACAACTTAGGCAAAACTAGCTAAGTCCATAACATTATGGTATTAGAGCAGGACAAGCACTCATAGAAACACTTGGCATGCAAACGTGAGGGACCTAGCGGGGCTGCGTTGAGGGCAGCCAGCATGCATGACCATTTTAGGGAAAACGGGCATGGAGGTGTAGGGAAAAGGAGTCGCTCAGAGGAGCGAGCATTTGAGATTGGCATTCAGAGGAATGGCCAACCCCTTCGCGCGAGAGGCACCACGAGGACCAGCGAGCTGGGAAGAATGTGTAGCGCATAAAGGTTGGGATGGCTGAGTTTGAGATATGGCTCAATATTGACAACCATACTTTATGGTGCTCAAGGCAAGCAAGGCGCTTGGTAAAGGATGAGACCATATAAGGTGGAATGGATTGTTCAGCGACCGAAAGAGTTATGCAAAGCTCACAGAGGTGAGGGGAATTGCTAACTTAAAGAATTCGGTATTCAAGCAAAGGCTTATATGTGAACAATAGAGTGTTCACGGTCATCCCATGGCAACCGAAACTCGTTACCATGGAGCATTGAAACTTTCTCTTCAACATTTCAAGGATACGTCCATAGGAGGCTGAAGTGTGCAGTGAGTTTAGAATATTGCTAGGCCTTAAGGGGTACAACGGGGCCTGTACTGACATGGAGTCGCAATCTAACAAGTGTGTTTGTAGGAGTTAGAATAATGCATAGTTTGTTCAGCAAGGCGGAGTAGATCAAGGAGATGGTGGTCTCCGAAACTTCCAAAGAGAAGGAAGTAAAGAGAGAAGTTGCTCCAATGGGATAGGGTATCTAAGAGGGATAAGTCTCGGCTCTTCAAAGGGAGAACCAAGTGCAACGGATCGCACATGTTGAGGAGGAGTACCTTAAAAACTTCACAAAGCTCAATGGACTGAGTGAGCAATGTGGAGTCATCGCATGATCACGCTTGAGATAATGTATTGGGGAATGCATTGTGAGATCAAGTGGGGGAGTGATCCAAGGCAACACAAAAGAAAGCACACTTAGAGTTGTTATGGAGATCGAACTCAACAAAGGGCTGACCCGTGGAATGGTGGGCGCGAGGGCCACCATCAACTCAATGCAAAAATGAGAAGCGGAGCAACTTGGGTGTAACTTGATAAAGTACCCAAGCTGCATGAAGGGAGTTGACATAGTAGATGGAACATGGAGCAGAGGCATAGAGCTTTCCTTGGGTAGAGGTCAAGGACATGAACTCTTGTAGAGGCAAGAGTAGGATTATGTCGTTCCATGGGTCTTTCATGCTGATGGAGTGGACTTGTATTGCATGGTGCCAAAGACAAAGGGAGCTTCTGGGCACATGCACCTTATCTCGAAGAAGCATTTGATGGAGGAACTGAGATGACTCAGCTTGCAGAGGCGAAGTTGGGTTTAGAAAGCCTTGGCACGGGGCAAGAGGACATAGAAGCGGGTACTCTTGAAAAATATGCCACAATGTTGCCATTCAAGTTGCCATGAAAGGAGTGGTGCGTAGCGGAGATTGTGCTGGTAGGGGCAGAGGCCTAGGATCCAGACAATAGTGCACCAATTCCAGTAAAGTCGGTGGACTTCGGGAACTACTAGGCAATGGACTATCCTAGAGCGATGCTTCATCTAGGTGTGACCCGAGAGTGGGTGGACGAAAGTCGATTGCCAAAGGAGCGATCAAAATCGAAGTTGGAAGAGGCCTTGCAATGTGTTGGTAGAGACCACAAATGGAGGGACCACAATTCGAGTTCATCCCACAAGGATCAGAATGCAATGGAGATGTCACCAGGAGGCGACATGGTGCAGCGGATCGTGGGAACAGTTCGTGGCAATACAATACGCACGAGTGTAGTCCCATGAGGGACTTTATCATACGGAGGTATGATCAGGAGCTACTGGCAGCTCCACTTCGGTGAACAACACGACGGCAAGAAGGGCTATGGATTCAAGGAGTGAAGGCCATGGTACCACAGAGGCGGGTCTTCCGTGTGTGCATCAAATTTTGCATCGGATGAAAGCCTTGGTCATCAGTATATGGGGGTTGTGTTCCACCAAGGGAAAAGTTTGAATGCAAGTACCAATGAGTCCCATGAAAGGGACTTGATCATACAGAGGTATGATCGAAGCAGCTAGAGAGTTGGACTACTCCAAAGCCCATATTCACTTAAGGGAGCCTGGCAAGTCAAAGGATAAGGTCGAGTAAGCGAACATTGCTACCAATGAAGCTAAGGAGAACAGAATCGGTGCAAACCCTATAACGCGATGGCAAAGGCCATGCATGGGAGTTGCAATCTGTCTTTCCATCGACCAAAGGGAGCTGCTTGGAGAACACAGAGGTGTTGAAGCAAGGGATCGAAACGGGCGAGGAAGCAATGATGAGTCTAGAGGGACTTAGCTACCCAAAATCAAGCATCAGTTAGAATGGAGGTGGACTCGAAGGAGTGTCACAAAGACATATCAGCTAATCGTGAAGAAAAGGGAGGTAGATGCGGGGTGACAGATAGTAGGCCCATGGGCATGACAGTGCCATGGTACCGTAGAGGCAAGACTTCCGTGAAAGTCATTGATCCCTTGCTCTCATGGAGGGAGAGTACTTGGTCGTGAAAGGGGCCGAGAAGGTGGAGCATGCAGAGGCAAACTCCAAGTACCGAGACAAGGCTGAAGGGCAGAGGCCTAGGAACTTCGTAAGACTGGTGTTAACGAGCTTTTCCCCAAGATAGCTGAAAGTGAAGAACTTTGGGTCATGCAAGAGTGCATGACCAAGGAACAAAGCAGGTAGTATGCGGTGCTGTACCTTTGCTACTCAGTGGAGTAGGCGGTAGGGTTGACGGAGAAGACGGTACAATCCAAGAGGTGACTAAAACTATTAGAGGCTTACTGCAAGTTAGGATGAGAACTTCCTACATTCCAGAAGTTTGTTGGTATTGAGAAGGTGAATCACAGTAGCAAACTCAATGCAATGAGTGCAAACACTTCGAGTGCCTCAGAAGTGTGAGCAAAGAGCAGGCGAAGGCCAGTAACCAGCTCGTTGCATGGAGTACAACCCCTAAGGAGGCGGGCGAAGTCAAGTAACCATTGCCTTCTCAACTCTTAAGAGAATGGGTGAAACCGAGTACCCCAATTCTCTTATCTCTCCAGTAGAAGAGCTCTACATAGGTTTGAAGACCCTTCGAAGATATTAGAAGACAATAGTTATCAAATCCTCACCAATGGTGATCAGTGCTACTAAGAGTAGATTATCCGCTTCATTTCCCAATAGAATTCTAATCGAAAGCGAAAGTGATGCGAATCTACTTAGAAGTGACAACTAAGTGAAAGAAGAGTCGATGAGCAAATTTTGCGAGGAAGGACCCAAAACCTCAGAAGTTTATGAGGCGATGCTAGTTAAAGCTCCAACAAGCATCCACCAAATTCAAGCAACATGAGTCATTTGAGAGACTAGCACATAGTAATGATGGTCTTTTTCTTTATCTGGAGGATCCTAGGACCCAACAGGGATCAACACAACTCAACCAACCCCACACTAAAGTCAGAGTCATTGGCGAGTTGAAGCAGCATGGCGGATCAAAGGTTCGACTACTCAAAAATAGCAGCGAAGAGCAGTTGGGAGCCAAGAGGCGCATTACAGTTGGAGTAGGAGATTGAAGACTCAGCAAAGGCGAGGAGTTGCAATGTCGGCAAAGGCTTCGACGAGAACGTCGAAGGAATAAGTGGGGGAGAATGTCATGGACAAACTTCAAAACAGGATGTTTGATGTAATGCTTATGTATGTCCGTGTCTTTTGGTATGTTCATGCTTTACACAGCATGTAGAGGGACGGCCGAAGGCTTAATAGTCTCATTTTAATTTGGTTTGTAATGGACCATTTTACCCCTTTGTTGTGCAACCGTTCAGAGCTTGTAAAGTTTGTTTGTAATTTGCATTGTTTATGAAGTGTTTATGGAGATGATTGCATGTGGATCCCGAGTGAGGTGTTTTCTCTAACCCGTTTTCTCTTTTATAGGTCCTAAGGGACCATGGGAGGTTTCGGGGAGGCTGACCTTTGCGGACGGACACGCAAGGGTGCCTCACGACTTAGGCAAAACCAACTAAGTCTGTGATAGAACGCCTAGGCGGTGCTACCGTCGTTTTTAGCGGTGCCACCGCTAGCACGCTAAAAAATAATTTTTTTTTATTTTTTATTTTCAGAAGTTTTAATGTGTTTGATTTAAGATAGGATAGTGTCTTAGATCACTCTTTAATATGTCATTCAAAATCGAAAAGAAAGAAGTCAAATCCATGAAAACCAAAAAGAGGATGAAAAATTTTTCAAAAAATATATACAATCAAGCTTATTCACAAGGACAATTCAACATGTCTAATTTCCTTCTACAAGTCAAATTGATCTTCTTTTGTGAAAATATCTGCTAATTAATGCTTTGTATCAATAAATTCTAGAATGACATTATTATTATTGATATGATCTCGTATAAAGTGATGCCTAATGTCAATATGCTTAGTTCTAGAGTATTGAATTGGATTTTTAGTTAGACAAGTAGCACTTGTATTATCACATTTTATGGGAATGTTCTTTAAGTAAATTCCATAGTCTTCCAACATATTTTTTATCCAAACAACTTGTGCACAACATGCATTTGCAGCTATGTATTCAGCTTCTACCGTAGATAGTGCAACCGAATTTTGTTTCTTGGAAGTCTAAGAAATAAGTGCATGTCCTAAAAATTGACATATTCCATATATGCTTTTTCTATCTATCCTACATCCACCAAAATTGGTATTTGCATAAGCTATTAAATCAAAATTATCAGATTTTGGATACCATAATCCTAAATTAGGAGTTCCTTTAAAATATCTAAATATTCTTTTAACACTTTTAAGATGAGACAATTTAGGATTAGCTTGAAATCTAGCACAAAGTCCTACACTAAACATGATATCCGGTTTAGTTGCAGTGAGATAAAGTAAACTACCAATCATTCCCCAATATGTTTTTTGATCAAAACTTTCACCACTTTCATCCATGTCTAACTTAGTGGAAGTACTCATAGGAGTGTTTATAACTTTTGAACCATCCATGTTAAATCGTTTTAACAATTCTAATGTATATTTAGATTGATTAAGAAATATACTATTACTAAGTTGTTTAATTTGTAATCCTAAAAATAAGGTTAATTCTCCCATTAGGTTCATTTCAAATTCATGACTCATACACTTGGCAAATGATTCACATAGTAAGTCATCCAAAGAACCAAAAATAATATCGTCAACATAAATTTGAATAATAAGAAAATTATTTTTAAAATATTTGATAAACAATGTAGTATCAACCTTGCCTTTTATAAAATTATTTAAAATAAGAAAGGAACTAAGCCTTTCATACCAAGCTCTACGAGTTTGTTTTAAGCCATAGAGAGCTTTAGTCAATTTAAATACATGATTAGGAAGAAGAGAATTTTCAAATCCAGGAGGTTGTTTAACATACACTTCTTCAAAAATAAAACCATTTAAGAAAGTACTTTTGACATCCATTTGAAATAGTTTAAAATCATTACTACTAGCATAGACAAGGAGCATCCTAATGGCTTCTAATCTTGCCACAAGAGCAAAGGTCTCTTCGTAGTCGATACCTTTTTCTTGGTTGAAACCTTTGGCCACTAGTCTAGTCTTGTTTCTAACCATGATACCGCATTCATCTTGCTTGTTTCTAAAGACCCATTTAGTACCAATGACCAAATGTTCATTAGGTCTAGGAATAAGTTTCCATACCTCATTCCTCTCAAATTGGTTTAATTCCTCTTGCATTGCAATAACCCATGAATCATCTTTTGAGGCTTCATTAATGCATTTTGGTTTAATTTGAGAAAGGAAAGTGATGTTAACACAAAAATTCTAAAGGAAGAACGAGTTTGAACCCGTTTTGATGTATCTCTAGTTTCTTTGGATGAGCATCTACATACTTCCATTCCTTGGGTAAGAAAATTTCGGAAGAAGATACATCCAAATTGTTATTTTGAGGAGGGGGTAAATTCAAATTATCAAAACCAAGATCATCATCAAAATCATTTTTCTTTAACTTAAAAATTTCATTAAAAACTATATGAATAGACTCTTCTATAACTAAGGTTCTTTTGTTAAAAACACGAAAAGCCTTAGAAGCGGAAGAGTAACCAAGAAAGATGCCTTCATCGGATTTAGTATCAAATTTTTCTAAGGCATCCTTTTCATTCAAAATAAAGCATTTGCAACTGAAAACTTTAAAATAAGAAACATTTAATTTTTTGTTATTTCATAATTCATAGGGAGTTTTTGATAGAGATGGTCATATTAGAACCCTATTTATGACATAGCAAGCCGTATTAATGGCTTCGGCCCAAACGTACTTAGGTAGACTATGTTCATTTAACATGGTTCTTGCCATTTCTTGTAAATTTCTATTTTTTCTTTCAACTACCCCATTTTATTGAGGATTTCTCGGAGTGGAGAAGTTGTGGTTATATCCATTGGATTCACAAAAACTTTGGAGGTCACGGTTTTGAAATTCGCCAATGTGATCACTCCGAATTGATGAAATTATGAAGCCTTTTTCGTTTTGAGTAAGTTTATGAAATTTAGAGAAACATTTGGAACAATCAATTTTATGAGCCAAGAAATAGGTCCAAGTATATCTACTATAGTCATCTACAATTACGAAGGCATATTTGCTTCCTCCTAGACTCGTTGTGTCAATTAATCCAAATAAGTCTAAATGGATCATTTGTAATGTTCTAGTGGTGCTAATTTAATTTTTTGGTTTGAAACTAGTTTTTATTTGTTTTCCTAGTTGACAAGCATTATACACTTTGTCCTTAACAAACTTCATATTGGGAATCCCTCGTACTAACTCTTTAGATGAAATATTAGATATTAGTTTTATACTTGCATAGCCTAATCTCCTATGCCAAAGCCAAGCATCATCATTTAAAGTGAAAAAGCATATTTCATTACTAAGTTCATCAAGGTTGATAGTGTAGACATTATTTTGTTTTATGACAATCATTGATATGTTATTGTTTGGTTTTTCAATAATGCACACATTAGATTCAAATCTAACGATGTAACCTTTATCGCATAATTGACTAATGCTTAAGAGATTATGTTTTAATCCATCAACTAGCAACACATCATCAATTGAAAAACTTAATTTGTTACCTATGGTTCCCTTGCCAATGATTTTACCTTTATTGTTGTCTCCGAAGGTGACATACCCTTCTTCTTTGCTAGTGAGCATAGAGAAATGAGATGGATTTCCGGTCATGTGCCTTGAGCATCCACTATCAAGATACCATCTCTTGCTCCTAGCTTGTGAGTTTGTCTGCAAAAGAGGATAGTTTTTAGGTACCCATTTGATTTTGGGTGCCTCAAAAACTGATCTACTAATTTTGTCATTCATCATTGAATTATTTATATTTCCTTTAGGAACATATATCAACTTATGTGGACTAATTTTCTTAAATGGACATTTGTAAATAACATGTTTGGTTTTACAATAAAAGTTGCATTTCAAATGAGGTGAAACATGCAATGTGGGTCCTTTAATGAAGGTGGTAGGATTTTGGTGAGATCCTCTCACAAAACCAATTCCACTTCTTTTTGCGACGTGACCCTTGTTTGCAAGGATCCTGTCCAAGCCTTTGCTACCGACCTTAAACTTGTTTAAGGTCTCTTTAAGTAGCAAATTCTTATTTTTTATTGCTTCTAAGTGTTCACACTTAGAGTATGGAGGAGTTTGAAGACTATCAAGCTTATTTTGTAGTAAGGCATGCTCTTTCTTTAATATATTGAACTTCTTACTAATAGTTCTACACTCATTCAATAATTCGTGAAAAATGATAGAAACTTCATCGAAAGATAAATCTTCATTAATTAAATCACATACCTCTCCTTCTAAAGCCATTAGCCCAAAGTTTGCCTCCTCTTTGTTGCTAGCTTCTTCATTCTCAGAATCACTTGAGTCGTCCCAAGTTGCTTTTAAAGCTTTCTTCTTCTTCGGTTGCTTCTTCTTGGCTTGGGGGTATTCATTTTTGAAGTGCCCCAACTTCTTGCATTCGTAGCATATTACTTGGTCCTTTTTATATTCAAGTTTGGTTTTGGTGTTATTTTCAAATTTGTTCCTTCTTATAAATTTTTTAAATTTTCGAGTTAAAAGTGCAATGTCATCGTTACTGTCCTCATCACTTGATGTTCCTTTCAAGTGGTCTTCTTGTGTTCTAAGTACCATATCCTTCTTTTTCTTTGGAAGGAGGTTCTCGAGCTCTTCATGAGCATGATACGTCAGTTCGTAGGTCATTAAAGACCTAATAAGTTCTTCGAGAGGAAATGTTTTAAGGTCCTTAGCCTCTTGAATGGCCGTATTGGATCCTAGCTCTTTGGAAGAGATCTTAAAATTTTAGTTACTAGTTCAAAGTTAGAAAAACCTTTACCAAGAGCTTTGAGTCCATTGATGACATCCGTGAAACGGGTGTACATGTCTCCGATGGACTCACTTGGTTTCATCCGGAAAAGTTCGTAAGAATGCACAAGATTGTTGATTTTGGACTCTTTCACTTGGCTACTGCCTTCATAAGTGACCTCAAGAGTTCTCCAAATATCAAAATCCAAATCACAAATTGAAATGCAAGTAAATTTATTTTTGTCAAGTGCACAAAACAAGGCATTCATAGCCTTTGCGTTTAAAGCAAAAACCTTCTTCTCCGATTCATCCCATTCACTCATTGGAAGAGAAGATTTTTGAAATCTATTTTTGACAATATTCCAAAGCTCAAAATCCATGGAAATAAGGAAGATCCTCATATGAGTCTTCCAATATGTGTAATTCGACCTATTAAACATAGGCGGATGTGTAATAAAGGGACCCTCTTGCATGCCGGAGTAAGCTATCTCTCTTAGGTATTAAATCAAATATAAGAGTGAGCCTCGCTCTGATACCAATTGTTAGAATTAGAGCGGCACTAAGAGGGGGGTGAATTAGTGCAGCGGATTAAAATTCATAAGTTTGAAATCGATTTCGTAAATGTCTAGATATTTCAATTCGACGAAGGATGACTTAGCTAAAATAGCTTGAGTAAAGATAGTTAAGAGTAGGGAGATGAAAATTGAACAATTTGCAGCTAAGTAAAGAAATGGTTCAGAAAATTAAATATTCACACATTCAAGGAACACCACGATGTATAGCGGTTCGGTTAAATGACCTACATCCACTTTCAAAGCTTTCTTCGATGGGGCTCCCAACTTTCGCTAGCAAATCACTTTGAAGGGGAAGGACAAAAATACCCCTCTTACAACCTTCTTATAAGTGGTTCACACTCTTACAGATTTTTCCAAAGAGAAAGAGGGAGGTGAACACTTCAACTATTGAAAACAAGACTTTGCTAGAGCTTTTTCTCACTTTATAACTTCTCAAAAAGGTGTATTCTCTGCTGAGAATTAAGGGGTATTTATAGGCCCCAAGAGGATTCAAATTTGGGCTCCAAATTTGAATTACTTTTGAGTTTCCCGGTACTAGCGGTGCCACCGCTTGTCAGTGGCGGTGCCACCACCGGACCTCTCAAGTTCTGGGCGGTGCCACCGCCTGGACTATTCCAGCTCACTGGTTGGGTTCCAAACTTGGCCCAAATCAGTCCAAATTCGGGCCCAATTGACCCCTAACCGGGTTATAGGATTAACCCTTAATCCTAACCCAAATTATATGCAAACTACAAAATTATGACATAGCCCTAAGCAAATTTTTAATCGGCAGCATCGAGTTTCCTTCTGGCGAACTTCCAGTGGACTTCCGATACACCCTTGGATTTCTTCCGGCGGACTCCTAGTAGACTCCTGGTCTTGTGGCAAGTTCAACGAGTCTTTGGCAAGTATTTAAACCTTCTCGGTGATCTTTGTGAACCTCCAACGATCATTCCAATAGACTTCCGAAAACTTCGGCAAGTCCTCGATTCTTTCTCGGTTGGTTCTGGCAACACTTCCGACGATTCTACGGACTTTCGACAGACTCTCGAACACCCATCGAACTTGACTCCAGTAAACTTGCTTTATGTCTTCAAGCTATCATAGTTAATCCTGCACGCTTAACTCAATAAAATAGATTAGATCAATTAACCCATCAATTGACTTCATCATCAAAATTTGAGATTCAACAATAGTGAACCAACAGGTGGAACTATCATGGCACAGTCTCCAAGACTTTGTCAAGTGGTGCTTCCACCAGTCTGGGTGGTGTTATTGCCCAAACACAATTTCCGAGAGATTGTCAGGCAGTGGTACTATCCAGTGGCAGGGTGTTAGGCAATAGTACCACCTAGTGTTAGTGTTGTAGGTGATGGTACCGTCGAACACAAGCGGTGGTACTGCCAGTACCCCAAAAACCCGGGATGAGACAATTTTAGACTCTAAGTTTGAAAGCACTTGAAACCTATAAATACCTCTCTCATCCCTGGTTAAAAAAAACACAAGAATTGAGATTGAAAAAGGAAGAAAACGTTGTTGTAATCTTGTGTGAACTCTTCTTAGACTCTAAGTGTTAGTGAAGTTTAAGAGAGGATGTTGTGCGAGTGTAAATGTTCTCTCTTGAGCCTGTCAAAAGGAGAATAGAGTTGTAAGAAGGAGGTTGGTCTTTGCATATTGAAGAAAGACCATTAATGGATGTCAGTGGCCTCGAATGAAGAGGAATCGACAAAGTAGATGTAGGTCACAACAACCGAACCACTATAAATCAGTTTGTTGCCTTTTACTTTGCTGTAAATCATTTTACTTGCTTACTACTCAACTTCCTTATTACATGCTTACATAAGTGTTTTTAAGTTAACATCCTTCCGAACGGTTTTCAACGAACAAATATTTTTCAAAATTGATATTTTTACCGCTGCACTAATTCACCCCCCCCCCCTCTTAGTGTCGACTCATTCCTAACATTAAGTGGGATTGCTTGGGATTAGATTGAAATCTACCACATAGTATAACACTAAACATAATATTAGGTCTAGTTGCTGAGGTATAATAAACTACCTATCATACCCTTGTAAGTCTTTTGATCAAAACATTCTCCATTAATGTCCATATCTAATTTTGTAAAAGTGCTCATTAGTGTATTAATTGTTGGGAAATATGGGGTGACATCACATATATAGTGGAAGAACAGAAAAATAAAATCTCAGAATTTTCGTAGAAAAGAAGGTTTCATCGTCGTGCAAAAGTTGGTGCAAAAATTGGTGCATAAAATCCCACAAAACCGAAAAATTGCACATAAGAGAATTACCTAGGAAGATCGTATATCCCTGAAAACGTATAGATCCGTAGGAGAGGATGAAAGAGGTCAACTATCCTCCTCTTTAGCGATGATCCATAATGGATCCTACTATATTGGGTATTGGATCTCCATCCAACTATCCAAGACTCTTAAATTAGTGGGTCTCTACCTAATAATTTCTTATTAGCTCTTATTGGATCTCATCCATAGGATCCAATTATTCAAGAGCTTATTAGATATCCAATAAGATAGGGGCTCCAATAGATATCTTACATTTGAACTTCTATTCGTTGCAATGCCTACCATATGTGTGTGACCCTCTAGGCCCAATATCGAGCTGGCCATGAGTCATACCTATCAGAACTCCTTCTGGCTAAATAAATTATTATCTCCATAATAATTTACTTGACTTATAGACTATGGACGTACTAGGCCATTACGCCACACTCCCTAGACGATACAGGGGAATCCAATCCTTTGGATATATCTATCCTTAGTTTATTATGAATGAGTCTGCACTAAGAGGGGGAGTGAATTAGTGCAACGGTAAAATCACATTGGTTTCAAAAATATTTCATTCGATTAAAACCGAACTCAGAAATATGCTTGACTTAAAAGCATGTTCGTAAACGTTTTGAAAGCAGTAAGCAAGTATAATGGTTTGTAGTTAAAGTAAATTGCTCAAAAGAAATATAAACTAGATTTTTATAGTTATTTGGTCATCATGACCTACATCCACTCCACCGATTCCTCTTTCGTCGAGGCCACCAGCATCCACTATCGGTCTTCCTTCAATGAGCGAAGACCAAATACCCTTTAACACCCCTCTTCTCCTTTTCATAGGTTTTGGAGACAACCCTTACAAGTACTCACTCCTCTCTAAACAGAAATAAAAGCTTCGAGCTAGAGGAGGGGATTTCTCAAGTGATTGTAACAGTGTTTTCTCACTTTTAAACTCTCTGTGCTTATGTTTGTTAACAGGGATGATAGGGATATTTATAGGCCTCAAGTTGATTTAAACTTAGAGCCTATAAAGGTCTCATCTCAGGTTTCCTGGGTCCTGGTGGTACCACCGCCTACAACACTAACATTGGGCGGTACCACCGCCTGACATAGTCTTGGAGATTGTGCCATGATGGTGCCACTTGTTGGGTCACTGTTTGGGCCTTTCACTTGGCCCAACAGAGTCGACACATGGGCCCAACTGGCCCCTAAATGGGTTGGCCCAATTCCAATTCCAATTATGTACTAACTACGAAATAAAGACATTTACTAAGCTAAACAAGTCCATAAGTCTATGTTTCTTCCGGTGAGCTTCCAACGATCTTTCGACAATCTTCCGACATTCTCTCGGCAATGTTTTGGCAGACTCTTAACAAGCTCCTGGACTTCATGACGATCTTCTTGGTGAGTTCCGACAAGCTTCTTTGACAAGCTCTTAGACTTCTCGGTCAATTTCGACAGAACTTCCAATGAACGTCCAGACTTCCAACAAACTCTCAAACTTCCAACGAAGTCTCATTCTTGACTCTAAGACTTCATTTTGCCTTATGCCTTAATCACTATTATAGTTAATCCTACACAAATAAAACCTACTTCGATCAAGATAATAATTACAAAGCTTGAATCTTATTGTTCGGCATGTCATTGGTTCATCGACGCTTCATCCGATTCTTCGACACATCATTCTCTCTTATGGCTTATTGCTCAATTGGCCAGTTGACCTCTGCAACTCCAATTTCCTTGGTGCAATTTTTGCTCTTCTTGGCCCAATGCACGAACTCATGGCCTGCAGCCTTCTGCCAATATATCGATCAATTCTCCGGCTTAACGTCCAATCTTCTGACATATTCCACTCCGGCCCGACATGATTCTTTTTGCTGTAATTGTCTCTCCCTAATCGAAGCTTCCTGCATTACTCAAAACGTAGATCAAATCATAAACTCTATCAATTTATTTTATTATCAAAATATGAGATTCAATAATCTCCCCTTTTGATGATGACAACCATTGATGACGGAGTTAACGTTAACTCCCCCTATCAATATGCCATATTGATAGAACTCTTGGATTCAAAAATCTAAGCAACATTTCATAATAAAATCATGCATAACATCATACTTCTACCTATATGCAAGCTAGCAAATTTAAAGTTTTGCAAGTTTATAAATTTTGCTCGATGAGCAAGTTAGTATGTTTGCTTTCCTTTATGATGTTCAAAATAGCAAGTTTTTTACACATGAAAGTTGGAAAATTTTTTGCATCTTGAGCTAGCAATTTGGCAAGTGTTACTTCTCTTTGAAGTATGAAGGTTATCAAGTTTTTGAAAAAGAATGCAAGCTAGAAAGCTAACAAGATAGTAATGCATCATTTTAGAATATGCAAGCTAGCAATCTTCGGTGATGTTCAAGATAGCATTTTCTTCTCATTTGAGAAGTGTGATTTTTTGTTTCATTTGCAAAATGCAAGCTAACAAAATTTTGCATCATTTTACAACATAGAAGCTAGCAATTTGGCAAGTGTTACTTCTCTTTGAAGTATGAAGGTTATCAAGTTTTTGAAAAAGAATGCAAGCTAGAAAGCTAACAAGATAGTAATGCATCATTTTAGAATATGCAAGCTAGCAAATTGGATTCAAAAATCTAAGCAACATTTCATAATAAATCATGCATAACATCATACTTCTCCCCCTTTGTCATCAACAAAAAGCAGAAGTTTAATTATTAAGTGTTTAGACATACCAGTTTAAATCATTACATAATCTCTAGTTTTATCATAATGCAAGTTTTATAACATACAGCTAGTAAATTTGTTCATCACCCTACAACATGCATAATCACCAAATCATCATTAATTTTGAAGATGTGCAAGATTACAAAATTTGTAAGTTTGCATTTTTGCTTCTTAAGATATGCAAGCTAGCAATCTTCGGTGATGTTCAAGATAGCATTTTCTTCTCATTTGAGAAGTGTGATTTTTTGTTTCATTTGCAAAATGCAAGCTAACAAAATTTTGCATCATTTTACAACATAGAAGCTAGCAATTTGGCAAGTGTTACTTCTCTTTGAAGTATGAAGGTTATCAAGTTTTTGAAAAAGAATGCAAGCTAGAAAGCTAACAAGATAGTAATGCATCATTTTAGAATATGCAAGCTAGCAAATTTAAAGTTTTGCAAGTTTATAAATTTTGCTCGATGAGCAAGTTAGTATGTTTGCTTTCCTTTATGATGTTCAAAATAGCAAGTTTTTTACACATGAAAGTTGGAAAATTTTTTGCATCTTGAGCTAGCAATTTTTCTCCCCCTTTGTCATTGTCAAAAAGAAGGGAAGAATACAATATTGTAATTCTTTTTCCCTTTACATCAATTTTTAAATCATGATAAATTTAAAGTATCAATCTTTTTTCAATATGTTTGTGTATCATAATAATTTTAAATTAAAACATGCATAATTTTAAAACTTTACATTTCATTATTACTTCATGCATGATACCAAAAATAAATCATCACTATAGGCATGTCATACATGATACTCAAGCATTCATGATACATCATTTTAGCAACAAATCATAGTAATGCATTTATCATTTCAAATCATAAACAATTCAAATTATGGTGATATCAAAATGTCAAATTACATTACATCATACCATGCATGATCATAACTTCTCATTTGTATGCATCAACATCAATTCATGAGTATTTCATACATAATTTCATATCATTTCATGAAGAATATCAAGAGAATTTTCGTGATGAGATATACTTTGTGAAAACAAGGAATTATAAAATTCATATCATGAAGATAAGATCAAATGAATACTAAAAGACACTATTCATATAGAAAATTTTCTCAAAATGTAAGAATTATATGAAAATAAGCAGTAGGAAATCTTGATTCATAAAAGAAACTCTCACGTTAACATATCAAGAGAAGGTTCATGATTCGATTAGAAAAATCTCATTTAGATTCAAATAATCAAAATCATAAGAGATTCAAAATGACATTAATTGATTTATCAATCTCTTGAGATGCTAGCGATTTTCTTTCTCCCTTTTGTCATTGTAAACAAGAACGAAGAAGGGAAGAAATGCATAACAAAACTCAAGTTATAAATTTTCAAGATGTCAAGTAGCATATCATGGTTTCTTAGGATAAGTCTCCTTTTTTGGTGAATAGCGAAAAGAAACAAGGAGAAAATGATCTTAATTCATAGAAAGATTTTAAGTATCAAATATCGAGAAATCAAGATCATGAATTGGATTATTTTTCTTTTTATTAAATGGCAAAGAGAAACATAAGAGATTAAATAAGGGATCTTGATTCATAAAAGAATTCTTGTTATAAATCTCGAGAAATTAAGATTTCGATAAAACTCATTCAAATTCATTTTCATAGTCCAAGAGATTCACAAAAGCATAATATACATGGATTCATTAATCTTTTATTAAAAAATCAATAAGATAGAGATGGAAAATGTAGAACATGCACAATTTCGAACTATAAATTCATTAAACATGATATCAAATCCTCTTAACATTTTCATTAAAATATCAAGCATGGTTTCATTGAACATGATGTTGAATGATTTTTCAAAGATATCTAAACTTCTTTAGTTTCAATTTTGGTGATTAACTTTATATTAGCATGCCCAAATTTTTGTTCTTATGTCAAAACCAAGCATCATGTTTAAAATCGAAAACCAAAGACAAGATTAATCACAAAAATCATCAAGTCAGACAAAAGTCATGCATCGTCATCGAAAAGCAATATAAAAATCATCAAGATACTTATTATTGCTTCTTTAAAACATACATAGAATTTATCCTTTTAGGTGTACAAGCATTAGATTTATATCTAATATTTTATTTCATTATCATAAAACATGCTATTTTCATGATCTTTTTCAAAATTACTAGAAAGATAAGCATGATCCTAAAACTTTGAACATTTTCATTACATTATTAAACATGTAATTTTTAAGAAAATTTTTTTAAAACTAAATTAAAAATAACTTTTGAAAAGTATCATGTAATTTCAAAATAAATTAAGGGGATTTTGGTTACCTCATCATCGAAAGCCGTTAAGGCGTAATTTGCCACCTCGCCCTTGTTGGTTTGTTCTTCATCTTCAAATGAACTTGATTCGTCCCAAAGTGCTTCCTTCTTTTTGCATTCACAGCAAGCAGTTGTGTTCTTTTTAAGTTTATTTTTGTTCTTTAATTCTTATTTCATGAACTTTTTAAATTTTATAGTGAGGAGTCCTAAATCCTTCCTATTCTTTGGAAGGTTGTTCTCAAACTTTTCATGAGCATTACAAGTCATCTCATAGGTCATTAATGACATGATATGTTCTTCAAGAGCAAGGTTGTTTAGGTTTTTAGCCTCTTGTATCACCATTACTTTTGAATCCCAAATTTTAGAAAGAGATTATAAAATCTTGTTAATAAGCTCAAAATCTTAAAAACATTTTCCAAGAGCTTTTAGACTATTGACGACATCCATAAAACGGGTGTACATGTCTCCAATAGTCTCACTTGGTTTTGTTGAATCTCATATTTTGATGATAAAACTAATTGATAAGTGTTTATGATTTGATTTACGTTTTGAGTGACACAGGAAGCTTTGATCAGGTTGAGACAATTAAAGTAGGAAGAATCATGTTGGGTCAGTAGAACATGTCAGAAGATTGGACGTCGAGTCAGAGGATCGGTCGACGTATCGACAGAAGGCTTCGGGCCATGAGTTCGGGCATCAGGCCAAGAAGAGCGGATATTGCACCAAGGATATCAGAATTGCGGAATCAACAGGCTGATTAGGTAATAGGCCGCAAGAGAGGACGATGCACCGAAAAATCGGACGAAGCGTCGATGGACCAATGACATGCCGGACAACATGATTCATATTTAGTATTAACTGTCTAGATTGAAGTATATTTTTACATGTGCAGGATTAACTATGAAAGCAACACATAAAGTAAAATGAAGTCCTAGAGTCAAGAACCCGATTTCGTTGGGAGTTCGAGAGTTCGTCGAAAGTCCGGACGTTCGTTAGAAGTTCTGCTAGAACCAACCGAGAAGTCCTAGAGCTTACTAAAGAAGCTTATCGGAACTCACCAAGAAGATCATCGTGAAGTCCAGGAGCTTGCCGGGAGTCTATTGGAACATTGCCTAGAGATCATCGGAAGTTCGTCGAAAGATCACCGAAAGCTCACTAGAATAAAACTTGACTTACGGACTCTATTTAGCTTAGTAAATGTCTTAAAATTCATAGTTAGTATATAATTGAGATTAGAATTGGGCCAACCTAATTCAGGGATAGTTGGGCTAAGAGAAAGGCCCAAACAGTGACCAAACAGGTGAAACCATCGTGACACAATCTCTGAGACTGTGTCAGGTGGTGGTACCGCCAGTCTGGGTGGTGGTACCACCTAGCACAGTCTTCTAGGTGGTGTTACCACTAGACTGGGTGGTGTTACCACCCAGTATCAGATTGCAGGCGGTGGTACCGCCCGTACATTGAAATTTTAGGGGTTTGAATTTTGGGCTCCAAATTTGAATCTATTTGAAGCCTATAAATACCCTAGCTATTCCTGCATGGAAAAGAAAAAAATATTGAGCAAAACCCTATAATTCTAAAGTTATAAACCTTAGAAAGTTCAGTTCCCTCCTCCCAAACCTTAAAGAGAGTTCTAAGGGAGGTGTAAGAGTGATACCTTGTAAAAGAGGGTTGTAAAAGGTTGTCTCCTAAACCTGTGAAAAGGAGAAGAGGGGTGTAAAAGGGTAGTTGGTCTTTGCCCATTGAAAGAAGATCGATAGTGGATGCCGATGGCCTTGATGGAAGAGGAATCGGTGAAGTGGATGTAGGTCACGATGACCGAACCACTATAAAAATCTAGTTTGCATTTCTCTTATCCAATTTACTTTACTGCAAACCACTTTACTTGCTTTACATCCACTATACTCTTCCATATGCTTTCAAAGTTAATACCTTTACTAAATGGTTTTTCGTCGGAAACGGATTTAATCGCAACGAAGTTTTGAACCGATGTAATTTTTACCGCTGCACTAATTCACCCCCCCTTTTATTGCCAACTCTTTTCCTAACAATTGGTATCAGAGCCTCATGATTTCTCAGTTGGTTTAACACCCAAGAGAAATGACTCTTTTTGGCTTTCAAGAGGGTCATTCTCTCATTCGTCCTCTCATGTTCAATGGGACGAACTACACATATTGAAAAACTCGAATGAGAGTTTTCTTACTTTCTTTGGATTTAAATCTATGGAGTATTATGGAAAACAGTTTTCGAATGTCTTCTCTTCTAATGATCTATTGGAATGATTTGGAGAAGAAGACAGTTTCTTTAAATGCTAGAGCTATGAATGCTCTATTTTGCGCCTTAGATAAAATCGAATTTAATCAGGTTTTTACTTGCAAAATGACTTTCGATATTTGACACACTCTTGAAATCACACACAAAGGCACGAATAGAGTTAAAGAGTCTAAAGTTAATCTTTTGATGCATGATTTTGAACTTTTTTATATGAAACCAAGTGAAACCATTGGAGACATGTACACTCATTTTACGGATGTCGTCAATGGTTTAAAAGCTTTTGATAAAACTTTTTCGGATTTTGAACTCGTTAACAATATCTTAAGATCACTTTCTAAAAATTGGGAATCGAAAGTAATGGCAATACAAGAATCAAAAGATTTGAACCATTTTCCAATTGAAGAACTTATAGGGTCTTTGATGACCTATGAAATAACATGTAATACACGTAAAGAACTCGAGAACAACCTTCCAAAGAATAGGAAGGATTTGGGACATAGAACAATTGAAGGTCATTCGAGCATAAGCTCAAGTGATGGTGAACTTGAACTTATTATGAAATTTAAAAAGTTCATGAAACAACAATCAAAAAATAAAAATAAACTTAAAAAGAGTATAACTACATGCTATGAACGCAAGAAGAAGGAAGCACCTTAAGATAAACTTAGCTCATCCGAAGACGAGGAGAAAATCAACAAAGGTAAGGTGACAAACTACTTCTTAACAGCTTTCGACGATGAGATAATCAAAATACCCTTAGTTTATTTCGAAATATACATAATGCTTTTCATGAATTATTTTTTAGTTTAAAAAATTATATATATTTTTTGAATTGCATATGAAGTAATGAAAATGCAAAAATAAAATTGGATTATGCTTATCTTTCTAGTGATTTTAAAACATAATTATGAAAATTGCATGCTTTATGATAAAGAAACAAAATGTTAGACTTAAAATCTAATGCTTAAGATAAATCCTATATGTTTTTAAGAAGCATTAATGTGTATAAACTTATGCTTTTCGATTTTGATTGAAAATGCATTATGAAATCATGCTGGATGTTTTAATGATGTAACAATGATTATCTTAATGATTTTCATACCACCTTCCGATTATAAAAGAAAAATACATGACTACAATAAACAAAATAATCTTGATGAAAAATACTTTTTTTAATGAAATCAATTTTGAAATGATGCATAATGATTTTTGTGATTTATGGCTTATTAATCTTTGTCACAACAAAAGTTGCTTTTTCAGTTTTAAACAAGATGGATGATTTTTATGATGAAATTTATTTTTTGATCCTAAAAGTTGATGTGTGTTTTTATTTGCAATAAAAAGATAAAGGCATACTTGTATGAAATCAATAACTTAAGATGGAACATCTCTATCTTATTGATTTTTCAATAAAAGATTAATTAATCCATGTATATTATGCTTTTATGAATCTCTTAGACTATGAAAATGATTTGATGAATTTGAATGAATTTTATCGAAATCATAATTTCTTGAAATCTTTTATATGAAGAAGATTTTTCATGATCTCCTAAGAATTCTTTACGTTATTTATTTAAGAGGAGATTTGTTAAAATGAATCATGGATTCTCTTGATTTCTCGGAATTATAACTTGAGTATTCTTTTTATAAATCAAGATTGTTTACTATGATTCTTTCTTTTCACTATTTGAGTTATCTAAAAAGATCATAATATATCTCTTGTCTTCATGATTTGTATATCTCATCACCAATTTTTCTTGCTTTCCTTCATTTGATGATATGAAATCATGCAATACTCATGATATTGTGTTGATTGACAAACTGAATGAGTTGAAAATAATGATTAATATTTTGAAAATAAATGATTGTATCATGTTTGATGATTTTTACCTATTGAAATTATGCATGATGAGTGGAAGTGATGGATTTAAAAATATTTATTCAAATGCAATGAGTTGAAAATAATGATTAATATTTTGAAAATAATGATTGTATCATGTTTGATGATTTTACATATTGAAATTATGCATGATGAGTTGAAGTGATGATTTAAAAATATTTATTCAAATGCATGAATCGATAATCTTTTTGTCCAAATGAATCATGATTTTTCAAAATTATAATTTTTATGATTCATAATGAATTGAGAGATATTATACATGAATCAAGATCGTTTATGTGTTCTCTCGTGACATCTTTAAAAGTTTATGACTTGAATTTTATTATATAAAATTCTTTGAATTTATGAAGAATATCTCATCACCAAGTTCTTTTTGATATTCTTCATGTGATGATATGAATACATGAAACACTCATGATATTATTTTGATCCATGCAATGATGAAATATTCATGATAAAAAATTGTTTGACATTCCCAACTTGATTTTTCATCTTTGTTACTTTACTTTGTCATAATTTGAAAATTGATGTAAAGGGTCTTCCCTTCTTGGAATTTATGAAGAATATCTCATCACCAAGTTCTTTTTGATATTCTTCATGTGATGATATGAATACATGAAACACTCATGATATATTTTGATCCATGCAATGATGAAATATTCATGATAAAAAATTGTTTGACATTCCCAACTTGATTTTTCATCTTTGTTACTTTACTTTGTCATAATTTGAAAATTGATGTAAAGGGTCTTCCTTCTTTTTGACAATGATAAAGGGGGAGATAAAGATGCTAGCTTGCACAATATAAGAAGAAAACAAATATGCTAAACTTGCACATCTCTAATTTTGCTAACTTGTGCATATCATAAAGAGAAGCAAAATCTTGCTTAATCTCATGTCTCAAATATTGCTAGTTTACATGCTCTAAAATGATATAAAATTTACTAGCTTTATATTGTAAACTTGCATATCGTAAATTTGCTAATATGATGTAGAAGTTGCTATCTTGAACATCACCAAGATTTGCTAGCTTGCAATCTCAAGAAGCAAAAATGTTAACTTGCACATCAAGCAAAATTTACAAACTTGCAAAACTCATAAAATCTGCTAGCTTCCATGTTGATTAAACTTGAGATTTATTATGCAATGATTTGAACTGTAATATCTCAAACACTTGAAAGTTGAACTTCTCCTTTTTGTTGATGATAAAGGGAGAGAAGTAAGATCATGCTATGCATGATGACGTGTTGTAAATATTCATGATGAAATTTGCAATGACTTGAATTTAGCTTGAATTCAAGGTTCTATCAATATGACATATTGATAGGGGCAATTAAGGTTAACTCTGTCATCAATTGGTTATCATCATCAAAAAGGGGAAGATTGTTGAATCTTGTATTCTAATGATGAAACCAATTGATAAGTGTTTATGATTTGATTTACGTTTTGAGTGATGTAGGATGCTTCGATCAGGTTGAGACAATTAAAGCAAGAAGAATCATGTTGGGTTGATGGAACATGTCAGAAGATTGGACGTCGAGTCAGAGGATCAATCGATGTATCGACAAAAGGCTTCAGGCCATAAGTTCGGGCATCAGGCCAAGAAGAGCGGATATTATGCCAAGGATATCGGAGTTGCGGAGTCAATTAGCCAATTGGCCAATAGGCCGCAAGAGAGGATGATGCGCCGAAGAATCGGACGAAGCGTTGATGGACCAATGACATGTCGGACAACATGATTCATGCTTAGTATTAATTGTCTAGATCGAAGTGTATTTTTACATGTGCGGGATTAACAACGATAGCAAGGCATAAAGCAAAATGAAGTCTCAGAGTCAGGAACACGATTTCGTTGGGAGTTCAAGAGTTCGTCAGAAGTCCAAACGTTCATTGAAAGTTCTGCCAGAACCAACCGAGAAGTCCTAGAGCTTGATAAAGAAACTCATCGGAACATGCCAAGAAGATCATCGTGAAGTCTAGGAGCTTATCGGGAGTCTGTTGGAACATTGCCGAGAGATCATCAGAAGTTCGCTAAAAGATCGCCAGAAACTTGCTAGAAGAAAACTTGACTTACGGACTCTGTTTAGCTTAGAAAATGTCTTAAATTTTGTATTTAGCATATAATTGAGATTAGAATTGGGCCAACCCAATTAGGGGATAGTTGGGCCCAAGTTTGGGCTTGTTGGGCCAAGAGAAAGGCCCAAACAGTGACCAAACAAGTGAAACCGTCATGGCATAGTCTCCGAGACTATGTCAGGCAGTGGTACCACCAGTCTGGGTGGTGCTACCGCCCAATGTTAGACTGCAGGCGGTGGTACCGCCCGTACCCTGAAATTTTAGGGGTTTGAATTTGGGCTCCAAATTTGAATCTATTTGGAGCTTATAAATACCCCAGCTATTCCTGCATGGATAAGAAAGAAATATTGAGCAAAACCCTATAATTTTAAAGTTGTAAATCTTAGAAAGTTGAGTTCTCTCCTCTCAAAGCTTAGAGAGAGTTCTAAGGGATGTGTAAGAGGGATACCTTGTAAAAGAGGGTTGTAAAAGGTTGTCTCCTAAACCTATGAAAAGAAGAAGAGGGGTGTAAATAGGTAGTTAGTCTTTGCCCATTGAAAGAAGACTGATAGTAGATACCAGTGGCCTCGACGGAAGAGGAATTGGCGAAGTGGATGTAGGTCACGACGACCGAACCACTATAAAAATCTGGTTTGCATTTCTCTTATGCAATTTACTTTACTGCAAACCACTTTACTTGCTTTACATCCACTATGATCTTTCATATTCTTTCAAATTTAATACCTTTACGAAACGGTTTTTCATCGGAAACGGATTTAATCGCAACGAAGTTTTGAACCGACGTAATTTTTACCGCGGCACTAATTCACCCCCCCTCTTAGTGCCGACTCTTTTCCTAATAGGTTTCATTCAAAATAGTTCAAAATCATGCATTAAAAGATTGATCTTCAAATCTTTTACTCTACTAGTTCCTTCGTGTATGGTTTCAAGAGTATGCCAAATATCGAAAGCTGTTTCGCAAGTAGAAATACGATTAAACTCATTTTTGCTCAAAGCACAAAATAGAGCATTCATAGCTCTAGCATTCAAAGAAAAAGTCTTCTTCTCTAAATTATTCCAATCTTTCATTGGAAGAGAAGACCTTTTAAATCCATTTTCAATAATATTTTATAAATTTAAATCCAAGTAAAGTAAGAAAACTCTCATTCGAGTTTTCTAATATATGTAGTCCATCCCATTAAACAAGGGAGGACGAATGAGAGAGTGACCCTCTTGAAAGCCAAAAAGAGCCATTTCTCTTAGGTGTTAAACCAAATAAGAAATTACGAGGCTTTGATACCAACTATTAGGAATGAGTTGGTACTAAGAGGGGGGGTGAATTAGTGCAGCGATAAACTCACATCGGTTTCGAAAATATTTCATTCGATTAAAACCGAATTTGGAAATATTCTTGACTTGAAAGCATGTTCGTAAATGTTTTGAAAGCAATAAGTAAAGTGGTTTGCAGTTAAAGTAAATTGCTCAAAAGAAATACAAACCAGATTTTTATAGTGGTTCGGTCGTCATGACCTACGTCCACTCCACTGATTCCTCCTCTGTCGAGGCCATTGGCATCCACTAACGGTCTTCCTTCAATGGACGAAGACCAAATACCCTTTTACACCCCTCTTCTCATTTTCACAAGTTTAGGAGACAACCTTTACAAGCACTCACTCCTCTTTAAACAGAATTCTAAACTTAGAGTTAGAGGAGGGGATTTTTCAAGTGATTGCAATAGTGTTTTCTCACTTTTAAACTCTCTGTGCTTGTGTTTGTTAACCGAGGATGAGATGGATATTTATAGGTCTCAAGTTGATTCAAATTTGGAGCCTATAAAGGTCTCCTCTCGGGTTTCCTGGGTCCTAGCAGTACCACTGCTTGTGTTGGGCGGTACCACTACTTGCAGCACTAATACTAGGCAATACCACCCACTAGTCTGGCGGTACCATCGCCTGAGAGACTGTGTCTAGGTGATACCACCACTTGACATAGTCTCAAAGACTATGCCATGATGGTGCTACCCGTTGGGTCATTATTTGCGCCTTTCACTTAGCCCAACATAGTCCATACATGGGCCCAACTGGCCCCTAATTGGGTTGGCCCAATTCCAATCCCAATTATGTGCTAACTATGAAATTTAAGATATTTACTAAGCTAAATAAGTCTGTAAATCTAGGTTTCTTCCGATAAGCTTCCAGCGATCTTCTAGTGATCATCCGATGTTCTCTCGGTAATGTTTTGGTGGACTCCCGACAAGCTTCTAAACTTCACGACGATCTTCTTGGTGAGTTCCAATGAGCTTCTTCGGCAAGCTCCTAGACTTCTCCATCAATTTCGATAGAACTTCCAACGAACGTTTGGACTTCCGACAAACTCTCGAACTCCCAACGAAGTCTCGTTCTTAACTTCGGGACTTCATTTTGCTTTATGCCTTGATCACTATCACAGTAAATCCTGCACAAATAAAACCGACTTCGATCTAGACAATTATTACAAAGCTTGAATCTTGTTGTCTGGCATGTCATTGGTTCATCAATGCTTCATCCGATTCTTCGGCGCATCGTCCTCTCTTGCGGTCGACCTATTACCCAATTGGCTAATTGACCTTAGTAACTCCGATTTCCTTGGCGTAATTTTTGCTCTTCTTGGCCCAATGCATGAACTATTAGGAAATCTAGGGGGCTACATCACATGCGCAGTGGAAGAACATAAAGCAAAATCCCCAATTTTCCAAAGATTTGTTTGTCATCGTGCAAAGATTGGTAAGAAAAATTCACAAAACAAAAAATTGCATATAGCAAAGATTATGTTACTTAGGGAGATCATATATCCCTAAATCCCTGTAGATCTCTAGGAAAGGGTGAAGGAGGTCAAGCGCCCTCCTCTCTAGCGGTGATCTACATAGTAAGGCTGTGATGACACTCCTCAAAACTTCAAGCCTGCTCTAAAGTAGAGAGGGGGAGGAGAATAGGAGAGGCAAGCAAAGACTCTAACCTATGAACCATTGAATCCCTTCTATTTATAGAGGTCTCCTATCTACTTAACCATAATGGATCCTCCCCTATTGGTATTGGATCTCCATACAACTACCCAAGCCTCTTAGATTAGTGGATCTCTATCCAATAATCTCTTATGGGCTCTTATTGGATCTCATCCATAGGATCCAATAATTCATGGGCTTATTGGATATCCAATAAGATAGGGGCTCCGACGGATATCTCATATTCGAACCTCTACTCATCGCAACACCTACCATATGTGTGTGACCCTCTAGGCTCAATATCGAGCTGGTCATGAGTCATATCTATCAGAACTCCTTCTGGCTTAGTGAATTATTATCTCTATAATAATTCATTCGACTCATCGACTGCGGACGTATTAGGCCACTACACCGCAATCCCCAGACGATATAGGGAAATCTAATCTATTGGACCTGTTTGTCCTCAATTACCATGTACCTATAGTCCCTCATCCATCTAATATCCCAGAGACCATATATCGGGCATGGTGCTGTTAGATCCATACAGTTTCTACTCAAGTCTCGCTCTAATCGGATTCTCCCGGAGAACTCTTTCTCTCTCAATCCGAATGACCCTAGCTAGGGATTTGTCTGGGCAAGGACACATAAGACATTCCTCTCATGATATAAGAGTGGATGATCCTCTATCTGTTGAATCTCAAATTTTGATGATAAAACCAATTGATAGTGTTCATCTAATGTGCGTTGAGTGACATAGGGCTAACATCGATCAGGAGAGGCAAATTGATCTAATGTTGGGCTGGAGTGAACTTGTCAAAATATTGGATGTCGGGCCGGAGGAATGATCAATGTTTCGGTAGAAGGATTCGGGCCAAGAATTCGGGCATCGGGCTTAGAAGAGCGGACATTGCGCTAAGAAGATCGGAGTTGCGAAGGTCAATATGCCGATTGGGCAAAGGTCGTAAAAGAGGATGATGCGCCGAAGGATCGGACAAAGCGCCAGAAGAACCAATGACATATCGGCCAATACATAATTAGTACTTATAATAATTTGCCTAGATCGAGTTAGTTTAGGTCTAATTGAGTCGGTATTGGGGTGAAACAATGCTAAATTAATTAGGGGCCAATTGGGCCTAAATTGGAAGTGATTTGGGCTCATTAGGAGGCCCATTCAATGACCCAAATGTTGGGCTAAGTGGTGGCACCGTCAGAATTGGTGGTAGAACCGGTTGTGAGTTGAAAAACTCGAAAAACTTAGTCTCCCAAGGGGTAGTATCACCAAACCGGGTGGTAGTACTGCCTAGTGTAGGCGATGGTACCGCCCATAACTTCAAATCTTGGGGGTTTGAATTTTTGGCTCCAAATTTGAATCCATTTGGGGCCTATAAACACCCCAGCTATTCTTGCATAGAGCAAGAAGGAAGGTGATAAAAAACTCTATGTTTCTAAGTTGAAAACCCTTGTAAAGTATAGAGTCCCTCCTCCTAAAGATTAGAGACCACTCTAAGGGAGAGTGTGAGGGAAGCTTTGTAAAAAGAGGTTGTAAAGGTTCTCTCCTAAGTCTGCAAAAGGAGAATAGAGTTATAAGAAGGTGGTTGGACTTTTTCGCCTATTGAAAAAAGACTGATAGTAGATGTCGATGGCCTCGACGGAGGAGGAATCGAGAGTGGATGTAGGTCACGACGACCGAACCACTATAAACTCGGTTTGCATTTAATTTGAGCAATTTACCTTTATTGTAAACTGTCATATTACTCTTCTTTTAGTACCTTTATGAACAAGCTTTCAGTTTCAAAGTTAAGCATATCCAAAATGGGTTTAATCGAAATGAAAATCATCAAACGACAAGTTTTTATTCGCTGCACTAATTCACCGCCCCCCCCCCTCCCCCCCCCCGCCCCCCTCCTAGTGCCGACTCATTCCTAATAGTTAGTATCCGAGCCTTGTTTTTTTAACACTAAAGAGAAATGACTCTTTTCGGCTTTCAAGAGGGTCATTCTCTCATTCGTCCTCCCTTGCTTAATGGGACGGACTACACATATTAGAAAACTTGACTGAGAGTTTTCTTGCTTTCTATAGATTTAAATTTCAGAATATTATCGAAAGAGGTTTTGAAAGGTCTTCTCTACTAATGAAACATTAGAATGATTTGGAGAAGAAGATTTTTTCTTTAAATGCTAGAGCTTTGAATGCTCTATTTTATGCTTTAGATAAAAAAGAATTCAATCGGGTTTCTACATGCGAAACTTCTTTTGACATTAGACACATACTCGAAATCACACACGGAGGCACTAGTAGAGTTAAATACTCTAAAATTAATTTTTTAAAGCATGATTTCAAGTTGTTTCATATGAAACCAAGCAAAACTATTGATGACATGTACACATGTTTTACAGATGTCATCAATAGTTTAAAAGCACTTGGTAAAAGTTTTTTGAATTTTAAACTTGTTAATAAAGTTTTACATTCACTTTCTAAAAATTGGGATTCTAAAGTAACAACAATCCAAGAATCAAAGAACTTGAACCATTTTACTATTGAAAAACTGATTAGGTCTTTAATGACCAATGAAATGAATTGTATGGAACAAAATAAAGTTGAGAACAACCTTCCAAAGAACAGGAAGGATTTTGCACTTCGAACAAAATAATACCACTTGAGTAATGACTCAAGTGATGATGATGATGACCTTGAACTCCTCATAATGAAGCTTAAAAAATTCTTAAAACAAGAATCAAAGAATAAAAATAAACTTAAGAAGAACTCAACTATTTGCTATGAAGGCAAGAAGAAGGAAGCACTTTGGGACGAATCAAGCTCATCCAAAAATGAGCAAACTACCCGTACCTTGAAATCTCGAGAGTTTGAATTTTGGGCTCCAAATTTGAATTTATTTGGAGCCTATAATACCCCAGCTATTCTTGTATGGAGTAGGAAGAAAGGTGATCAAAAAGTCTGTGTTTCTAAGTTGAAAACCCTTGTAAAATATAGAATCCCTCCTACTAAAGTTTAGAGACCATTCTAAGGGAGAGTGTGAGGGAAACATTGTAAAAAGGGGTTGTAAAGGTTTTCTCCGGAACCGCAAAAGGAGAATAGAGTTGTAAGCAGGTGATTAGTCTTCACCTATTGAAAGAAGACCGATAGTGAATGCCGGTGGCATTGACGGAGGAGGAATCGGGAGTGGATATAGGTCACGACGACTGAACCACTATAAACTTGGTTTGCATTTAGTTTGAGCAATTTACCTTTACTACAAACTGCCATATTACTCTTCTTTTAGTACCCTTATGAACAAGCTTTCAGTTTCAAAGTTAAGCATTTCCGAAATGGGTTTAATCAAAGCAAAAATCTTCAAACTGACGTGTTTTTATTCAGTGCACTAATTCACCCCGCCCCCTCCCTCTTATTGCCGACTCATTCCTAATAGTTGGTATCAAAGCCTTGTTTTTCTTATTTGGCTTAACACCCAAATAGAAATGACTCTTTTCTGCTTTCAAGAGGGTCATTCTCTCATTTGTCCTCCCTTGTTCAATGGGACGGACTACACATATTGGAAAACTCAAATGAGAGTTTTCTTACTTTCTTTAGATTTGAATTTATGGAATATTGTCGAAAGAGGTTTTGAAAGGTCTTCCCTTCCAATGAACCATTGGATTGATTTGGAGAAGACTTTTTCTTTAAATGCTAGAGCTATGAATGCTTTATTTTACGCTTTAGATAAAAATGAATTCAATCGGGTTTCTACATGCGAAACTTCTTTTGACATTTGACACACACTCGAAATCACACATGAAGGCACTAGTAGAGTTCAATACTCTAAAATTAATTTTATAATGCATGATTTCAAGTTGTTTCATATGAAACTAAGCGAAACTATTATTGATATGTACACATGTTTTACGGATGTCGTCAATAGTTTAAAAGTACTTGGTAAAAGTTTTTCAAATTTTGAACTTGTTTATAAAGTTTTATGTTCACTTTCTAAAAATTGAGATTCTAAAGTAATAGCAATCCTAGAATCAAAGAACTTGAACCATTTTCCCATCGAAGAATTGATTAGGTCTTTAATGACCTATGAAATGAATTGCATGGAACAAAATGAACTTAAGAAAAACCTTCCAAAGAATAGAAGGATTTTGCACTTTGAACAAAATAATACCACTTGAGTAATGACTCAAGTGGTGATGATGATGACCTTGAACTCCTCACAATAAAGCTTAAAAATTCATAAAATAAGAATCAAAAAATAAAAACAAACTTAAGAAGAACTCAACTACTTGCTGTAAAGGTAAGAAGAAATAAGCACTTTGGGACGAATCAAGCTCATCCGAAGATGAGGAGCAAATTGCCCGTACCTTGAAATCTTGAGGGTTTGAATTTTGGGTTCCAAGTTTGAATCCATTTGGAGTCTATAAATACCCCAGCTATTCCTACATGGAGCAGGAAGAAAGGTGATCAAAAACTCTATGTTTCTAAGTTGAAAACCCTTGTAAACTGTAGAGTCCCTCCTCCTAAAGTTTAGAGACCATTTTAAGGGAGAGTGTGAGGGAAGCTTTGTAAAAAGGGGTTGTAATGGTTCTCTCTGGAACCTGTAAAAGGAGAATAGAGTTGTAAGCAGGTGTTTGGTCTTCGCTTATTGAAGGAAGACCGATAGTGAATGATGTTGGCCTCAACGGAGGAGGAATCGAGAGTGGATATAGGTCATGACGATTGAACCACTATAAACTCGTTTTGCATTTACTTTGAGCAATTTACCTTTACTGCAAACTGCCATATTACTCTTCATTTAGTACCCTTATAAACAAGCTTTTAGTTTTAAAGTTAAGCATTTCCGAAATGGGTTTAATCAAAAAGAAAATCTTCAAACCGACGTGTTTTATTTGCTGCAATAATTCACCCTCCCCCCGCCCCTCTTATTGCCAACTCATTCCTAACATTTGGTATCAGAGCTTTGTTTTTTCTTATTTGGTTTAACATCTAAAGAGAAATGACTCTTTTCGGCTTTCAAGAGGGTCATTCTCTTATTCGTCCTCCCTTGCTCAATGGGACGGACTACACATATTGGAAAACTCGAATGAGAGTTTTCTTACTTTCTTTAGATTTGAATTAGTAGAATATTGTCGACAAAGGTTTTGAAAGGTTTTCTCTTCCATTGAACCATTGGATTAATTTGGAAAAGAAGACTTTTTTTTAAATGCTAGAGCTATGAATACTCTATTTTACGCTGTAGATAAAAATAAATTCAATCGGTTTCTACATGCGAACTTCTTTTGACATTTGACACACACTCGAAATCACACACGAAGGAACTGGTAGAGTTAAATACTCTAAAATTAATTTTTAATGTATGATTTCAAGTTGTTTCATATGAAACTAAGCGAAACTATTGTTGACATGTACATATGTTTTACGGATATCGTCAATAGTTTAAAAGCACTTGGTAAAAGTTTTTAAAATTTTAAACTTGTTATAAAGTTTTATGTTCACTTTCTAAAAATTGAGATTCTAAAGTAACGACAATCCAAGAATCAAAGAACTTGAACCACTTTCCCATTGAAAAACTGATTAGGTCTTTAATGACCTATGAAATGAATTGCATGGAACAAAATGAACTTGAGAACAACCTTTAAAGAACAGGAAAGGATTTTGCACTTTGAACAAAATAATACCACTTGAGTAATGACTCAAGTGGTGATGATGATGACCTCGAACTCCTCACAATAAAGCTTAAAAATTCTTAAAACAAGAATCAAAGAATAAAAACAAACTTAAGAAGAACTCAACTACTTGCTATAAAGGCAAGAAGAAGTAAGCACTTTGGGACGAATCAAGCTCATCCGAAGATGAGGAGCAAATTGCCCGTACCTTGAAATCTTGAGGGTTTGAATTTTGGGTTCCAAGTTTGAATCCATTTGGAGTCTATAAATACCCCAGCTATTCCTACATGGAGCAGGAAGAAAGGTGATCAAAAACTCTATGTTTCTAAGTTGAAAACCCTTGTAAACTGTAGAGTCCCTCCTCCTAAAGTTTAGAGACCATTTTAAGGGAGAGTGTGAGGGAAGCTTTGTAAAAAGGGGTTGTAATGGTTCTCTCTGGAACCTGTAAAAGGAGAATAGAGTTGTAAGCAGGTGTTTGGTCTTCGCTTATTGAAGGAAGACCGATAGTGAATGATGTTGGCCTCAACGGAGGAGGAATCGAGAGTGGATATAGGTCATGACGATTGAACCACTATAAACTCGTTTTGCATTTACTTTGAGCAATTTACCTTTACTGCAAACTGCCATATTACTCTTCATTTAGTACCCTTATAAACAAGCTTTTAGTTTTAAAGTTAAGCATTTCCGAAATGGGTTTAATCAAAAAGAAAATCTTCAAACCGACGTGTTTTTATTTGCTGCAATAATTCACCCTCCCCCCGCCCCTCTTATTGCCAACTCATTCCTAACATTTGGTATCAGAGCTTTGTTTTTTCTTATTTGGTTTAACATCTAAAGAGAAATGACTCTTTTCGGCTTTCAAGAGGGTCATTCTCTTATTCGTCCTCCCTTGCTCAATGGGACGGACTACACATATTGGAAAACTCGAATGAGAGTTTTCTTACTTTCTTTAGATTTGAATTAGTAGAATATTGTCGACAAAGGTTTTGAAAGGTTTTCTCTTCCATTGAACCATTGGATTAATTTGGAAAAGAAGACTTTTTTTTTAAATGCTAGAGCTATGAATACTCTATTTTACGCTGTAGATAAAAATAAATTCAATCGGGTTTCTACATGCGAAACTTCTTTTGACATTTGACACACACTCGAAATCACACACGAAGGAACTGGTAGAGTTAAATACTCTAAATTTAATTTTTTAATGTATGATTTCAAGTTGTTTCATATGAAACTAAGCGAAACTATTGTTGACATGTACATATGTTTTACGGATATCGTCAATAGTTTAAAAGCACTTGGTAAAAGTTTTTTAAAATTTTAAACTTGTTAATAAAGTTTTATGTTCACTTTCTAAAAATTGAGATTCTAAAGTAACGACAATCCAAGAATCAAAGAACTTGAACCACTTTCCCATTGAAAAACTGATTGGTCTTTAATGACCTATGAAATAAATTGCATGGAACAAAATGAACTTGAGAACAACCTTTTAAAGAACAGGAAAGATTTTGCACTTTGAACAAAATAATACCACTTGAGTAATGACTCAAGTGGTGATGATGATGACCTCAAACTCCTCACAATAAAGCTTAAAAAATTCTTAAAACAAGAATCAAAGAATAAAAACAAACTTAAGAAGAACTCAACTACTTGCTATAAAGGCAAGAAGAAGTAAGCACTTTGGGATAAATCAAGCTCATCCGAAGATGAGCAAACCACTTGTACCTTGAAATCTTGAGGGTTCGAATTTTGGGCTCCAAGTATAAATCCATTTGAGGCCTATAAATACCCTAGCCATTCTTGTATAGAGTAGGAAGAAAGGTGATAAAAAACTCTATGTTTCTAAGTTGAAACCCTTGTAAAGTGTAGAGTCCCTCCTCTAAAGTTTAGAGTCATTCTAAGGGAGAGTGTGAGGGAAGCTTTGTAAAAAAGGGGTTGTAAAGGTTCTCTCCGAAGCCTGCAAAAGGAGAATAGAGTTGTAAGGAGATGATTGGTCATTGCCTATTGAAGGAAGACCGATAGTGAATGCCGGTGCCTCGATGGAGGAGGAATCGGGAGTGGATGTAGGTCACGACGACCGAACCACTATAAACTCGGTTTGCATTTACTTTGAGAAATTTACCTTTACTGCAAACTATCATATTACTCTTCTTTTAGTACCCTTATGAACAAGCTTTCAGTTTCAAAGTTAAGCATTTCTGAAACGGGTTTAATTAAATGAAATTCTTCAAACCGACGTGTTTTTATTCGCTGCACTAATTCACCCCCCCCCCTTCTTAGTGCCGACTCATTCCTAGTAGTTTGTATCAAAGCCTTGTTTTTCTTATTTAGTTTAATACCCAAAGAGAAATAACTCTTTTCGACTTTCAAGACGGTCATTCTCTCATTCGTCCTCCCTTGTTCAATGGGACAAACTACACATATTGGAAAACTCGAATGAGAGTTTTCTTGCTTTCTTTAGATTTGAATTTATGGAATATTATCGAAAGAGGTTTTGAAAAGCCTTATCTTCCAATGAATCATTGAAATGATTTGGAGAAGAAGTATTTTTCTTTAAATGCTCGAGCTATGAATGCTCTATTTTGCGCTTTAGATAAAAATGAATTCAATCGGGTTTCTACATGCAAAACTTCTTTTGATATTTGACATACACACGAAATCACACACGAAGGTACTAATTGAGTTAAATACTCTAAATTTAATTTTTAATACATGATTTCAAGTTGTTTCATATGAAACCAAGCAAAAATATTGTTGACATGTACACTTGTTTTACGGATGTCGTCAATAGTTTAAAAGCACTTGGTAAAAGTTTTTCAAATTTTGAACTTGTTAATAAAGTTTTACGTTCACTTTCTAAAAATGGGATTATAAAGTAATGACAATCCTAGAATCAAAGAACTTGACCATTTTCCCATTGAAGAACTGATTGGGTCTTTAATGACCTATGAAATGAATTGCATAGAACAAAACGAATTTGAGAACAACCTTCCAATGAACAGGAAGGATTTTACACTTCGAACAAAATAATACCACTTGAGTAATGACTCAAGTGATGATGATGTTCACCTCGAACTCCTCATAATGAAGCTTAAAAAATTCTTAAAACAAGAATCAAAGAATAAAAACAAACTTAAGAAGAACTCAACTACTTGCTATGAATACACGAAGAAGGAAGCACTTTGGGATGAATCAAGCTCATCCGAATATGAGGAGCAAACTGCATTGTACCTTGAAATCTCGAGGGGTTTAAATTTTAGGCTCCAATTTTAATCCATTTGGGGCCTATGAACACCCCAACTATTCCTGCATGGAGCAAGAAGAAAGGTGATAAAAAACTCTATGTTTCTAAGTTGAAAACCCTTGTAAAGTATAGAGTCCCTCCTCCTAAAGTTTAGAGACCATTCTAAGGGAGAGTGTGAGGGAATCTATGTAAAAAGGGGTTTGTAAATGTTCTCATCCTGAGCCTGCAAAAGGAGAATAGAGTTGTAAGAAGATGATTGGTCTTCACCTATTGAAGGAAGTCCGATAGTGAATGCCGGTGGTCCTCGATGGAGGAGGAATCGGGAGTGGATGTAGGTCACGATGACCGAACCACTATAAACTCGGTTGCATTTACTTTGAGCAATTTACCTTTACTGCAAACTACCATATTACTATTCTTTAGTACCCTTATGAACAAGCTTTCAGTTTCAAAGTTAAGCATTTCTGAAACGGGTTTAATTTAAATGAAATTCTTCAAACCGACGTGTTTTTATTCGCTGCACTAATTCACCCCCCCCCCTTCTTAGTGCCGACTCATTCCTAGTAGTTTGTATCAAAGCCTTGTTTTTCTTATTTAGTTTAATACCCAAAGAGAAATAACTCTTTTCGACTTTCAAGACGGTCATTCTCTCATTCGTCCTCCCTTGTTCAATGGGACAAACTACACATATTGGAAAACTCGAATGAGAGTTTTCTTGCTTTCTTTAGATTTGAATTTATGGAATATTATCGAAAGAGGTTTTGAAAAGCCTTATCTTCCAATGAATCATTGAAATGATTTGGAGAAGAAGTATTTTTCTTTAAATGCTCGAGCTATGAATGCTCTATTTTGCGCTTTAGATAAAAATGAATTCAATCGGGTTTCTACATGCAAAACTTCTTTTGATATTTGACATACACACGAAATCACACACGAAGGTACTAATTGAGTTAAATACTCTAAATTTAATTTTTTAATACATGATTTCAAGTTGTTTCATATGAAACCAAGCAAAAATATTGTTGACATGTACACTTGTTTTACGGATGTCGTCAATAGTTTAAAAGCACTTGGTAAAAGTTTTTCAAATTTTGAACTTGTTAATAAAGTTTTACGTTCACTTTCTAAAAATGGGATTATAAAGTAATGACAATCCTAGAATCAAAGAACTTGACCATTTTCCCATTGAAGAACTGATTGGGTCTTTAATGACCTATGAAATGAATTGCATAGAACAAAACGAATTTGAGAACAACCTTCCAATGAACAGGAAGGATTTTACACTTCGAACAAAATAATACCACTTGAGTAATGACTCAAGTGATGATGATGTTCACCTCGAACTCCTCATAATGAAGCTTAAAAAATTCTTAAAACAAGAATCAAAGAATAAAAACAAACTTAAGAAGAACTCAACTACTTGCTATGAATACACGAAGAAGGAAGCACTTTGGGATGAATCAAGCTCATCCGAATATGAGGAGCAAACTGCTTGTACCTTGAAATCTCGAGGGTTTAAATTTTAGGCTCCAAATTTTAATCCATTTGGGGCCTATGAACACCCCAACTATTCCTGCATGGAGCAAGAAGAAAGGTGATAAAAAACTCTATGTTTCTAAGTTGAAAACCCTTGTAAAGTATAGAGTCCCTCCTCCTAAAGTTTAGAGACCATTCTAAGGGAGAGTGTGAGGGAATCTATGTAAAAAGGGGTTGTAAATGTTCTCTCCTGAGCCTGCAAAAGGAGAATAGAGTTGTAAGAAAGTGATTGGTCTTCACCTATTGAAGGAAGTCCGATAGTGAATGCCGGTGGTCTCGATGGAGGAGGAATCGGGAGTGGATGTAGGTCACGATGACCGAACCACTAGAAACTCGGTTTGCATTTACTTTGAGCAATTTACCTTTACTGCAAACTACCATATTACTATTCTTTTAGTACCCTTATGAACAAGCATTCAATTTCAAAGTTAATCATTTCTGAAACATCTTTAATCGAAATGAAAATCTTTGAACCGACGTGTTTTTATCCGCTGCACTAATTCACCCCGCCCCTCTTAGTGCCGACTCATTCCTAATACTATCGATACTCAATAGCCCTCATAAGGTTGACTACCACTCCCAATGACCGGTTATGCTAGATCTGGGACATTCAAACCTATAAGTCCGGTATCAAAGAGTGAAGCACTCATATAGGACATCCGTGGTGTCTCAAGTCCAAGGACTAGATACACCACTAGGACTACAGAATCGCTGTGTGATAATAATGCATCATTAACCATTTAGCATTCCACAAGCAGATCAATCAGTGAACTCATTCCCCAATGAGCACTTGTATTGTATCCCTAGTGTCCTCATACGAGCAGCTATGAGACCAGCTGCATCCATCACATGGACGAGTATACAACACACCAGTCTGTCCGGTTATCTCGATGTCCCTCTCAAGTAACCTATGACTGGGATTATTTAGGATATGTGTTTAAAGGCAAATCGGTCTCATTATCGTGATTTCATCATGATCCAATTCCCATTGCACAGATCCAAGGATATTACAATATATATATGCATATATGCAACAAGCAATATAAAGTGGTAAATGCCAAAATATAATAAGCAAAAAGACTGTGTGTCAAGTCACATGTGTCATCACTTCCGTGATTGGCTTGTAGGGCACATATGACTAGCAATCTCCCACTGACCTAAAACCAATCACCTATGTATCTGATCCCTATCAGACCTCTGTGACACTCAAAGTCAATATGAGACAACGGCTTTGTTAGTGGATTTGCAATGTTATCTTCGGATAGAACTCTTTTCACTACTACATCTCCTCGGGTCATGATCTCTCTAATAAGCTAGAACCTCCTCAGAACACTTCTGATAAGACCCGGGTTCCCTTATTTGAGTAATCGCCCCGTAGTTGTCGCAATATAAGGGAATAAACTCTTTACTACTTGGTATGACTCCCAAATCTGTGATGAACTTCTTCATCTAGACTCCCTACTTTATTGCCTCTACTACAGTAATGTACTCCGCCTCTACATTCGAGTCAATAGTAGTATTTTACTTGGAACTCTTCTAGCACATTGCTCCTTCATTCAAGGTGTACACATACTGTGAAATCGACTTGCTATCATCGACATTGGATTGAAAACTCGAGTCCGTGTAGCCTTCAACCCTGAGGCTACTATCTCCATATACTAGTAAAAGATCCTTAATCCTTCTCAAGTACTTAAGAATACACTTTACTACTTTCCAGTGCTCCAAGCCTGGATCCGCCAGATACCTATTCGTGATACTCTAAGCATGTGTTATATCAGGCCTAGTACATAGCATGACATACATGATAGACCCTATTACTGATGTATAGGGTATCCTTGTCACACCCTCCAAAAATATCGATAATATTAAAATTTTTCATCACAAATCAATTTAGGATCCAAACTAATATTTGAGAAAATGAGAAACATTCGTCAAATCACATCTATAAATTGTGCAATTTTTAATCATATATCCACACTCGTAATTCACATTTATTAAACTCAAACCAATCAAAAACTTTAACAAACTTTAAATCACAAGCTAAACTATTATACAATCAGAACTCCAACCATTCCACTAGTTCATATCATTGTAAACTAAACTTAATACCTAAATTCCAAATAAGAGAGACTTTAACACTTTTCATGAAATCTTCAAGTCATCGATAACAATTACATACAAGTATACTTATACACAATACCAATATATCCACCAATAAGATTGCCCATTCGGAATAGTTCCATGCCTAGCCAATTCAACATTTCAAGAGTGACAAGTAGATTTATATAGCAATGGAGTGAGCTAAACCCAGCGGCAACAAGTGACAAAATATCCAGAATGAAAAGCGATAGTTCAAACAAACAAGGTCTCACAATGCAAGGTAGAATACAAGAACTCTTAGGGTACACTCTCATTAGATATAAATTCACAAATGTCATGTCAATCAACAATATTTGGTTCATAACAAATGGAGCACAGAGTAATTGGAGCTATGAATAGGAGTATGAAATGTTCCGGAGCATATCAACCGACATATGGAACATTTCGGAGCATAACAATAGCCGATGAAACATTCGGAGAATATCAATGGTATATAAAATGTTTTCGAAGCATATCCTAATAACAAATGAAACCTATCAGGACATATCAATAGTATGTGAAATATTTCAAAGCAATCCAACGGCATATGAACCATTTTAGAGCATATCAAAGAACAAATATGCAATAGGAAGGCTTACAAACGGTTGAATTTGCCGTATACATGCATATCCAAGCCTGGATCCGCCAGATACCTATTCGTGATACTCTAAGCATGTGTTATATCAGGCCTAGTACATAGCATGACATACATGATAGACCCTATTACTGATGTATAGGGTATCCTTGTCACACCCTCCAAAAATATCGATAATATTAAAATTTTTCATCACAAATCAATTTAGGATCCAAACTCATATTTGAGTGAAGTCAAAGGGGGCCGACAAAGCATCGCGGGCTCTATGCATAACTCCCCTTACCATTTCTAGCAAAGGTTCACAATATCTCACAAACACTAGAGTACAAAAGGATAGTATGAACAATAAAATTAGGACATATCGGAAGCACATGCAGAACAACGAAACATACATGTGTCTTTCGAGTCAATACGATACAAAGATAATCTTTCACAAATATATTCAGATTTGAAAGGAAATGAAAGCAAGAGTATATAAGGATTCCAAGCAATCACATATAGCTCAATTGAATTAAGAAAGTTTGATAAATTCAATGTCCAAAGAAATAAAACTGGAATAGGCACATATCGAAAACAAAAGCAGAATAATGGGATATACATGTGCCTATACGAGTCAATACGATATAGCATAAACATTACACAATAGATTTCAAGAATGTAAATAATTTAAGGACAAGAGTAGACAAGAATTCAAAGTAGTAATATAAAGCTCAATTGAACAAAGAAAGCTAAATGAAATCAATTTCCAAAGGAATGAAACCAGAATATGTGAAATCGACCAAAGATCGATTTTTATCAAAATTCGAGAGGCACATTGAACAAATGATTTAAACTATCAATTGTACTCCAATAAAATCAAGAAAGCTATTGTGGAAAGATATTTCAATCTATTTTTGGATAAAATAAGTTTCACATGAATCAAAGTTTTCATCAAAGAGTTACAATTGATTTAGTAACCAAAGGTTAGAAAACAAAATCACTATTTTGCAAAATTCATAGAGTCTGATTCAATAGATAAATGGGTAGGCATTTGGACTCTATATCTTTCAACCCAGGTATCAAAAGAAAGATCTATGAGTCTAGTTTCCAATGAAATAAGTTTTGAATAAATCAGAGTTTCTAACAGGAACTTATAGGTAGTTTAATATTGAAAGGTTAGAAATTACGATCCCTATTTTGTAGAATCCATAGGCTCATTTAAAAGAGAAGTTTGGGTAAGCAAACTTACTCTGAATTCTTAAAAAAAGATATTAAAAGAAAGGTTTATAACTCTATATTCGGATCAAATAAGTTTTGTTCAAATCAGATGTCAGTACATAAAGTTATAACCATAAAAAGGTAGAAAGGTTAGAATCTTGGAAGTTCCACAAATTCAAATCATTATGTCTAAATAGGAGATATATTAAATGCATGGAATAATTCAAAGTTCCTTATATTTAAAGTAAATACAAAGATAAAATTGCAGTAAAGAAGGATCAGGACACTTGCAATAGGAAGGATTAGAAAGCTTGCAATAGAAAGGATTGAAACACTTGCCTTTTGAATATTTTGATCCGAAGAAGGTGTAAGCCTGAATCGTTTTTCTACTTTTCCTCCATCTCCTCTCCCTGATTCATTTTCTGCACTAATTTTCTTTCTTTCTCCATAACTGCAGCTTGTGCAGAACATAGGGGCACAGTCACCTGCTCTCCCTTACTCTTATTCCTTCTTTCTCTTTCCCAAATGCAGCTGTTGTAGCCACCGCCACTGTCGTTGCTGTAGTCGTAGCCCCTTCCACTGCACTGCCTTCTTTCTCCTTTTTTTTCACAAACATAGCTACTACAGATGCAACCACCGTCGCTGCAGCCACAATCACTACTGTAGCCCCTTTTTCCTCTTTCCTTTCTTTTTCTTTCCCAAAAGTAGCTGCTGCAGCCACCGCCGCTGCCGCAGCTCCTGCAGCCACCGTTGCTACCGCAGCTACTGTAGCCACCGTCGCAGCCACAGCCACCTTCTCCTCTTCCTCTTCTTCCCTCTCTTCTTCTTCCTTTCCTTCTCTTCTTTCCCAACTGCAACTGCAGTAGTCGCAGTTGCAGCAATGGCCACAACCACCACAGCTGTCTTCCTCCCCTACTCTTTTTCCTCTCTTTCTTCTCTTCCAGCTGTAGCTACCACTACTGCAGCCGCAGCCCCTTCTTTCCAATCTCCTCTTCCTCTTTTCTTCCCTTTTCCTCCCCAATGCATAGCGCCTCCTCTCCTCTATTTCCTCCTGTGGGAAACAAAGGTGCCACAGCCTCTTCTCACGCTTCTCCTTCTTCTCTTCCTCTTCTTCTTCTTCTCCTTCTTCTCCTTCTCTTCTTCTCCTCTTCTTCCCTTCTCCTTCCCGATGCTCCACACCTCCTCACTGCAGCCTTGTCGTAGCCACCCTCCTCTTTTCTTCTTCTTCTTTTCCTCCTCGACTCCCCACACATCCTCTCCTCTGTTTCCACCTGCAAGAAATAGAGGTGCTGCAGCCTTAGTTGCTGCCACCTCTCGCTCCTTTCCCTCTTCCCTCTCTTCTCCCTCTTCTCTTCTTCTTCTTCTTCTTCTTCTTCTTCTTCTTCTTCTTCTTCTTCTTCTTCTTTTCTTCTTCTCCTCTTCTTCCCTTCTCCTCCCCAACGCCACACACCTCCTCGCCGCAGCCCATGCCGCAGTCACCCTCCCCTTTTCTTCTTCTTCTTCCCTTCTCCTCCCCGATGCACCACATATCCTCGCCTCTATTTCCACCTACGAGGAATAGAGGTGCTGCTGCCACCTCTCACTCCTCTCCCTCTTCCCTCTCTTCTTCTTCTTCTTCTTCTTCTTCTTCTTCTTCTCCCTAATGCCCCACAGCTCCTCTCTCGGGAAACAAAGAGCATGAGAGGCAGTGGGATAAAACCACCATCTTTTCCTTTTTTACTTTTTTTTGTAACTTAACAGTTTAGTCCTTGACATTTCTATATTTACATATAGGTCCTCTGATTTACAAATTGGTCCTTACATAAATTTCAGAAATGAAGGATGTTACAATCCTATCCATGTTTGCCCTTTCTTTTGGAGTCTTTAGGGACATACTCTTAGAAAGCAATATTCTATATCTCATCGATATGAGACATCTCTTGAAATTTTTCATATCAAACATTTTAATAATGGTGTCTATGTACCTAGACTGAGACAATCCAAGCATCCTATTAGATCTATCTCTATAGATCTATATCCCCAAGATATAGGATGCTTTCCCTAAGTCTTTCATAGAGAAATGTCTAGATAACCAATCCTTTACGATGGATAACATTCCTACATCATTCCCAATTATCAAGATGTTATCCATATATAATACCAAAAAGGTGATACCGCTTCTACTTACCTTCTTGTACACACAAGGCTCATATTCATTCTTAAAAAAGTCATATGATCTGATTGTCTCATCAAATCTTATGTTCCAACTTCGGGAAGCTTGCTTTTGTCCATAAATGGATCTAAGAAACCTGCACACCTTATCTAGGCAGTCCTTGAACACGAATGCCTAAGGTTGTATCATATACACCTCCTCCTCGAGGTTTCCATCGAGGAATGTGATTTCACATCTATTTGCCAAATCGCATAATCATAGTGTGCTGCAATAGCTAATAGAATTTGGATGGATTTTAGCATTGCTACAGGTAAGAAGGTTTCATTATATTCTACACCTTGCCTTTGACAATACCCCTTAGTCACTAGCCTTGCTTTATAGGTCTCTACCTTTCCATCTACTCCGATCTTTTTCTTAAAGATCCACTTGCAACCAATGGGTATAACACCCTTGGGCACATCAACTATGTTCCAAACTATGTTGGAGTACATGGAATCCATATCAGAATTCATGGCTTCTTGCCACTTCCTAGAGTTTATACTCAAAATAGCCTCTTCGTAGGTCTGAGGATCAATATCCTCAACATTCTCTCCTCCAATATGTCCCTTATATCTCTCAGGAGGATAGGATACTCTACCGAACCTATGTAAAGTTTGAACTTGTGTATTAGGTACTTGAACAGACTTGGGCCATAGAGTGGTGCTTGAGCTAGGTTCTCCAATCTCGCTCAACTCTATCATGCTCTCATTGTCTCTTGCAAGAATATGTTCCTTCTCAAGGAACATTGCTCTCTTAGCTACAAAGATCATTTGGTCTTAGAGATGAAAGAAATAATACCCACAAGTTTCCGTGGAGTATTCCATGAACTTGCACCGCTTCGTCCTTGATTCCAACTTATCGAGGTTATGTCTTTTAATGTGGGCAATGCAGCCCCAAATCTTAACAACCTTAAGATCGAGATTCTTTCCTTTCTATATCTCATATGTTGTAGACATTACCGACTTAGTTGGAACTCTGTTCAGAAGGTAAACTACGATCTCTAGGGCATATCCCTAGAATGAGATGGTGGTCAGCGAAACTCATCATGGACTGTGCCATGTCTAACAATATATGATTCCTCCTTTCAGATACATCATTAAGCTAAGGTGTATAAAGAGATGTCCATTGGGATAGAATCCTATGGTCTTTAAGGAACTGGGTAAACTCTGTATTTAAGTACTCACCTCCTAGATCTAATCGAAGAGTCTTGATACTCTTTCCAATCTGGTTTTCCATTTCATTCTTATACTTTTTGAATTTCTCAAAGGCCTCGGACTTGCACTTCATTAAGTACACATATCCATACCTTGAGAAATCATTAGTAAAGATAATGAAGTAGAAGCAACCACCAATGGCATAAGTTGACATAGATCCACATACATCACTATGTATGAGTTCCAACAACTTAGTGACTCTCTCTCTAGTTCCATTAAATAGAGAGTTGGTCAGTTTTCCACGAATGCAAGGCTCGTAAGTTGCATATGACTCATAGTCGAATGGATGTAAATATTCTTCCTTTAGCAACTTTTGAATCCTTCCCTTATAGATGTGACCTAGCCTACAATGCCAGGTATGCATTGTTCACCTCATCTCATTTCTCTTGGACACACCTACATTCATGATATGTAGAGTAGTGTCTAGCATAAACAAATCATTATGTAATATTCCTCTCGTCAATCTCCTCGGCTTTGTCAGAATCTATAATAAATTGCAGATGTGATAAGCAATACTGGTATCCAATACCAATGCACTATCACAAAAATCTAACAATTTGAGATTGATCATGAATGCACCTAAAGCTTCTCCAAGCTTTTGTTTCGCCATCTCTATAAGATACTCTTTGTAGTTTCTCTTCCAATGCCCAACATTATCGCAATGGAAGCACTGTCCTTTGTCCTTTGTCGGGTCTTTCTTAGCAACCTTTGCTTTACCTGGTCTGCCTTTGCCCTTGCCCTTCTTAAGGGACTTTTCTACTTTCCTTTTCTTTCTAATCTCACCAGTGTAGAGAGCTGGCTTCTCTTTCTTGATAGTGCTCTCTACCTCCCACAACATATTGAGGAGCTCTGAGAGAGTCATCTCAAGTTTATTCATATTAAAATTCATTATGAACTGTGAAAAGGAATCTAGTAGGGACTGATGCATAATGTCTACACATAGGTTATCCTCTAAGACCATTCCTAGACCTATGAGTTTTTCTATCCACTCAATCATCTTTAGGACATGGTTCTAAACTAGTGTCCCCTTGGTCATCCTAGCGCAAAAGAGGCTCTTGGATATCTCATATTACTAAGTCCTTCATTGTTCCTCAAATAGTTTACGGACATATAGGAGAATAGATTTGACATCCATCTTTTCATGTAGTCTTTGTAACTCAGGAGTCATGGAGCCCAACATGTAACACTGAGCAAGAGTGGAGTCATCAATGTACTTCACCTAGCGAGCGATCTCATCCTCACTTGCCCCTTCTTCAGGAGTAGGCATCACTGTATTAAGGACGTACGTGATTTTCTCCACCATGAGAATAATTATGAAGTTGCGGAGCCAATCCATATAATTTGGACTAGTGAGATGGTTGACATCAAGTATGCCACAAAAGGGATTTGAAAGCAATATTTTCTAAAAATAAAGATGCAGTAGAAATAAATAACATGCAGATTTTGTAAAAATAAATAATTAAGATATGAACTTCTATTTTAATGTGCACCCACTATTTTATGTTGAATCTCGGATTTTGATGATGAAACCAATTAATAAGTGTTTTGATTTGATGCGTTTTGAGTGATGTAGGTAGCTTCGATCAAGGAGAGAATTAAAGTAGGAAGAACCATGTTGGGCCGGAGTGGAAAATGTCAGAAGATTGGACGTCGGGCTGGAGGAACGATCGACGTATCGGTAGAAGGCTTCGAACCGAGATCTCGGGCATCAGGCCAAGAAGAGTGGACATTGCGCCAAGTAAATCAAAGTTGCGGAGGTCAACTAACGATTGGGCAATAGGCCGTAAGAGAGGACGATGCACCAAAGATTCGGACGAAGTGCCGATTAACCAATGACATACCGGACAATACTAGATTCAAGCTTAATAATAATTGTCTAGATCGAAGTGGCTTTTTACATATGCAGGATTAACTACGATAGCTTAAAGACATAAAGCAAGTCTACCAGAGTCAAGTTCGATGGGTGTTCGAGAGTCCGCTGAGAGTCCGAAGATTCGTCAAAAGTGTTGCCGGAACCAACCAAAAAGAAATCGGGGACTTGCCGAAGTTTTCGGAAGACCGCTAGAGAGATCGTCCGAGGTTCACAGAGATCACCGAGAAGGTTCGACTACTTGCCAAAGACTCACTGAACTCGCCACAAGACTGCGAGCCTACGGGGAGTCCGTTGGAAGAAATCCGAGGGTGTATCGGAAGTCCACCGGAAGATCACCGGAAAGCTCGCCAGAAGGAAACTCGACGTTGCCGGCTAAAAACCTACTTAGGACTATATCTTAATTTCATAGTTTACATGTAATTAGGATTAGGATTAAGAGTTAATCCTATAAATTGGTTAGGGGCCAATGGGGCCCGAATATGAATTGGTTTGGGCCAAATTTGGAGTCCAACCAGTGACCCGTAAGGTCGGGCGGTAGCACCGTCGGGTTAGGCAGTGGCACCACCCAGCACTCGAAAGGTCGGGCAGTGGCAGTGCTAGTACACGGTTAAATTGACATTGATAGGCGGTAGCACTGCCACCGACAAGCAGTGGCACCACCAACAATGGGAACCCAAAGGAATTCAAATTTTGGAGCCCAAATTTGAATCCTCTTGGGGTCTATAAATACCCCTCAATGCTCAACAAAGAATATACCTTTTGAGAAGTTAGAAATTGAGAAAAATCTTTAGCCAAGTCCTTAGCAAAGTCTTGTTTTCAATAGCTTTAGTGTTCACCTCCCTCTTTCTCTTTGAAAAATCTGTAAGAGTGGGAACCACTTGTAAAAAGGTTGTAAAAGGGGTATTTGGTCCTTCCCTTTCAAAGTGATTTACTAGTGGAAGTTGGGAGTCTCATCGAAGAAGGCTTCGCAAGTGGATGTAGGTCATTTGACCGAACCACTTTAAATTGTGGTGTTCCTTGAATGTGTGAGTGTTTAACTTTCTAAAACATTTATTTACTTAACAGCAAACTTTCAGTTTTCATCTCCCTATTCATAACTTCCTTTACTTTAGCTATCTTTACTAAGTCATTCTTCGTCGAATCGAAATCTCTACACATTTACGAAATTAATTTCAAACTTACGAGTTTTAATCCACTGCACTAATTCACCCCCCCCCCCCCTCTTTGTGCCGCTCCAATCCTAACAATTGGTATCAGAGCCTCATATTTCTCATTTGGTTTAACACCTAAGAGAAATAGCTCTTTTCGGCTTTCAAGAGGGTCACTCTCTCATTTGTCCTCCCTTTTTCAATGGAACGGACTACAGTTATTGGAAAACTTGAATAAGAGTTTTCTTGCTTTCGTTAGACTTAAATTTATGGAATATTATCGAGAATGGTTTTCGAATGTCTTCTCTTCTAATGATCTATTGGAATGATTTGGAGAAGAAGACGTTTTCTCTAAATGCAAAGGCTATGAATGCCTTATTTTGCACCTTAGATAAAACAGAGTTTAATCGGGTTTCTTTGTGCAAAATAGCTTTTGACATATGGCACACTCTTGAAATCACACACGAAGGCACTTCTAGAGTTAAAGATTCAAAAATCAACTTTTTAATGCATGATCTTGAGGTTTTTCAGATGAAGCTAAGCAAAACCATTGGTGTCATGTACACCCATTTTATGGATGTCATCAATGGTTTAAGAGCTCTTGGCAAATGTTTTTTGGATTTTGAACTCGTAAACAAAATTTTATATTTTCTTTCTAAGAAGTGGGATTCAAAAGTAACAGCTTTACAAGAAACAAAATATTTAAATATTTTTCCACTTAAAGAACTTAATGATACATTGATGACATATGAAATGGTGCACAATGCACTTGATGAACATGATGAACAGAACCACCTTCCAAAGAACAGGAAGGATTTGGGACACAGAACACATGAAGACCACTCGAGCATAAGCTCAAGTGATGGTAAACTTGAACTTGCAAACTACGCCTTAATGGCTTTCGACGATGAGGTAATAAAAATATCCTCAATTTATTTCGAAATTACATAATACTTTTCATGAGTTATTTTTAATTTAGTTTAGGATTAATTTTCTTAAAAATTACGTGTTTAATAATTTAATAATAAAAATAAAAAATTAGGAATCATGCTTATCATTCTAGTAATTTTGAAACTAATCATGAAAATTGTATGTTTATGATAAATAAAATGATGTTGATTAAAAATGACTTATGAAATATGATATCATGCCTAATAAATTTATTTTTTGAAACTATGCATGATGATGATAAGTTTTGGGTAATTTATAGTTTATTGATTTTGATTGAAACCATGCTTGATATCTTAATGAAAATATTTAGAAGTTTAATATCATGCTTAATGATGATGCATGGCTATTTTATAGAAAACTAAGCATGAAAAGATAGATTCACCTAAAAAGAAAAATGCATAGCTACAACAAATAACAAAATGATTTTGGTTGAAAATACCTTATGCTCAATGAAATCATGTTTGATTTGAAGTAATGCATAATGATCATGCTTAATGAGTTTTCTTTCGAAATGATGCATGATGTTTTTTGTGATTATCAAACTTTGCGATCTTTTGAAAGATCTCTTTCGGCGTTAATGAATGATGCATGGATTTGGCATAAAAGAAAAGAACAAGCATGTATGAAATCAATCAATGAATTGAAACAAAAGGAGAAAAAGTTGCTAATGTGCTATCTTGAATTGATATAAAGGGTCATCTCAAAGAGAAATTAGCTACCTTGCACAAGTCAATAAAATGCAAAAACTTTCTTACTTTCTTGCACATCTAAAGAGAACATGCAAATGTAACACTTGCCAAATTGTTTGCTTGCCTCATGTAAATGTGGACACAATCACTTATTGTCTTGTTCTAACAATTACTTTTTAATGCCCCTTGCCTTGATGACTATTAATCCTTGATGTGTTTTACTTGATGAATTATTTGGTGAGTATATGCAGAGTAAGGAATATTAATTGAACATCATTTTTGGATTTTCCTTGAATCTCTTTGCGTTACTCATTTTCGGATTTTCCTTAATCACTTCATGTTAAAATTTAATGTTTCTATAACATTTTTACTTTGAAAATCTTGTGCTATGGTTTCCATGATGAGCATGTTGAAGATTCATACTCTCTTAATATGTCCGAATGCATAAACTTATTAAGATTATTTTACGGACTTTCTTGATTCATTCAATTGCTATGATGAGAATTTTACACTATTACATGCCTTAATAACATGTTGGAAATTATGTATTTTGGATACAAAAATTTTCATGATAATAAGCGTATTTTATCTTCATGATTGTATTTGAAAATCTATAGCAAAACCTTGTCCGAATGCATGAAAGTGTTAAATTTCATTTTCGGATTCACTTGATCCTAACAATCAAAACCCCCTTAATTTATTTTGAAATTACATAATGCTTTCCATGATGTATTTTCTTTTTTTATTTAGAAAAATTATTTTTTAAAAATTGCATAATGTAATGAAAATGTAAAAAATTAGAAATCATGTTTATCATGCTAGTAATTTTGAAAATAATCATGAAAATTGCATATGATAGAGGAACAAAATATTAGACTTAAATCATGCTAGATGTTTTTTGATGTGATAAAGTGATAATGTGTATCTTGATGATCTTCGTAATTGATTGAAAATACTTTATGAATTCATGCTTGATGAAATAATGTAATGATGATTTAATGATCATGTTTAATAAATTTATATTTTAAAAATTATGCATGATGATTCTTGTGATTTATGGACTATTGATTTTTACGGTAATGAAAGTGACTTTTTCGATTTTAAAAATGATGTATATTTTGATTTGATATAAATGAAAAAGGCATGCTTATATGAAATAATGTAAGTATCATGCTTGATGATTTTATATTTAATTAAAGCATGATGATTTGAAGAAATGATTATTTGATCGTGATGATTTCTATGATGATATTTGCTCTTTCAATTTTAAACTATGATGTATGGTTTTCATACGAAAAACTTGAGCATGCTTATATGAAATCAATCACTTAAAATGAAACACATAAAAAGGAAAATATATTATCATTGGAATTAAAAGAATGAATCTATTTATGTTATGAATTTTGTGAACCATGAAATTGATTTAATGATTTAAAATTGAATACATTTTTATCCAAATCATGATCTTAATTCTTTAATATTTATAAATTAAGATTTATTATGAATTAAGATTTTTCATTAATCGTTCTCCTACGATTCTACTTGGTATTTTCTTAAGAAGAGATTTTCTAAATGAATCATAATTTTCTTTTGTTCTTGGATTTATTTCTTGAAATTTCTTTTAATCAAGATCTCTTCTTTGTACTCCTATAAATTTCTTTTGATTATTTAAGAGGAGACTTAATATATAAATCATGTCTTTTGGTATTTACATGATCTTATCCTTCATGATATGATTGATATGTATAATTCCTTGTATTCATGAAGTGTTTATCTCATCACCTAATTAATTTTCTTGTTATTTTGTATGTGATGATTTAAAATTGATGAAAATGAAAATGAATTGTACCATTATATTTTTATTCCCCTCTCTTTGCCTATGACAAGGGGGGAGAAAATAATAATGAATATTTTGAAAATAAATGTTTGTATCATGTTTGATTATTTTACATTGTGTGCATGATGAGTTTTTGATGATTGAAATAATGATTGGAATATTGTTGTAATTATGAATGGTGATTTGATATAAATGAAAAAGGCATGCTTATATGAAATAATGTAAGTATCATGCTTGATGATTTTATATTTAATTAAAGCATGATGATTTGAAGAAATGATTATTTGATCGTGATGATTTCTATGATGATATTTGCTCTTTCAATTTTAACCTATGATGTATGGTTTTCATACGAAAAACTTGAGCATGCTTATATGAAATCAATCACTTAAAATGAAACACATAAAAGGAAAATATATTATCATTGGAATTAAAAGAATGAATCTATTTATGTTATGAATTTTGTGAACCATGAAATTGATTTAATGATTTAAAATTGAATACATTTTTATCCAAATCATGATCTTAATTCTTTAATATTATAAATTAAGATTTATTATGAATTAAGATTTTTCATTAATCGTTCTCCTACGATTCTACTTGGTATTTTCTTAAGAAGAGATTTTCTAAATGAATCATAATTTTCTTTTGTTCTTGGATTTATTTCTTGAAATTTCTTTTAATCAAGATCTCTTCTTTGTACTCCTATAAATTTCTTTGATTATTTAAGAGGAGACTTAATATATAAATCATGTCTTTTGGTATTTACATGATCTTATCCTTCATGATATGATTGATATGTATAATTCCTTGTATTCATGAAGTGTTTATCTCATCACCTAATTAATTTTCTTGTTATTTTGTATGTGATGATTTAAAATTGATGAAAATGAAAATGAATTGTACCATTATATTTTTATTCCCCTCTCTTTGCCTATGACAAGGGGGGAGAAAATAATAATGAATATTTTGAAAATAAATGTTTGTATCATGTTTGATTATTTTACATTGTGTGCATTGCATGATGAGTTTTTGATGATTGAAATAATGATTGGAATATTGTTGTAATTATGAATGGTGATTTGATATTATGCATGCAATACTTTAACTTATGATAATGATGCATGCAATGATGAAATATTCATGATAAAATAATTATTTTGACATTCATGAGTTGAATTTTCGTTTATGCTATTTACCTTTGTCATGATTTAGAAATTGAGGTAAAGGGTCTTCCCTTCTTTTTGACAGTGATAAAGGGGGAGCAAAACTTGCTAGAAAGCAAATTTGCTAGCTTGCACAATTCGAAAAGAGGCAAACTTGTTAGCTTGTTCATCTCGAAAAGGAAGCAAGAAATGCTATCTTACCTTACAAATCTTAAGAGAAGCAATGTTTGCCAAGTTACACATTTCAAAAAGAGACAAAATAGTCCATCTTGCATATCTCAAAAGATGTAAAACTTTTGCTAACTTTTTATGTGTAAAATTTGATAGCTTGCATTCATATACCAAAAGTGCTATCATGCCTATCTCAAGATGTAAAACATGCTAACTTGCACTTTGCAACGGAAGCAAAATTGCTAGTTCAAACATTGCAAAGGAAGTAAAAATTTGCTAGCTTGCAACTTGCATATTTCAAGAAGCAAGAGTTGCTTTCTTGTATATCTCTAATTTGCTAGCTAGCATAATGTAGAACTTGCTATATTAGAAATGCTATCTTGCACATCGCAAAGAAAAGCAAATATGCCAACTTGCACACCCTTAAATTTGCTAGCTTTTAAATTGCATGATGATAAAACTTGATATTATATTTTTTATGAAACGAATTGAACTTGTATTCCAAACACATGAATAGTTGGACTTCTCTTTTTTTTTAATGACAAAGGGGGAGAAGTATGTTGATGTCATGCATGATTTGATCATGACATGTTGCTTGGATTTTTGAATACAAGAGTTTCTATCAATAAGGCATATTGATAGGGGGAGTTTGTTTAAACTCCAGGAGTTAAGGTTAACTCCATCATCAATTGGTTGTCATCATCAAAAAGTGGGAGATTGTTGAATCTCAGATTTTGATGATGAAACCAATTGACAAGTGTTTTGATTTGATATGCGTTTTGAGTGATGCAGGTAGCTTCGATCAAGGACAATTAAAGCAGGAAGAACCATGTTGGGTCGGAGTGGGAAATGTGAGAAGATTGGACGTCAGGCAGGAAGAACGGTCGACGTATCGGCAGAAGGCTTCGGGCCGAGATCTCGGGCATTGAGCCAAGAAGAGCATACATTGCGCCAAGTAAATCAAAGTTGCGGAGGTCAACTAGCGATTGAGCAATAGGCCGCAAGAGAGGACAATGCGCTAAAGATTCAGACGAAGCGCCGATTAACCAATGACATATCGGACAACACTAGATTTAAGCTTAGTAATAATTATCTAGATCGAAGTGGCTTTTTACATGTGCAGGATTAACTATGATAGCTTGAAAACATAAAGCAAGTTTACTAGAGTCAAGTTCGATGGGTGTTTGAGAGTTCGCTAAGAGTCCGAAGATTCATCGGAAGTGTTGCCGGCACCAATCGAGAAGAAATCAGAGACTTGCCGAAGTTTTCGGAAGTCCGCCGGAGAGATCGTCAAAGGTTCATGGAGATCACCGAGAAGGTTCGGCTACTTGCCAAAGACTCGCTGAACTCGCCACAAGACCGAAAGCCTACTGGGAGTCCGCCGGAAGAAATCCGAGGGTGTATCGGAAGTCCATCGGAAGATCACCAGAAAGCTCACCGGAAGGAAACTCGACGTTACCGGTTAAAAACCTACTTAGGACTACATCTTAATTTCATAGTTTGCATGTAATTAGGGTTAGGATTAAGAGTTAATCCTATTACTTGGTTAGGGGCCAACTAGGCTCGAATTTGAACTAGTTTGGGCCAAATTTGGAGCCCAACTAGTGACCCATAAGGTCGAGTGGTGGCATTGCCAAATTGGGTGATGGCATCACCCAGAACCCAAAAGGTTGGGCAATGGTACCACCGGACTAGGTAGTGGCATCGCCCAGCACCCAAAAGGTCAGGCGATGGCACCGCCACCGACAAGCGGTGGCACTGCCAGTACACGATCAAATTGACATTAACAGGCGGTAGCACCGCCACCGACAAGCGGTGGCATCGCCAACTCCAGGAACCGAAAGGAATTCAAAATTTGGAGCCTAAATTTGAATCCTCTTTGGGTCTATAAATACCTCTCAATTCTCAGCAGAGAATACACCTTTTGAGAAGTTCGAAATTGAGAAAAAGCTTTAGCCAAGTCCTTAGCAAAGTCTTGTTTTCAATAGCTTAAGTGTTCACTTCCCTCTTTCTCTTTAAAAAATTTGTAAGAGTGTGAACCACTTATAAAAAGGTTGTAAGAGGGGTATTTGGTCCTTCCCCTTTAAAGTGATTTGCTAGTGGAAGTTGGGAGCCTCATCGAAGAAGGCTTCACAAGTGGATGTAGGTCATTTGACCGAACCACTTTAAATTGTGGTGTTCCTTGAATGTGTGAGTGTTTAACTTTCTAAAATATTTATTTACTTAGCAGCAAACTTTCGATTTTCATCTCCCTATTCATAACTTCCTTTACTTGAGCTATCTTTACTAAGTCATTCTTCGTCGAATCGAAATCTCTACACATTTACGAAATTGATTTTAAACTTACGAGTTTTAATCCGCTGCACTAATTCACCCCCCCTCTTAGTGCTGCTCCGATCCTAACATTTTACTGGCGAGTTACGCAACACCCTCAGCACATGAAACAGAAGTCTCTAGCAGACTTCTAGTGGGGATCAGGATCCAATCAGCATCTTAGTGTAACCTCGAGGGACTCGACTAATCACACTAAGCCCGAAAGGTAGGCAACTCCTACCGATCACAACTCCTTGTGATTCTCATCCTATTCGGCCTCTAAATCACTTTGGTCTCGAGGGACTCGACTAACTATAATGTTCGGTTAAGTCAACACTATCGTTACAAGATAAGTTTGATTCAGTGATACACCCTTGAGGGACTTAACCAAGCATACCATATCCTCAGGTCACTAGTGACATCTCTATGTCATAGGTAAGATAGCGAATCGCGATATAGGTGAGTCTCGAGGGACTCGACCAACTCAACCTACATCGGGAATTGGTCCCTACCTATAACGATGAAAGGCCATGTGGGTCAATCTAATTGTCTCATATTTATCGACTTAATATTGTTAAGAGAGAGGTTTCTTTGATTTAGTCTCCTAATATGACACGTCACATATATACATATTTAATATATATCTACATCGCATGTAAATATATATATACATATCTAGTAGGTGTGTAGGCAATCACACATCACATGAGCAATTATACCAGATGATCATGGACCACAGCCTAATGTGATCAGGCCCGAGTGAGTGGACCTAATCACTCACATCAAGATCTATGTGTGCAGCAGTGTATCTCCATACCTTGTGATTGTTGAGTCTCGGATTTTGATGATGAAACTAATTGATTGTGTTTAGATGTTTAACTGCATTTTGAGTGATGCAGGTCTACTCGATCAGGATTAGACAGTTGACGCAGGAGGAATTGACGTTGCGCCGGAGGAGATCACGTCAGGATATTGGACGGCAGAATGCTTCGGACGTTGGGCATCGGGCCAAGGAGAGCAGAATTGCACCAAGGATATCGGGGTTCCAGAGGTCAACCACCGATTGGGCAATAAGCCGCAAGAGAGAACGATGCGCTGAAGAATCGGACGAAGCGCCAACCAATGACGTGCCGGGCAACAGAATGTCAATTCGCGTTGTAATAATTGTCTAGATCAGAGTAGAGTTTTGGCTTGTGTGTGCAAGATTAACTATGATAATGATGAAGACATAAAGCGAAACAAAGTGCCGGAGTCAAGCGCGAAGGATTCGTTGGGAGTTCGAGAGTTCGACGGAAGTTTGAAGGTTCATCGGGAAAGTTGTCGGAACTAGCCGAGAATGAGTAGGGAGCTTGCCGATGGGTTTTCAGAAGCTCGCTGGAAGGTTCGTCGGAAGTTCGCGGAGCTCACTGAGAAAGATCATAGCTTGCCGAAGAAGCTCGTTGAAACTCGCCAAGATCAAATCGTGAAGTTTCGGAGCTTGTCGAGAGTCCGTAGAATGGTTTCCGAGAGTTTATCGGAAGACCGTCGAAAGTTCGCCGGAAGCTCGCCGGAAGAAATCTTGACTTGCGGACTTTGTAATAGCTTAGGAAATGTCTTTAAATTCATAGTTAGCATGTTAATTAGGGTTAGGATTAGGTATTAATCTTATAACCCAAGTAGGGGCCAATTGGGCCCAAGTTTAGACTAGTTTGGGCCAAGTTTGGAGCCCAACTAGTGGGCTGAAATAGTGTAGGCAGTGGCACCGCCAAATTAGGTGGTGGCACCGCCCAGAGCCCAAGAGCTAGGCGGTGGCACCGCCAGTCTGGGCGGTTGCGCTGCCCAGCACCCGAGAGCCAAGCGGTGGCACCGCTGGATTGGGCGGTGGCACCGCCCAGTACACTGTTAGTGTCAAAACTGACAGGCGGTGGCGCCGCTAGCTTCGGGAACCGAAGAGAATTCAAATTTTAGAGCCCAAATTTGAATCCTCTTGAGGCCTATAAATGCCCCTCTATTCTCAGCTGAGAAAATAACTTTTGAGAAGCAATAGATTGAGATAAAAGCCTTAGCAAAGTCTTTAGCAAGTCTTGTTTTCAATTGCTTGAGTGTTCACCTCCTTCTTTCTCGTTGAAACTTTGTAAGAGTGTGAACCACTTGTAAAAAGTTGTAAGAGGGGTATTTGTCCTTCCCCTTCAAAGTGATTTGCTAGTGGAAGTTGGGAGCCTCATCGAAGAAGGCTTCGCAAGTGGATGTAGGTTGCATGACCGAACCACTATAAATCGGTTTGCGTTTTTCATATTGTCATTTACATTACTGCAAACCATCTTCACTTTGATGCTCTACTTCTTTGTCTCCTTCATACGTATGCCTTCAAGTTAAAATGCAATCGAAACGGTTTCAAACGAAACATTGCTTTTATCGTACGAAGTTTCTGAAAGTGTTTAAATTAGTGAAAGTTTATCGTTCTTTACCGCTGCACTAATTCACCCCCCCCTCTTAGTGCCGCTCCGATCCTAACAATTGGTATCAGAGCCCAGTATTTCTCATTTCGGATTTACACCCGAGAGAAATGGCTCTTCATGGCTTTCAAGAGGGCTTTTCGATTTTTCGTCCATCGTTGTTTAACGGATTGGACTACACTTATTGGAAAACTCGAATGAGAGTTTTCTTGATTTCTATGAATTTGGATTTATGGAATATTGTTGAAAACGGTTTTCAACTTCCCTCTAAACCGATGAACGAATGGTCGGATTTGGAGAAGAAGTATTTTTCTTTAAACGCAAAGGCTATGAATGCCTTATTTTGCGCTTTGGACAAAAATGAGTTCAATCGGATTTCTATGTGCGAAACGGCTTTTGATATTTGGCGAACACTTGAAATCATGCACGAGGGAACTAGTAGAGTCAAAGACTCGAAAGTTAACATTTTATTGCATGATTTTGAGCTTTTTCAAATGCAACCAAGCGAGACTGTAGGCGACATGTACACCCGTTTCACGGATGTCGTCAATAATCTAAGAGTTCTTGGTAAATCTTTTTCGAATTTTGACCTCGTAAGTAAGATCTTAAGATCCCTTCCAAAAAGGTGGGATGCTAAAATAACCGCAATACAAGAGACAAAAAATTTAAATGATTTTCCATTGGAAGAATTAATCGGGTCATTAATGACTTATGAAATGACACTTTTGGAACATTTTGAACCTGATAAGCACTTGAACCACCTTTCAAAGAATAGGAAGGATTTGGAACTCCGGACAAATAAATACCACTTGAGCGATGACTCAAGTGATGAGGACAATGATGAACTTGAACTTCGAACACTAAATCTTAATAAGTTCATTAAACAAAAATCTAAAATAAACAATGAACTTGAACGGAGGAAGAGGCCAAAGAAGAGGAAGGCAACCAAGGATGAATCAAGAACTTCCAAAGGTGAAACGGCGAATTGGGCTTTGACGGGCTTTGACTACAAGGTAAGTAACTCAACTCCCTTAATTTATTTTGAAATTACGTGATGCTTTTTATGATGCATTTTCCTCTTTTATTTAGTTTAGAATTCATTTTCTTGAAAATTGCATGTCTAATAATTTAATAATGGAAATGCAAAAATTAGGAATCATGCTTATGATTCTAGTAATTTTAAAAATAATCATGAAAATTAAATTGCATGTTTATGATAAACAAAATGATTTTGATTAAATGAAATCATGTTGATTTGAAGTAATGCATAATGATGTAATGAAAATATTAAATATTTTGATACCATGATTGATGATTTTATGCATGAGATTTTAAAGTTATACATGATAATTTTTGTGATTTATGAATTAGTGATATTTGCCGTAATGAAAGTTTTTTTTTTTTTTTTTTGACATAAATGAAATAAATCACATGAATAGAAACACTTTAAAAGGAAAATATATTATCATGGGAATTAAAATCATGAATCTATTTGTATCACTTTTGTGAATCTCTTGAAAATGATCTTGATTTGATGATTTTATGCATGAGATTTTAAAGTTATACATGATAATTTTTGTGATTTATGAATTAGTGATATTTGCCGTAATGAAAGTTTTTTTTTTTTTTTTTTTTTTTTTTTTTTTTTTTTTTTTTTTTTTTTTTTTTTTTTTTTTTTTTTTTTTTTTTTTTTTTTTTTTTTTTTTTTTGACATAAATGAAATAAATCACATGAATAGAAACACTTTAAAAGGAAAATATATTATCATGGGAATTAAAATCATGAATCTATTTGTATCACTTTTGTGAATCTCTTGAAAATGATCTTGATGGAAAATACTTTATGAAATCAATTTCGATGATGCATAATGATGTAATGAAAATATTAAATATTTTGATACCATGATTGATGATTTTATGCATGAGATTTTAAAGTTATACATGATAATTTTTGTGATTTATGAATTAGTGATATTTGCCGTAATGAAAGTTTTTTTTTTTTTGACATAAATGAAATAAATCACATGAATAGAAACACTTTAAAAGGAAAATATATTATCATGGGAATTAAAATCATGAATCTATTTGTATCACTTTTGTGAATCTCTTGAAAATGATCTTGATGGAAAATACTTTATGAAATCAATTTCGATGATGCATAATGATGTAATGAAAATATTAAATATTTTGATACCATGATTAATGATCTTGATGAAATACTTTATGAAATCAATTTCGATGATGCATAATGATGTAATTATGTATGAAAATATTAAATATTTTGAAACCATATCTTGATGTCATGCATAATGATCATGCTTAATAGATTTCAAAATTATGCATGATGATTCTTGAGACTTATGGATTATCGATTTTACGGTAATAAAAATGGCTTTTTCGGTTTTTGAACATTGATGCATTTTTTTTTTTGACATAAATGAAATAAATCACATGAATAGAAACACTTTAAAAGGAAAATATATTATCATGGGAATTAAAATCATGAATCTATTTGTATCACTTTTGTGAATCTCTTGAAAATGATCTTGATTTGATGATTTAAATTTAAATGAGCTTTATCTTGATTTCTCAAAATTTGTAAATTGAGATTTCTTATGCTTAAGTCAAGATTTTATATGCTTGAATTGAAATCTTTTTCTCCTAAGATTCTTTTATGATTTACTAAAGAGAATACCTTTTTCAAAATTCATGACTTAAAATTTCTTTTGAATATCTTTTATTATTTGATCTCCTAAGATTTTCTTTTGATTATTTTAGAGGAGGTTTTTCAAAAGAAATCATGTCTTTTGGTATACACATATTCTAATCCTTCATGATATGATTTTTATGCAATTGCTTGTATTCATGAAAATATTCATCTCATCACCCAATTAATTCTTCTTGATATTCCTAATGTGATGAATGAAATTATGCATGAAATACAAATGAGAAGTTAATTATCATGCATGATAGGATGTAATGAATATTGACATTTAGATACTATCATTTGAAAAAGTTATGATCATACATGGCAAGATGTAATTTGACAGATTAATACCATGATGATTTGAAATGTTTATGATTTGAAATGATGCATATGCTTCTTATTATGATGATGTATGTGATGTATTGCATATACTGTGTATCATGAATGCTTTAATGATAAATGTTTGGTACCAACAATCATGAAGAGATTAATACTTAAAATGTTGATTTAATGTTCGGTATCATGAATACTTTATTATCATACATGAAAATAGTGATAAATATTTTGAAAATAAATATTTGAATCATGTTAGATGATTTTATATTTTGTGCATGATGAGTTATAGTGATGATTGAAATAATATGAATGATAAAACATGAGATTGTCTATAATGCAAATTTATTAATCTCATGATGTGTAAACTGAAATAATGATTGAAATATTGATGTAATTATAAATGATGATTTGATAATATGCATGAAATACTCTTGATATTATTTTGATGCATACAAATGAAAAGTTTTGATCATGCATGGTAGGATATAATTTGACAAGTTGATACCATCATGATATGAAACATTTATGATTTACAATGATCCATGCAATACTTGTGCTTTCTAATTATGATGTGATGTATTGCATATGATATAAATCATGATTTAAAATACTATGAGTTGTTGCTAAAATGATGTATTAGAAATGTTTATTTAATGTTTTGTGTCATGAATGCTCTAAATGATGAATGTTTGGTATCATGATCAAAATGTTTATAAATAATTGAAAATTTTAGTATCATGTATGATATCCTCATAATGTTAATCGATTTATTCAATATCGTGCATGAATGAAATATAAGGTTTTTGAAAATGTGCATATTCTAATTTGAAAATATAATGATGCACAAATAAGATTGATACTTACCTTTGTCATAATTGATGTAAAGGGATTTCCCTTCTTTTTGACAATGACAAAGGGGGAGATAGCTAATTTGCACAAGTCAAGAAGATGCAAAAACTTGATTGCTAGCTTACCTATCTTAAGTAGCAAAGATTGCTAACTTGCTTATTTCAAGAAACAAAAGTTGTCTTCTTGAACATCACTATCTTGCCTATCTCAATAAGCAAAACATGCTAACGTGCACATCTAGCAAACTTGTATATTTTAAGAAGCAAGGGTTGCTTTCTTGAACATCTCAAAATTGCTAGCTTGCATGTTCTAAAAATATTGTAAAATTTGCTAGCTTATATGTAGTAAAACTTGCATATCGTAAAAGTTGCTAGCTTGTAGAGAAGCAAAGAATTGCTTTCTCAAAAGAAGCAAAAATTGTAAAACTTAGAAAACTTGCAATATAATTGCTCTTGCCATGCTTTGTATCAAAAATAGGTTGATATCCTTAAAAGTATCGCATTAAATTTTTTAGTATCGCAATGTATCACATGTATTGCAAATTAAAATTTATGAGACTATTATCATATCATGTTTAACAATTGATTGTCTTTCATGACATGATTTCTTTGCATTTTTGTCTTGTATGTATCATGTGATGATTGAAATATTGATTGATGCAAATTCATAATTTATCATTGGTTCCTCTCCTTCTTTTCGGCAATGACATGGGGGGAGAAAGATTGCTAGCTCAAGGCAAATGTTGGCTAGCTTGTACTCATCCCTTCTTTTCGACAAAAACAAAGGGGAGAAAGCTTTTGCTAGTTAGAACATGCAAAGAAAAGTAAAGTGCAATCTTGCACAAGAAGCAAGTGTTGAATTGCCATGATTGAACTTAAGAATCTTACTATGCTTTTGTGCTTATATGTTGTGATGAAAATCTAGCTTCACGTTACAAAAACTTGAATATCTTTTAAAATAGCTAGAGCTACTTCTCTTTTTTGTTGATGACATAGGGGGAGAAGTATATTGATGATTTCATGCATTGAATTGAATATTTTATATATTTGCATGATGGTTTAAATGTTTTTCATAATATGTGATGAATGTTGCTTGGATTTGGGATAATCCAAGTGTTCTATCAATGGCATATTGATAGGGGGAGTTTGGTTAAACTCCGGGGAGTTAAGGTTAACTCCGGTAGTCATCAATTAGTTGTCATCATCAAAAAGGGGGAGATTGTTGAGTCTCGGATTTTGATGATGAAACTAATTGATTGTGTTTAGATGTTTAACTGCATTTTGAGTGATGCAGGTCTACTCGATCAGGATTAGACAGTTGACGCAGGAGGAATTGACGTTGCGCCGGAAGAGATCACGTTAGGATATTGGACGGCAGAATGCTTCGGACGTTGGGCATCGGGCCAAGGAGAGCAGAATTGCACCAAGGATATCGGGGTTGCAGAGGTCAACCACCGATTGGGCAATAAGCCGCAAGAGAGAACGATGCGCTGAAGAATCGGACGAAGCGCCAACCAATGACGTGCCGAGCAACAGAATGTCAATTCGCGTTGTAATAATTGTCTAGATCGGAGTAGAGTTTTGGCTTGTGTGTGCAGGATTAACTACGATAACGATGAAGACATAAAGCGAAACAAAGTGCCGGAGTCAAGCGCGAAGGATTCGTTGGGAGTTCGAGAGTTCGACGGAAGTTTGAAGGTTCGTCGGGAATGCTGTCGGAACTAGCCGAGAATGAGTAGGGAGCTTGTCGATGGGTTTTCGGAAGTTCGCGGAGCTCACCGAGAAAGATCATAGCTTGCCGAAGAAGCTCGTTGAAACTCGCCAAGATCAAATCGTGAAGTTTCGGAGCTTGTCGGGAGTCCGTAGAATGGTTTCCGAGAGTTTATCGGAAGACCGTCGAAAGTTCACCGGAAGCTCGGCGGAAGAAATCTTGACTTGCGGACTTTGTAATAGCTTAGGAAATGTCTTTAAATTCATAGTTAGCATGTTAATTAGGGTTAGGATTAGGTATTAATCTTATAACCCAAGTAGGGGCCAATTGGGCCCAAGTTTGGACTAGTTTGGGCCAAGTTTGGAGCCCAACTAGTGGGCTGAAATAGTGTAGGCGATGGCACCGCCAGATTAGGCGGTGGCACCGCCCAGAGCCCGAGAGCTAGGCGGTGCCACCGCCGGTCTGGGCGGTTGCGCCGCCCAGCACCCGAGAGCCAAGCGGTGGCACCAGTGGACTGGGCGGTGGCACCGCCCAGTACACTGTCAGTGTCAAAACTGACAGGCGGTGGCACCGCTAGCTTCGGGAACCAAAGAGAATTCAAATTTTGGAGCCCAAATTTGAATCCTCTTGAGGCCTATAAATACCCCTCTATTCTCAGCTGAGAAAATAACTTTTGAGAAGCAATAGATTGAGATAAAAGCCTTAGCAAAGTCTTTAGCAAGTCTTGTTTTCAATTGCTTGAGTGTTCACCTCCTTCTTTCTCGTTGAAACTTTGTAAGAGTGTGAACCACTTGTAAAAAGTTGTAAGAGGGATATTTGTCCTTCCCCTTCAAAGTGATTTGCTAGTGGAAGTTGGGAGCCTCATCGAAGAAGGCTTCGCAAGTGGATGTAGGTCGCATGACCGAACCACTATAAATCGGTTTGCGTTTTTCATATTGTCATTTACATTACTGCAAACCATCTTCACTTTGATGCTCTACTTCTTTGTCTCCTTCATACGTATGCCTTCAAGTTAAAACGCAATCGAAACGGTTTCAAACGAAACGTTGCTTTTATCGTACGAAGTTTCCGAAAGTGTTTAAATTAGTGAAAGTTTATCGTTCTTTACCGCTGCACTAATTCAACCCCCCCTCTTAGTGTCGCTCCGATCCTAACAGTGATCGTCCATCTCGTCCTCGTCGGATCCGTCGGTATCTCGACGTATCTTCATGCATCACGATTGTCCGTCTCATGAGTCTCGCTATTGCATCCACACTCCCACTATATCTCATCGTGTGCTTACAACTTAATCATAGGCATGTAGGCTCAACAATAAATGAGAAATATAATGGAGGCTCGCAGGTCCCAATAATAATAATCACAAATACACACATCAGATGGTCCATGATCATCCGTCCACACATCATACATCACATATATAAATCATCATTATGTAGGGCTACTAGATAATAATAAAAAAAAATCAATTAAACCTTTTAATTAATTAATATTTTTTGAAATTAATGACAAGCAAGAAGTTTTTTGAATTCTAATAGAATTTTCATAATTTAGACAAAAGGACAGAATTAGAATTTCTCAAATTTCGAAGGGCAAAACTATCTTTTGCCCAGAAAACCCTAATCCCCTTTCTTCCTTTTTTTCCCTACTACTGCCGTCGCCGCCGCCACCCTATCGGCGGGCGGCTCATCTGCCGGCGATGCCTCCCTTGTGGTTGGGCATCGTCACGGGTGGGTGCCCTTGCGGGCAGTTCTGCCAGCGAGGGCTGCCCCCGCAGCCGCCGCCCGTGTGGGCGGTTGCCCCTACAGTCGACGTTGTAGGCGGCGGCTACCCCTGTGGGCCGCATGCCTACGGGCGAGCATCGTTAAGAGCGTTGTGCGCGTAGGCAACGCCGGCGGGTGCCATCGCCTACATGTCGTAAGTGGCTCTTCCTACGGGTGGTTGGTCGCCTGCAGCTGCAACCACGCGCAGCAACTGTTGTTACTCGTAGGCGGCCTTCTTGCCGATGCTACCCGTCCTTGTGGGCACTGTTGCCGCAAGTAGCGCCCACGGGTGGGGCACCCATGGGCTGCTAGCCCCGCTGGCTGCAAGCCTTCTCCATGCAGGCCACCAACCGACTTTTACAAGCGCAGCTGTGCTACCTACCTGTGACTGCCACTATTGGCGGCTGCACACACCCAGATTGAGGGCGGCAACAGCATTAACTATTGCTACCCTATCTCGCTTTTGCGTTAATGATTTTGACGTCAAAAGTTTCTCCAATGCACAATACACGAAGTTCAAAACCAATCTTTTGAATGAACAACCTAGCTTTAATAAAACTGTTGGGAAATCTAGGGGGCGACATCACATGCGCATTAGAAGAACAAAAAACAAAATCCCCAATTTTCCAAAGATTTGTTCGTGGTCATGAGAAGATTGGTGCAAAAAATCTGCAAAAAAAAAAACTGTGTATAGTAAAGATTGTGTTACTTGGGGAGAACGTATATCCCTGAATCCCTACAGATCTCTAGGAGAGGGTGAAGGAGGTCAAGCGCCCTCCTCTCTTGCGATGATCCACACAGTAGGGCTGCAATGACACTCCTCAAAAATCCAGGCCTACTCTGAGCTGGAGAGGGGGTGAAGAATAGGAGAGGCAAGCAAAGGCTCTAGCATATGAACCACTAAATCCCTCCTATTTATAGAGGTCCCCCTATCAACTTAACCTTAATGGATCCTCCCCTATTAGGTATTGGATCTTCATCCAACTACCCAAGCCTCTTAGATTAGTGGATCTCTATCCAATAATCTCTTATGGGCTCTTATTGGATCTCATCCATAGGATCCAATAATTCAGGGATTATTGGATATCCAATAAGATAGGGTCTCTGGTGGATATCTCATATCCGAACCTCTACTCATCGCAACGCCTACTATATATGTGTGACCCTCTAGGCCCAATATCGAGCTGGCCATGAGTTATACCTATCAGAACTTCTTCTGGCTTAGTGAATTATTATCTCCATAATAATTCACTTGACTCATCGACCGCGAACGTACTAGGCCACTACGCCACAATCCCTAGACGATATAGGGGAATCCAATTCATTGGACCTGTCTGTCCTTAGTTACCATGTACCTATAGTCCCTTATCCATCTAATATCCCAAAGATCGTATAACGGGCATAGTGCTGTGAGACCCATACGGTTTCTACTCGAGTCTTGCTCTAATCGGATTCTCTCGAAGAACCCTTTCTCTCTTAATCCGAATGACCTTGGCTAGGGATTTGTCTGAGCAAGAATACATGAAACATTCCTCTCATGATACAAGAGTGGATGATCATCTATCAACACTCAATACCCTCGTAAAATTGACTACCACTCCCAATGATCAGTTGTGCTAGATCTGGGACATCCAAACCTATAAGTTCGGTATCAAAGAGTGGAGCACTCATTTAGGACATCCTTGGTGTCTCAAGTCCAAGGACTAGATACACCACTGGGACTACGAAATCGCTGTCTGACAATAAGGAATCATTAACCACTTAGCATTCCGTAAGAGGATCAATTAGTGAACCCATTCCCCAATGAGCACCTGTATTGTATCCCTAGTGTTCCCACATGAGTAACTATAAAATTAGTTGCATCCATCATATTGACGGGTATACAACACACAAGTTTGTCCGATTATCTCGATGACCCTCTCGAGTAATCTATGACCGGGATTATTTAGGATATGCGTTTAAAGGCAAATCGGTCTCATTTTCGTGATCTCATCACAATCTGATTCCTATTGCACAGATCCAAGGACATCACAATATGTATATGCATATATGTAATAAGCAATATAAAGTGATAAATGCCAAAATATAATAAGCAAAAAAACTACTTGTCAAGTCACACGTGTCATCACTTAGGTGATTGGATTGTAGGGCACATATGACACACACAAACTCATGGCCCGAAGCCTTCTGCTGATGCGTCAATCGATCCTCTGGCTCGATGTCCAATCTTCTGACATGTTCCACTCCGGCCCGACATGATTCTTCTTGCTTTAATTGTCTCTTCCTAATCGAAGCTTCCTGCGTCACTCAAAACACAGATTAAATCATAAACTCTATCAATTGGTTTCATTATCAAAATCCGAGATTCAACATAATTACCATGTACTTATAGTCCCTCGTCTATCTAATATCTAAGAGACTGTATACCAAGCATGGTACTATCAGGCCCATATAGTTTCTACACAAGTCTTACTCTAATCAGATTCTCCCGGAGAACTCTTTCTCTCATAGTTTGAATGACCATGGCTAGGGATTTGTTTGACCAAGAACACATGGGATCTTTCTCTCATAACATCGAGAGTGGATGATCCTTTATCGACAATCAATAGCCCTCGTAAGGTTGGCTATCACTCCCGATGACCGACTATGCTATATTTGGAACCTCTAAACATATAAGTTGTTGGGAAATCTTGGGAGTGACATCACATGTATAGCTGAAGAACATAAAAATCAAAATCCCTAAATTCCCAAGTATGTGTTTGTCGTCGTACAAAGATTAGTGTACAAAAATCCACGAAACTTAAAACTGCATAGAAGATAGATTGTGTTATCTTGAGAGATCGTATATCTCTGAATCCCTACAGATCTCTATGAGAGGGTGAAGGAGGTCAAGTGCCCTCTTCTCTAGTAGTGATCCACATAGCAAGGCTGCAACGATTCTCTTCAAAACTCTAAGCCTGCTCTAAGGTAGAGAGGGGGAGGAGAATAGGAGAGGCAACTAAAAGGCTCTAGCCATGTTCATTCAACATAGTTCTTGCCATTTCTTGTAGATTTATATTTTTTCTTTCTGCTACTCCATTTTGTTGAGGGTTTCTAGGAGTAGAGAAGTTATGGTTATATCCGTTAACTTTATAAAAATTTTGGAAATCGCGATTTTGAAATTCGCCACCGTGATCACTCCGAATTGATGAAATCATGAAACCTTTTTCGTTTTGAGTGAGTTTACAAAATTTAGAGAAACATTTGAAACAATCACTTTTGTGAGCCAAGAAATAGATCCAAGTGTATCTAGTATAATCATCTATAATTACAAAAGCGTATTTGCTTCTTCTTAGACTTGTCGTATCAATTGGTCCAAATAAGTCCAAATGGATCAATTGTAATGGTCTAGTGGTGCTAATTTGATTTTTTGGTTTGAAGCTAGTTTTTATTTGTTTACCTAGTTCACACGCATCGCATACTTTGTCCTTAACAAACTTCATATTTGGAATCCCTCGTACTAATTCTCTAGATGAGATCTTAGATATTAGTTTCATGCTTGCATGACCTAATCTCCTATGCCAAAGCCAAGCATCATCTTTTAAAGCAGAGAGGCACATTTTATTACCTAGTTCATCAAGATTGATAGTGTAGACATTATTTTGTTTTAATGCAATCATAGTCATGTTATTGTTTGGTTTTTCAATAATACATACATTTGATTCAAATCTAACGATATAACCTTTATCGCATAATTGACTAATACTTAAGAGATTATGTTTCAATCCATCAACTAGTAATACATTATCAATGGAAAAGTTTAATTTGTTACCTATGGTTCCCTTACCAATGATTTTGCCTTTGTTGTTGTCTCCAAAGGTGACATAGCCTTCGTCTATGCTAGTGAGCTTGGAGAATTGGGATGGATCTCTGGTCATATGCCTTGAGCATCCACTATCAAGGTACCATCTCTTGCTCCTAGCTTGTGATGGTATATGTTTCTATAAAAATGGATTATTTTTAGGTACCCATTTACTTTTGGGTGCCTCAAAAACTGATCTAACTTATTTATCATGTTGCATAGACTTGATCATGGTTCCTTTAGGAACCCAAATCAATTTGTTCGGACTAATTTTCTTGAATGGACATTGATAAGTTATATGTCCATATTTGTAACAAAAGTTGCAATTGCTTTGATGTTGAACATGTAAGATAGGACCTTTAATGAAGGTGGTTGGATTTTGGTGAGAACTTCTCACAAATCCGATTCCACTTCTTTTAGGAGTGTGACCCTTATTTGTAAGGATCATGTTCAAGGACTTGCTACCGACCTCGAATTTCTTCAAGGTGTCCTTAAGCAGCAAGTTCTCCTTTTGGAGAGTTTATAGATCATGGCATTTTATGCATGGAGCTAAACTATCATGATATTCAATTTTTAATTTATCAAAATTACAAGTAAGACTATCATGCTCCTTTTTTAACAATTTGTATTTTCTACTAATTGTTTTGCATTCATCAAATAACTCATGGAAGGCATTTAATAATTCATGATAAGATAAATCTGCATCAATTAAATTTGTTACCTCCTCTCCGATGGCCATTAGGGCGCAATGAGCAACTTGCTCGGTGTTGGACTCCTCTTCTTCGGATGCGCTTGAATCATCCCACGTTGCTTTGAGCGCTTCTTCTTTGATGTTCTCTTTTTGGCTTGGGGATATTCATTTTTGAAATACCTCGGCTTCTTGCATTCATAGCATATCACTTGGTCCTTTTTATGTTCAAGTTTGTTTTTGGTGTTATTTTTAAATTTGTTCTTTCTTATAAATTTTTTAAATTTTTGAGTCAAAAGTGCAATGTCATTGTCACTGTCCTCATCACTTGATGTTTCTTTCAAGTGATCTTCTTGTGATTTGAGTGTCATATCCTTCCTGTTCTTTAGAAGGGGGTTCTCGAGCTCGTCATGAGCTTGACATGACATTTTGTAGGTCATTAGAGACCCAATAAGTTCTTCAAGAGGGAATGTTTTAAGGTCCTTGGCCTCTTGAATGGTAGTAACTTTTGGATCCCAACTTTTATGAAGGGATCTTAAGATTTTAGTTACTAGTTCAAAGTTAGAAAAATCTTTACTAAGAGCTTTGAGTCCATTGATGACATCCGTGAAACGGGTGTACATGTCTCCGATGGACTCACTTGGTTTCATTCGGAAAAGTTTGTAAGAGTGCACAAGAATGTTGATTTTGGACTCTTTCACTCGGCTAGTGCCTTCATAAGTGACCTCAAGAGTTCTCCAAATATCAAAAGCAGAATCACAAATTGAAACGTGATTAAATTCATTTTTGTTTAGTGCACAAAACAAGGCATTCATAGCCTTTGCGTTTAAAGCAAAAACTTTCTTCTCCGATTCATTCCATTCGCTCATCGGAAGAGAAGATTTTTGAAATCCATTTTCAACAATAGTCCAATGCTCGAAATCCATGGAAATGAGAAAGATTCTCATACGTGTCTTCCAATATGTGTAATCCGACCCATTAAACATAGGTGGACGTGTAATAGAATGTCCCTCATGCATGCCGGAGTAAGCCATCTCTCTTGGGTATTAAACCAAATATGAGAGTGAGCCTTGCTCTGATACCAATTGTTAGGATCGAAGCGGCACTAAGAGGGGGGGTGAACTAGTGCAGCGGATTAAAACTAGTAGGTTTGAAACTGATTCCGTAAAATGCGAGGATATTTCGTTCGATAGTAACTAGAGTAAAGTGAAGAACAAAAACTTGCTTCTATGTAGATAATGATTGCAGAAAAATAACAACTCACACATTCAAGGAACACGCAGATTTAAAGTGGTTCGATCAAAATGACCTACATCCACTTGCAAAGCCTTCTTCGATGAGGCCCCCAACTTCCACTAGCAAATCACTTTGAAGGGGAAGGACAAACACCCCTCTTACAACCTTTACAAGTGGTTCACACTCTTACAAAATTTCAGCAAGAAAGAAAGGGAGGTGAACACTCAAGCAATTTGAAAGTAAGATTTGCTAAGGCTTTGCTAAGACTTTTTTTTTACTCTATTGCTTTTCAAAAGTTATAATCTCTGCTGAGAATTGAGGGGTATTTATAGGCCTCAAGAGGATTCAAATTTGGGCTCCAAAATTTGAATTCTCTTCGGTTCCCGAAGCTAGTGGTGCCACCGCCTGTCAGTGGTAGTGCCACCGCCTGTCAGTTCTAACACTGATAGTGTACTGGGCGGTGCCATCACCCAGTCTAGCGATGCCACCGCCTAGCTCTTCGGGTGCTGGGCGGTGCCACCGCCCAGACCGGCTGTGCCACCGCCTGGCTCTTCAGGTGCTGGGCGGTGCCACCGCTTAGACCGACGGTTCCACCGCCCGACCTCAATGGTCATTGGTTGGGCTTTAAGTCCGACCCAACCCAGGTTTCATTTTGGGCCCTATTGGCCCCTAATCAAGATATAGGATTATTTCTTAATCCTAAGCAAGTTTTTAACAGGCAAACTTCAAGTCTTGTTCCGACGAGCTTTCCAGCGATCTTCCGACGGACTTCCGATACGCCCTTGGTTTTCTTCCGACGGACTCCCAACTGGCTCTCGATCTTGTGGCGAAATCAGTGAGTAGCCGAGCCTTCTCGGTAATCTCTACGAACCTCCGATGATCTCTTCAGCGGACTTCCGAAAACTCCGACAAGTTTCCGATTTCTTCTCGATTTATTTCGACAGCATCTCCGACGAATCTTCGGACTCTCAAACACCCATGGAACTTGATTCCGGTAGACTCACTTTATGTCTTCAAGCTTTCCTAGTTAATCCTGCATATTTATCTCAACATATAGATTAGATAAAACATGACAATTGATTTCATCATCAAAATCTGAGATTTAACAATAGTATCTCAAGAATAATAATTCGAATAATAATTCTAAAATGACAACTCACATCCACATCATCTATTCATCCTTGACTGCTTCTTGATATCTCGAATCATATTTGCTTACTTTTATCTCGTGTCTAAAGCAACTTGAGTCATTCCAACAATATATCTTATTGCTGACTTTGGGAATAACACCATCTAACTCTATGGTAAATGCATAGGGTCTATCATTGACATTAGTAGGTATGTCCCCGGATTCAAATAAATATCAGACAATTCAATCGAAGTACAGCATTTATTCCTTTCTCTTTCCCCACCAAAATGATACATATATGACTAATTTGAATTCAATCATGAAATCACAACCATTAGGAGTTGGCAACTAATCTAAAATTAAATAACTAAGAAAACTAAGCTAGAAAAAAGATAATATGATCAATGGAAAGAAGCTTATTGATTTCGTCACACCGACAGTAATAAATTGATAGCTTTGCAATAAATAGATTATAGAATGATGTACTTATATTTCATATAGTTTTGTAATAATAAGTTTTCCTTAGAAAGAAATTATAGCACATCTCCTTTCCATATAGAGTGTGAATGTGTACTGACTCAAATTGTATTGGATTTAATTTAAGTATGGTTATTTTATTAACTTAATTGCTCAATGATCCGATATAGAGTGAAATATAATTCGAGAAAAAAACTTAGATGAATAGTATTATTATGTTTGATTTTGATTGTCCAAATTACATATTGATTCAGATTGAACCGAGATTCTTTTCTACTCTTGTCTCAAAAGATTGATAACAAATTTATTCTTAAACCTTTTCAAAACTTGTAAAACCATGTTAGATATCCTCCAAAAGGCTCCTTTGAAGATTAAGTCAATAAAGGATTCAAAAATTTCTACTAGAATTTTTTAGGAAATGTTGTCTTGAAATACACTTGAAAAGCTTTTTTATAATAGGGTTTAAATGTCATTAACTATACAATAGGCATTAGTACTAAAGATAATGATGCACTTCTCTTAGCCTGAACTGCAAATGTAGTGCAACAAATCTAGGATATTGTAATGTTCAACCTGCTCAAATATGTGTTCGAATGCTAGTCCCATAGTGTCAAGGTGTCGACATTATGACATTATCATTACTCTTGTATCAAGTATATTTTACCTTAATTTATAATAAGATAATATTTCTTATGGTCATAAATCCAAGATATTTCATTAGTTAAAAAGATATATACCCATTATCATGCAATAAATCTTTTATGTTTGAAGTTCTACAAATTCAAAATATCTAAATCATACAATAATCACTCATAACAATAGACTAGGATACGTTTTGCAATTTTACTATCATTTTGATTCTAGTTTTCAAGAGAAATTTTAGCGATTGACTAGGGAGCAAAAACAAAAATAAATGTCATACTTGTCTAATGTAAAAAAGGGAATAACATATGCCAAGGATCATTCACCTTTAGAAAAAAAAAAAAAAATCTGAAAGTGCTAACTAGTTCGGTTCGCAAAGATACTTTCTCTGTTTCAATCAATAATAGAATAAGTTTATTAAAATAAGTAGAATTAATAAGAATTATAATAAATATAAAAATACAAAAATAATATTGACGTAAATTAGGTCACACAAATCATGAACTAAGTTTGTGATGTATTAATGTACTTCCACACCATACTTAAAAGAAGGATTAAAGACTAGTTTTTGTCTACTACTGTTAATTTGGACTTAACATTTTAGGCCTCAGTGACCTTTATTTTCCTTTGCTCGTAAGATTAAGATTTATCCAATTCTATTGCAAAACTAGTCTAAATTTGGATTACGTCTTATTTTACTTCATATCAAAATCTTGGTTGGATGACACCTTATCATGATTTGTTTTTTACACGATATTACAAGCATAATTCTAATATAACATTAGAATGAAACATTTTTGTCACATGCAAATATAGTGAAGTTTCCCATCTTGAAAAGCTAATCATATTGGATTGTCCCATTAAAATATAAAAATTGCAATTTGTTACTTGTTTTGTCGAAGTAGCATCCAACATTATTATAATTGATGCATATGGTCAATGTTAGAGACATCAATACCTACCTCACTGAGATGGATTCAAATAAATGTTTCTTGAAAGACAGTTCAATTCTGTCATGACACGCAACATTGATTGTTATCTTCACCGAAACCGTACACTCCAAATGTTGACCATATGATTTTGACAACTAAACTAAAAGAAGAAAATATCCAAGAAAATGATGGGAAGAAGTTTATTAACGTTGACGAAGCACAATATGATGAAATAATATATTCTAGAAAGATGGATTTTGCATATAGCACTATATAATTGATAAGGGATTCTATAAATTCAAAAGAATATTTCACCTAAAAATATTGATGTCCAATTTATTCAGGAAAAAGGAGTTTTTTTCCTTACACACTATACCGACACTCGTACCCAACCTTGTGGAGGTACAATTATATGACATGATATATCCATTAGCTATTTACGGTAGAATCAATGAAAATAGTTTTCTTATAAAAATTAATCTGAACAGGATATGCCACAAATTTTTGAATGATGTACAATGCTACAGATATATGAAGTATGAATGTACTAATTGTTATCGAGTAAAAAGAATGAAAAAGCACTAAGAGATTAATTGTGATTATTATGCTACGGTGGATGGTAATTGACTTGCTTGAGGTAGATCATAAGTGTTGGTATAGCAAATATCAAAATGTTGGATAGAGTGACGCATATTGCATTACTTAGTGTATGTTTCAATAATTAAAAATATATATTAATTTTTTAATTCTCATAATCAAAGTTATAAAATTTACTTAAGGTTGCATTATTTTTATACAAGGAGAAGATCTCATGAAAGTTTATACTGACTAGAAAAGAGGATACAATAAAAATCTAAAGGGTTAGAAACAAGTTGCATATATAAGAAAAGATAACTATATAAAATACAGTGAGCTAAATTTATCATAAAAAATAATGTGATGTGAATAATTTCCAAAAAAGTATATAAAAAGTTAGATTAGGAAATTGAGGTGTATCTCTAAAATCAAACAATATCATTGGTTCTATTCTAGCTAATACATGTTGTATTTTTTATTTATTATAAATAAATGTTAGATCATGAACTAATTTATATTTACATAGGAACGATAAATTTCTCAATCTGATGAAATTTTAGATACAAGAGAAGGTGGCAACCTAAAATGACCAGTTCCGTTTATCATAGAAAAGACATACCATAATATGAATGGATTCGAAAGTGTAGATAATTAGGTAAATTAAAAATGGAAAAATTAACATTTATCATTAGAATAAAAACTCCTACTAGTAGCACTGTGGTTTGTAATGCGTACACATGATCTATTGGTTATGTATTATACTTTGATATTGAAATATCAACTGATTCTTGTTTTTTTATCGATGATATAGTTTTGAAGCTAATAAAAAAATTTATTTAATACAAAGATATACAAAATGAGAAAAGAATAATCACCAATGTGGAGATTATTGGATAGACAAATATTTTCTGAATTTTTTATTTCATAATAGTTTTCTGGTGGATAGTAAAATCTTAGTTTTGAAAGGTGTTTGCTCAAAAACACCCTATAGGGTTGAATGTTTTGATGTGTGAGGTACAAAATATTTTGACTATCTGCTAAGATTTAGGAATTTATTCAAAAGGATCTATAACATGCCAAGAATTAATTCAACCTTGTTCTCTCAAAAATTAAAAAAAAAGTCACATGGAACGCAGACAAATGGACCATTATAAATCTTATATTCAATATTTTTTTTTTGTGTTTTGCATTATTGATTGCTGAATTATTCTTTTAGTATCATAGTCTTCTCCAACCTATACATTCATACATAGATAGCATCATTCACACCTTTTGTAACTCTATTCGTTTTGGGTTTCAAATAAATATTCATGTGAAATTACAATCTACCAATTTTCTTTTTGTAGCAAATCAATTTGAACTATTGTTTCTTAGAATCGATTTCAAAGGTGTTGTAGCTTATAATTAATAGACATAATTTTAGCAACTTTCTTGTGATAGTGGTATGGTGGTGGTGGTGTACAATCGAGAAATTCATCCATCCCTAGCCAACCGAAGTCTTTCCAAGATCACAAAGGCTTCAACATCATCCCTAGCTAATGGACTCTCAGAAGTCAAACACACCATAAACTGATATGATAATGACTGTATCAAATGCTGTCAAGTGGAGATGCAGAAGTCAAACCACAGTTTCCAAATGTTACTGAAACTGCATACGAAATAAGCATTTACAATCAGGTTTAGAGATCGTTAGATAAACCGAGCTATATAATACGTTGATTACTTGGTCATATCCTCCAGAAGGAATGCTACATTTTTTAGTATAAAACTTGGCCAACACAAATCACAACCATTGAGTAATATCAATTATTAGTCGCCAAGAAGATAGACATCCAATCTCGATTCATGTTACCAAATTAATATCAATTCAGCATACGTTGAGCAACATGTAGTCAATTACACAAAAGAAAAGTTGCAATAATGTTGAGAGATATATTATCGATTGTGTACGTTCATAAATATATATTACGGTGCAAATAACATAGGAACAAAATCTCCCGTCGTTCTTCTCCATTGTAAGCTTTGAGTCTCTCTTTTTCCTTCTTTCCTTGTCTTCATATAATCTATAAAATATAGTGATGAGAGCTCCTTGACTTTGAAGTGTTAGCAAAAAGACCGGAGTAACAGCACGTTGATGGGGTCGCTTTAGAGAAACTAGCAATGGATTTCATTGATCATCCCTTTATCTTCTGTCAACTCTTATTAAATCTATGCGTGTTGCCTACGTAATCCTTCACATAATCTCTTTTGTCGTTCTTCTCCATTGTAGTTTTTGAGTCTCTCTCTCTCTCTTTATTTGTATTCACATGATTTGTAAAAGATGCTTGCGAGAACTTCTTTACTTGAAATGTTAGCAGCAAAATGACCCAAGTAAATTAGCATGTTGAATCGCTCAAGAGAAACTAGCAATCGTCTTAGCTTTTGTCAACTCTTGCCAACTACATTCACATGATTTGCAAAAGATGCTTGTGAGAACTTCTTTACTTGAAATGTTGGCAGCAAAATGACGCAAGTAAAATAGCTGTTAAATAGCTCAAGAGAAACTAGTAATCGTCTTAGCTTTTGTCAACTCTTACCAACTACATGTTTGTTGTCCTGGTGACGGCAATTCATAACTAGTATAATGTGTGAACTCCTTTGAAAGGTTTGTACTTGATCACTGATCTCCAAAAGAATTCTTGTCATCGCTACCTTATTGATCGAAGTCAATTTTACGTACTGATGATAAGGAAATGAAGATTGCACAGTAAGTCATTTAATATGCCTTCTTAGCATGAATTGAAAAGAAAAATCCAGCGGATTTAGATGACTTTACATTGATTTAATGTCAATAAACTCTAACCATCTCATTTCTTAATATTGCATTGGTTTTTTTATAAGTATATAACAATACAAAAACAACCAAAATGACCGAAGATAATTTTGGGCAAAACCATTGTCAAAGAATTGCCAATAGTATCTAGAGAAGACTAAGATAGATTTTACCCTATGAATTATCAGTAACGTGTGGAGAAGATTGCCAATAGATTTGTTCTTCACAGTGAAAATTGTAGAGAAATTTGGGCCCTTTCAGGAATTGTCTTTGTAAACCACTTAATCAAAAGGGATCGGCATCAAATGTTTAGTTGACACTAATTGTTATGGGTTGAATGGTAGAAGCATTTGGAAAGTTATGCCCTCCTATGTCAATTCATGAACATGGAGAAACCTTGGGACTCTCCCTTTTTTCCATTCATCGAGTGAGGATTTCTAGGCAATTAAAAGAACTTATATATATATATATATATATATATATATATATATATTTATTTATTTATTTATTTATTTATTCAATTTGGAACTATTATTTCACTTGTACAAATTGTGGGTCAAAGCTTTTGAGATTATTGTTCACCCAATCAAAATTTTATTATGGTCCTAGAGTCGGTTATGAGTTTGAATCTTGTCAGTATCCTTTATTATTCAATTTGTTATCTAAATAACCCATAAAAATGATAACAATCCTACTTCGATATGAACACGATCTCTTCTGTCAACAAGTAACTTTTGAAATTAGTGTCAAAATTTTGTTGATGTGATCTTTTGTTTTGTTTGACTTAAAAATTGTTGTGGAAATGTAGTTTGATGTTCCCATTAATTGAAAATTAATTTGATTAGACATGGTTCTTCACCTTCTTGGCTCCATTGCTAATTCTTGGGAGGAGATTGGTAAACGGTATCTCTCAGCAGTCATATGTACCTCATTTTTGTAATGTATTAGTCATCAATATATTTGTTTCAGGTATATATTTACTCAGATAATGTCAAGTAAAAACAAGAAAGGCAACTATTGGAGATAAATTCAACTTTGGTATTTGAAAATCGGATAGGTATTAAATGTTTATTGTAATGACAGTGATTGTTCTCCACAGGAGTCTTGAGAAGAAATAGTGCTAACTTGTCGTGAGGTGGTGCTCCAATAGAGAAAAGTCTTTTGTAATTACATAAAATTAGTTGAGTAAAATTTTGATATTTTTGCTTCTATTTTTTTTCTCTCTCTCTTCTACGTAAGTGATCTTAAATGTTTAGTTAACATGATATCAAAATGGATTTGATCATGCCAACTACAAACAAAAAAAATAGAGACACATATATGGGACTCTCATCGGATAAATTTTGACCACTCATCCTCATCACTTATCATTTAAAAATCAATAAATATACAAGAGAAAAAATATAAATATAATATGTTATTCACCATATCTTTAAAATACTAACAACTCTCTTTTGTCAACAAGTAGAGGAGAAAATATATAAAATATGTTTTTACTCAACAAATCTCTTTTTGATCTGGGAAAGAAAAACAGTGAAAACATGACTTGATACTAAATCCATGCAATCAACCATCAAAACTTTTAACAGCTAAGATAACTAACATATATTTTAAAATTTTATTAAATAATATTTTAAATCCTCAATCTTTAATTATTATGTCAGGTATACCATCACCACCACCAGATGAATCTTTTAGATATTTATTCAACATAAGTTATATAATATAGTTTTTGAATTGCTCATTTTTGTCGAATATAACATTGAAAAAAATTAGTGAAATAATTTTTTTTTTAATGTTCAAATATTCAAATTTGAGTATTTATTGAGGCATTTGAGTTGGTTAATTCATTGTTATACAAGTAATAAATCTTAACGATTTGAGTCCACATGTGAGATGTCATATACTCCATTTGATGCAATGTTTTTTAATTTTAATAAAAAAATCTAAATTTGATACAAGAAATCTTTCTACTTGACCAACACAACTTGCCAACTTATAACTCCAAAACAAAGTTTAGGTTCCAACATGTAAGTATGATCATATAAATTCAACGGGACAAGATGCTAATAGCCACATTAAAAACAAAAAATCTTCAAGCCTCTTGCTTTAGATATAATTCTTGTGGATATCAAACAGCATAATCCTATGAAAAATTCATGTGGATAATGTTTCCTCCAAAGTGATGATGGGTAGTTGGCAGTCTTCCTAGTGGGGATTAGTTGATGAGGTATCTATCATTTGTATAATTATTATTTAATAAGCAATAATAAATCTCATATTTATTTAAGTTTTGATTAATTATAGTTATCTGTTATTAACTGTTTGTCAAGAATTATATAAAACAAAATGATTTCTCCAATAGACCTCATTAAAGTCAATTAAGTGCGAATGAACTCATGAGTTTTTTGAATTATAGTTTTATTTTATCTTCAAGTATTGTATTTATCAGTGAACATTAATATATATATATATATATATATAATCTCAATAAAGGATACAGCGTTGAAAACAATTTAAAATGATATTGATGAATCATACAATTTAATAGATAGCTATTTTAATATGATGATATCAATAAAAAGAGGGATATATAAGAAAAGTTTTGCTTGACATAACATAAAAAATATATTGAACCCCAGAAAGGGTCATGAGAGAACTTTTACATCTCTCTTTTAGACCTCACTCCTCCCTTAAAAAACTTCTAAATCTAGGAGGAAGAGACTCACTAACTAAAAAGAGATTATACATTTTTTTCTCAAGGATTCTTTTCCCCCTTTCTATAGGGAAATCTAGAGGCGATATCACATACGTAGCCGAAGAACAGAAAATAAAATTCTCAGATTCCTAAAAAGGTGTTCGTCATCGTACGAAAATTGATGGCAAAATCTACAAAATTGAAAGCTACATATATGAAAGATTATATTTTATCTAAGGAGATCATATCCCCCTAAATCCCTACAGATATGTAGGAGAGGATGAAGGAGGTCAAGTGTCCTCCTCTCTAGTGGTGATCTACATAGTAGGGCTACGACGACGCTCCTCAAATCACTGCCCAAAACTCTACATCTGTTATTTGAGGAGCATAAGGGGAGAGGAGAATAGGAGATTGTAACCAAAAACTTCTAGCCTATGGGTGTTTGGTTCCCTCCTATTTATAGAGGCCCCTTGTCAACTTAGCTATAATGGATCCTACCATATTGGGTATTGTATCTCCATCCAACTACCGAAGCCACTTAGATTAGTGGATTTTTATCTAATAATCTCTCATTGGCTCTTATAGGATCTCATCCATAGAATCCAATAATTCAGAGGCTTATTGGATATCCAATAAGATAGGAGCTCCGACGAATATCTTATTGAATCTCAGATTTTGATGATGAAATCAATTGATAGAGTTTATGATCTAATATGCATTTTGAGTGATGTAGGACTAGCTTCAATCATGAAGAGACAATTAAAGCAAGAATAATTAATGTTGGGCCGAAGTAGAACATGTTAGAAGATTGGACGTCGAGCTGGAGGATCGGTTGTCGTGTCGATAGAAGGCTTCTAATAGAACCCCAGAGGAATTCTATGTAGATTGATCTTTGAGAGGGATTAATCCTTGGAACACTATAGGGGTTCCACCCTCCTAGAAGTCAACTATATGGCTGCAATTGTAGATAGATATTGTTCTCAAAGAGATGGAGGGTATATGCTTATATAGGGCTCCAAACCCTAGCCCTAGGAGCTGCTTCCTAAGTGAGTTATCCCTTTTGCCCTCAACCCTAGCCACTCTTCTTTATAGGATAGATGTGGCTACGTTGGGTTTATTACAATCTTATAGGGTTTTTATTAGCTGCTTCTTGGTTGAGTAGGACCCAACCTTGCTAGGGTCCTATCAAGCCCGCCCTCTCTAAATCAACCTTGTCCTCAAGGCTAAGGTTCCATTAACTCAGGGAATCGAGTCTTTAGCTCCTCATATGATTCTCATGTGGCGTCTTTGAGTGGTAAATTATTCCAATGCACTAATACTTCAATAGAGGGACGTCGATGATGTATCACGATTCTACGAACGAGGATGGCTTGTGGTTGGGCTTGAATATCTCCATTATCAATGGTGTTGGGCAGTTGGATTTGGGGTGACTCCTATTCTCCCAATTTGGGCTTCAAGCATGACACGTGGAAGACAAGGTAAATTTTGGCATCCTTAGGCAATTTAAGTCTATACGCCACGGCTCCAATACGCTCTATGATTTGATAGGGCCCATAAAAATGTGGAGATAGCTTTATGGAGGCTCATGTGTTGATGGAGAGTTGCTTGTACGGTTGTAGGCGAAGATAAACCCAATCTCCTACTAAAAATTCTCTTTCGCTTCGTTATGTGTCGGCTTGCTGCTTCATTTTGGCTTAAGTGGTAGAGAGATTATCCTTTAGCAGTTGTAGGAGTTTGTCCTTGTCAATTCAATCTTGGTTGACCTGATCTACCTTGGCTGAGACAATTACATACTTTAGAATCACAGGGTCGGCCGACCATACAGTGCTTCATATGGGGCACATTTTGTAGATGAATGATATGTACTATTATACCACCATTTAGCCTAAGGAAGCCATTTTGCCCACTCCTTTGGCCGGTCACTAGCGAAACACCGAAGGTACAGCTCTAAACACTTGTTCATCACCTCTGTTTGGCCGTTAGTTTATGGATGATATGCTATACTCATCTTGAGTTTGGTGCCTTGTAACTGAAATAACTCGGTCTAAAATTTACTGGTGAAGATCCTATCATGATCACTTACAATGGACTTTGGCATTCCATACAGTTTAACAATATTTTCTATGAAAATCTAAGCAATACCAGCAGTAGTGTAGGGATTTCACACAAAAATGAGCATATTTCATAAGTCGATCAACCACCATGACGATTGTGCTTTTACCTTTAGAATGTGGCAGCCATTCGATAAAGTCCATGGAGATGTTAGTCCACACCGAGTCTGGTATGGGTAGTGGTTGTAGCTTCCCTGGACTCGCCACTGTTTCACCCTTTTGCTGTTGACGTACATCACATTGTGCCACATATTCAGAAATAATTTTTTTCATCCCTCTCCAATAAAAATTTTGCTTCACTCTTTTGTAGGTTCTCAAAAATCCAAAGTGCCCTGCTGAAAGTGTGGAGTGCATTTCATGCATGATGATTTTGATGCAAGGGGAATCGGGTATAAGTAAAATACGACCTTTGTAGCATACATCCCTCGAATCCCAAGTATAGTGGGCTATTACACTTGGATCCTCCTCTAATTTTTTTATGATGTTGCTGATCTCTAGATCTTTCTTCCTTTCCTCCCTAATGTCCTCAAGGAAGCCAGTGGTAGGAAGGGTGATGGCTAAAAATTTAGCTTACTCAGGTAGCCATGAGAGTGCATCTGCAACGACATTTTCTTTCCTTTTTTAAAAATAATTTCATAATCAAATCCTAGAAGTTTGGTTACCAATTTTTGCTGCTAAGGGGATGATATCTTCTACTCCAAAAAATACTTGAGACTTCTATTGTAGGTTTTAATTTGAAAACGTCGGTTGATTAGGTAGGGTCTCCACCTCATTACTGCGTGCACAATGGCGAGCATCTCCTTATTATATATTGATATTTTTTTATGGGAGGGAGATAACATCTTGCTAGTGTATGCGAGTGGTCAACCATCTTATATGAGAATGGCTCCAATTCTGACTCCAGATGTGTCGGCCTCAATGATGAAGGGTTGGTTGAAATCTGGTAGCGCTAGCACTAGCATCGTCGTCATGACTGTCTTAAGTTTGTTGAAGGCAGCGGGGGCTTTGTCTGACCATTGGAAGACATCTTTTTTCAGTAGAGAAGTGGGGGTGCACTAATCTTCCCATAGTCATTCACAAATTTTTGATAGTAGCCCATTATTCCAAGGAACCCACGTAGTAATTTCACGTTTGTAGGTTTCGGCCAGCCCTACATTGCTTCAATTTTTATTGGGTCTACCGCCACTCCTTCTGATATTATGTGCCCAAGATACTCCACTTTTTGCTATAGAAAGTTACACTTTGGTTGCTTAACAAAAAGAGTATTCTCCTAAAGGATCGTCAAAATAATCTGAAATGCTGATAGTGAGTCTTAAGAGAAGGGCTATAAATGAGAATATCATCAAAAAATACCAGCACAAATTTGTGAAGAAAGCTTCAAAAAATATCATTTATAAGATTTTGGAAGGTTGAAGGAGTATTAGTGAGTCCAAAAGGGATTACCAAGAATTCATAATGGTTATTATGTGTGTAGAATACAGTTTTTGGAATGTCGTCTTCACATACTCAAATTTGGTGGTAACCGGATTGGAGGTCCAACTTTGTGAAGATTCGAGCTCCTTTTAACTCATTAAGAAATTCATCCACCATTGGTATTGGGTACTTATCCTTGACGGTGATGCCATTTAAAGCTCGGTAGTCAATACACATCCATCAAGTTCTGTCCTTCTTGCGTACAAGTAGCACCGGTGAGGAATAGGGGCTGCAACTTCGCCGAATCACCCCTATTTCAAGCTTCTCCTTTATAATCTTTTTAATTTCATCCTTCTGGAGGTGAGGATAATAGTACGGCTGAGTCTTCACTAGTGGTTTGCCCGGAAGAATTGGAATCTGATGGTCATGTTGCCGAGTAGGAGGAAGACTGCGCAGTTCAGCAAAAATATCAGTAAATTCAGCAAGCAATTGGGCGAGATTTCGACCTTTAATTTCTATTTTCTTCCCCTCTGGTTGCTATTGGAGATGCATCAAAAAGTCATCATTTATCTTGTGTAGAACTTTCTCCATTCGTTAGGTTGAAACGGTGGTTACATTGCTTCCATGCTTCCCGCGTAGGATGATCTGTTTACCTTTGTAGTATAATTTCATAATTAATTTGAAAAAGTTTCAAAAGATGTCACCTAGCATCGTCAGCCATTCTGTGCCAAGCATGGCCTTCTAATCATCAAGGAGGAAGAAGTCGACGATAATTTTTTGGTCTTGCAGTAATAGTTTCACCTGCGAGTATCTTTGGTCGCACTTTAGGATTCTACCATCGGCGACCTTTACGTCGAATTTGCTGCAACCTTCAATGTGGAGTGTCATCCAAGAAGCAACCTTACTATTTAGGAAGTTATTAGTGCTGCTCGTATCGATAAGAATAGTGATCTATTATTGTTTGAGAAAGCCTCTAACTTTCATCATTTGTGGGTTTGAGTAGCCGGCTAGTGCATGTTGGGAAATCTTGGGGGTGACATCACATGTGCAGCGGAAGAATAAGAAAACAAAATTCCCTATTCCCAAAGAGATGTTCATCGTTGTGCAAAGATTGGTGTGTAAAAATCCATGAAATAAACTGCATATAAGATAAATTGTGTTACCTTGGGAGATCGTATATCCTTGTTTCCTTACATATCTCTAGAAGAGGGTGAAGGAGGTCAAGCGTCCTCCTCTCTAGCGGTGATCCACACAGCAGGGCTATGACGACATCCTCAAGCCTCCAGGCCTGCTCTGAGGTAGAGAGGGGGAGGAGAATAGGAGAGGCAACCAAAGGCTCTAGCCTGTGAGGCTCTGAATCTCTTCTATTTATAGAGGTCCCTTGTCAAACCCTAATGGATCCTCCCCTATTGGGTATTGGATCTGTATCCAATTACCCAAGCCTCTTAAATTAGTGGATCTCTATCCAATAATTTATCATGAGCTTTTATTGGATCTCATTCATAGGATCCAATAATTCAGGGGCTTATTTGATATACAATAAGATAGGGGCTCCGACGGATAACTAATATCCGAACCTTTACTTATCGCAATGCCTACTATATGTATGTGACCCTCTAGGCCCAATATTGAGCTGGCCATGAGTCATAACTATCAGAACTCCTTCTAACTTAGTGAATTATTATCTCTCGACTCATCGACTACGGATGTACTAGGCCACTACGCCGTAGTCCCCAGACGATATAGGGGAATCCATTCCATTGGACCTATTTGTCCTCAGTTACCGTATACCTATAGTCCCTCATCTTTCTAATATCCCAGAGACCGTATATCGGGCATAGTATTATCAGACCCATACGGTTTCTTCTCGAGTCTCGCTCTAATCGGATTCTCCCGGAGAACTCTTTTTCTCTCAATTCGAATGACCCTGGCTAGGGATTTGTTAGAGCAAGAACACATGAGATATTCCTCTCATGATGCCGAGAGTGGATGATCCTCTATCGACACTCAATAACCCTCATAAGGTCGACTCCCACTCTCAATGACCAACTGTACTAGATCTAGGACATCCAAACCTATAAGTCTGGTATCAAAGAGTGGAGCACTCATATAGGGCATCCTTGGTGTCTCAAGTCTAAGGACCAGATACACCACTAAGACTACGGAATTTCTGTCTAACAATACGACATCATCAACCATCCAGTATTCTGTAAGCGGATCAATCAGTGAACTCATTCTCCAATGAGCACCTATATTGTATCCCTAGTGTCCCCACATGAGCAGCTATAAGACTAGCTGCATCCATCATATGGACGAGTATATAGCACACTAGTTTGTCCGGTTATCTCGATGTCCCTCTCGAGTAACCTATGATCGAGATTATTTTGGATCTGTGTTTAAAGGTGAATTGGTCTTATTATCGTGATCTCCTCACGATTTGATTTCCATTGCACAAATCCAAGAATATCACAATATATACATGCATATATGAAATAGTTAATATAAAGTGATAAATGCCAATATAAGTAGAACCTCTTTAGAACACTTCTGATGAGACCCGAGTTCCCTTATTTGAGTAATCGCGCTGTAGTTGTCGCAATATAAGGAATCAACTCCTCGCTTGTTGACCCGACTCCTAGATCTGTGATGAACTTCTTCATCCAGACTCCCTCCTTTGCTGCATCTACTGTAGCAATGTACTCCGTCTCTACAATCGGGTCAGTAGTAGTATCTTGCTTGGAACTCTTCCAGCATAGTGCTCTTCCATTCAAGGTATACACATACCTCAAATTCGACTTGCTATCATCGATATTGAACTGAAAACTTGAGTCCGTGTAGCCTTTAACCCTGAGGTTACTACCTCCATATACTAGTAAAAGATCCTTAGTCCTTCTCAAGTACTTAAGGATACACTTTACTGCTTTCCAGTGCTCTAAGCCTGGATCCGCCTAATACCTGCTCGTGACACTCAGAGCATGCGCTATATCAGGCTTAGTACATAGCATGACATACATGATAGACCCTATCGCTGAGGCATAAGATATCATATCTATGTTCGCCCTTTTTTCAAGAGTCTTTGGGTACATACTCCTAGAAAGTGATATCCCATGTCTCTTCATTATGAGACCTCTCTTGGAATTTTTCATGTCAAACCTTTTGACAATGGTTTCTATGTACCTGGATTGGGATAAGCTAAGCATCCTCTTAGATCTATCTCTATAGATCTGAATCCCCAAGATATAGGATGCTTCCCCTAAGTCCTTTATGGAGAAGTGTTTAAATAACCAAGACTTTACTATGGATAGCATTCCTACATCATTCCCAATGATCAGGATGTCATCCACATATAACACCAAAAAGGTGACAGCGCTCCCACTTACCTTCCTATACACACAAGGCTCATCTTCGTTCTTAACGAAGTCATAAGATCTGATTGCCTCATCAAATCTTATGTTCCAACTTCGGGAAGCTGTCCATAAATGGATCTAAGTAACCTGTACACATTATCTGAGCAGTTTTTGGACACGAATCCCTTGGGTTGTATCATATACACCTCCTCCTCAAGGTTCCCATTGAGGAATGCAGTTTTCACATCCATCTGCCAGATCTTATAATCATAGTGTGCTACAATAGCCAATAGAATTCATGGCTTCTTGCCACTTCCCGAGGTCTATACTCACAAATAGCCTCCTCGTAGGTCTGAGGATTAATATCCTCAACATCCTCTCCTCTAATATGTCCTACATATCTCTCAGGAGGATGAGATACTCTATCGGACCTACGTAAAGTTGGAACTTGTGTATTAGGTACCTGAACAGACTCGGGCTGTAGAGTGGTGCTTGAGCTAGGTTCTCCAAACTCGCTCAACTCTATCATGCTCCCACTGTCTCTGCTAAGAATGTGTTCCTTCTCAAGGAACACTGCTCTCTTGGCTACAAAGACCTTTTGGTCCTCGAGATAATAGAAATAATACCCACTAGTTTCCTTGGGGTATCCCACAAACTTGCATCGCTTTGTCCTCAAATTCCAACTTATCGAGGTTGTGTCTTTTAATGTGGGCAAGGCAGCTTCAAATCTTAACAACCTTAAGATTGGGCTTCTTCTCTTTCCATATCTCATATGGTGTAGACACTACTGATTTAGTTGGAACTTTGTTCAGAAGGTAAGCTGCAATCTCTAGGGCATATCTCCAAAATGAGATGGGTAGGTCAGCGAAACTCATCATGGACCGTACTATATCTAATAGCGTACGATTTCTCCTTTTAGAGACACCATTGAGCTGAGGTGTATAAAGAGGTGTCCATTGGGATAATATCCCATGGTCCTTGAGGAACTAAGTAAACTCTATACTTAAGTACTCACCTCCTCGATCTAATCAAAGAGTCTTGATACTCTTTCTAGTCTGGTTCTCCATTTCATTCTTATACTCTCTGAATTTCTCAAAGACCTCAGATTTTATTTCATTAAGTACATATATCCATACCTTGAGAAATCATCAGTAAAAGTAATGAAGTAGGAGTAACCACCAATGGCATGAGTTGACATGGGTCCACATACATTACTATGTATAAGTTCTAGTAGCTCAGTGGCTCTCTCTCCAGTTCCACTAAATAGAGAGTTGGTTAGTTTTCCGCGAAGGCAAGGCTCGCAAGTTGCATATGACTCATAGTCGAATGAATCTAGATATCCATTCTTTAGTAACTTTTGAATCCTTCCCTCATGGATGTGACCTAGCCTACAATGACACATGTATATATTGTTCACCTCATTTTGTTTCCTCTTAGACACACTTTCATTCATGATATGTGGAGTAGTGTCTAGCATAAATAAACCATTATGCAATGTTTCTTTCATGATGATCTCATCATCTAATAATATCAAACAACCATTGTTCTCAAAAACTAATTTATATCCACTAACTGTCAAACATGAAATGAAGATAATGTTTTTGATAATAGAAGGAACAAAATAACATGCATCTAATGTAATAAAAGCTCCACCAAGCAGATGTAGGGCGACCTCGCCAACAGCTACTATAACAACTTTTGCTCCATTGCCTATCTTGAGGTCCATCTTACCTCTCTCCAGTCTCCTAGGCCTTGCTAGAACCTGTAACGAATTGCATATATGATAAGCACTACCGATATCCAATACTCATGTATTATCATAAGAGTCTTACAAATGGAGACTGATCATGAATGTACTTGAAGCTTCTCCAAGCTTTTGTTTCGCTCTCTCTGCAAGATACTCTTTGCAGTTCCTCTTCCAATGCCCATCTTTGCCATAGTGGAAGCACTGGCCTTTGTCCTTTGCTGGGTCTTTCTTAGCAACCTTTGTTTTTCCTAGTCTACCCTTCCCCCTGTTAAGGGACTTTTCTGCTTTCTTTTTCTTTCTGGTCTCACCAGTGTAGAGAACTAGCTTCTCTTTCTTAATAGTACTCTCTGCCTCCCTCAACATATTGAGGAGCTTTAGGAGAGTCACCTCAAGCTTGTTCATATTAAAATTCATTATGAATTGTGAAAAGGAATTTGGTAGGGATTGAAGCACAATGTCCACACACAAGTTATCCTCTAGGACCATTCCTAGACCTGTGAGTTTCTCTATCCACTCAATCATCTTTAGGTCATGGTTCTGAACCAATGTCCCCTCAGTCATCCTAGTGCGAAAGAGGCTCTTGGATATCTCATATCGCTGAGTCCTTCCCTGTTCCTCAAACAATTTACAAACATGTAGGAGAATGGATCTGGCATCCATCTTTTCATGTTTTCTCTGTAACTCAGGAGTCATAGTGCCCAACATGTAGCATTGAGCAAGAGTGGAGTCATCAATGTACTTCACGTAGTGAGCGATCTCATCCTCGCTTGCCCCTTCCTCAGGCGTAGGCATTACTATATCAAGGACGTACATGATTTTCTCCGCCGTGAGAACAATTCTCTAGTTGCGGAGCTAATCCGTATAATTTGAACCAGTGAGGCGGTTGACATCAAGTATGCCACGTAAGGGATTTGAAACCAATATTTTTCTGAAAATAAAGATGTAGTAGAAATGACTAACATACAGATTTTGTAAGAAATAAACAATCAAGATATGGACTTCTATCTTAATATGCTTCCACTATTTTACTAGCGAGTCATGCGACACCCTTAACACAGGAAATGGAAGTCTCCAGCAGACTTCTAGTAGGGATCAAGATCCAATCAGCATCTTAGTGTAACTTCGAGGGACTCGACTAATCACACTAAGCCCAAAAGGTAGGCAACTCTTGCCGATCACAACTCCTTGTGATTCCCATCCTATTCAACCTCTGAATCACTATTGTTTCGAGGGACTCGACTAACCATGATGCTCGATTAAGTCAACACCATCGTTACAAGATGAGTATGATTCGATGATATACCCTCGAGGGACTCGACTAAGCATACCATGTCCTTTGGTGACCGATGACATCTCTATATCTTAAGCAAGATAATGAATCGCGATATAGGTGAGCCTCGAGGGACTCGACTAACTCAACCTACACCGAGAATCGGTTCCTACCTATAACGATGAAAGGCCACGTGGGTCAATCTAATTGCCTCACGTTTACTGACTTAATTTTATCAAGAGAGATGTTTCTATGATTTGGTCTCCTAATATGACATGTCACACATATACATATTTAATATAAATCTACATTGCATGCAAATATATATACATATCTAGTATGTGTATAAGCAATCACACCAAATGATCATGGACCAAAACCTAATGTGATCAGGCCCAAGCTAGTAGGCCTAATCACTCACATCAAGATCTATGTGTGCAACGGTGCATCTCCATGCCCTATGATCGTCCATCTCATCCTCGTCGGTTTCGTCGACATCTCGATGCATCTTTATGCATCACAATCGTCCGTCTCGTGGGTCTCGCTATCGCATCCACGCTCCTGCTGCGCCTCCTCAAGTGATTACAACTTAACCATAGGCACGCAAGCCTAACAATAAACGAGAAATATAATGGAGGCTCGCAAACCCCAATAATAATAATCACAAGTACATACATCACACGATCCATGATCATCCGTCCACACATCGAACATCACATGTATAAATCATTATCATATAGGACTACTGGATAATAATAAATAATAATAATCAACTAAACTTTTTAATTAATTAATATTTTCTGAAATCAGGGACATGTAGGGAATTTTTGAATTCCTAGGGGTATTTTCATAATTTGGACAAAAGATAGAAATTGGAATTTCTCAAATTTCGAAGGGCAAAATTATCTTTTTGCCCAAAACCCTAAGCCCCTCTTCCTCTCCCCCGCTGCTGCTACCGCCGCCACCCTGCCGATGGCGGCATGTGCAACCTGGCTAGGGCGCCGCCCCCTCCGCAGGCGATTCTACCCGCAAGGCAATGCTCGGAGGCGGTGTTGCCTCGCCGGGCGACCGCCCCTGCGGGGTTTTTGCCTGCGGGAGTAGCGGCCACAAGTGTCACTGCCCTACGTCGCATCACCCGGCGGGAGCAGCGGCCGCAAGCACCGCTGCCTGCGGTGCCTTTGCCCTCGTGTCCAACACCCGCAAGCACTTCCCTTGCGTGCCACCTCTGTAGGTGGCCTACTTGCACGAAGATGGCAGCAAGCAGGCAGCCATCTTCGAGCGCAGCAAGGGCAGCAACAATTGCTGCCCTTCCTCGTCTATTGCGTCAATAATTTAACATCAAAATCCTTCCTAAATACAACATGTGCAGTTCAAAACCAATCATTTACATGAACAATCTGGCTCTGATATCACTATTGAGAAATCTTGGGGGCGACATCACATACGCAGCGGAAGAATAAGAAAATAAAATCTCTTATTCCCAAATAGATGTTCATCGTCGTGCGAAGATTAGTGCGCAAAAATCCATGAAACAAACTGCGTATAAGATAAATTGTGTTACCTAGGGAGATTGTATATCTATATTTCCTTACAGATCTCTAGGAGAGTGTGAAGGAGGTCAAGCGTCCTCCTCTCTAGCAGTGATCCACACAGTAGGGCTGCGATGACGCTCCTCAAAACTCCATGCCTACTCTGAGATAGAGAGGGGTAGGAGAATAGGAGAGGCAAGTAAAGGCTCTAGCCTATGAGGCTCCGAATCCCTCCTATTTATAGAGGTCCCATGTCAAACACTAATGGATCCTCCCCTATTGGGTATTAGATCTGCATCCAATTACCTAAGCCTCTTAGATTAGTGGATCTCTATCCAAGAATCTATCATGGGCTTTTATTGGATCTTATTCTTAGGATCCAATAATTCAGGGGCTTATTTGATATCTAATAAGATAGGGGCTCCGGCAGATATCTCATATCTGAACCTCTACTCATCGCAATGCCTACTATATGTGTGTGACCCTCTAGGCCTAATATCGAGCTGGCCATGAGTCATACCTGTCAGAACTCCTTCTAACTTAGTGAATTATTATCTCTATAATAATTCGCTCAACTCATCGACTACGGACGTTTTAGGCCACTACGCCATAGTCCCCAGATGATATAGAAGAATCCAATCCATTGGACCTGTTTGTCCTCAGTTACCGTATACCTATAGTCCCTCATCTATCTAATATCCCAAAGACCGTATATCAGGCCTAGTGCTATCAGACCCATACGGTTTCTTCTCGAGTCTCGCTCTAATCAGATTCTCCCGGAGAACTATTTCTCTCTCAATCCAAATGAACCTGGCCAGGGATTTTTCTGAGCAAGAACACATAGGATATTCCTCTCATGATGCTGAGAGTGGATGATCCTCTATCAACACTCAATTGCCCTTGTAAGGCCGACTACCACTCCCAATGACCAATTGTACTAGATCTGGGACATCCAAACCTATAAGTCTGGTATTAAAGAGTGGAGCACTCATATAGGATATCCTTGGTGTCTCAAGTCTAAGGACCAGATACACCATTAGGACTACGTAATCGTTGTCTAACAATAAGGCATTATCAACCATCCAGCATTCCGTAAGCGGTTCAATCAATAAACTCATTCTCCAATGAGCACTTATACTATATCCCTAGTGTCCCCAAACGAGCAGCTATGAGACCAACTGCATCCATCATATGGATGGGTATACAGCACACTAGTGTGTTTGGTTATCTTGATATCCCTCTCGAGTAACCTATGACCGGGATTATTTATGATCTGTGTTTAAAGGTGAATCGGGCTTATTATTGTGATCTCATCACGATCCGATTCCCATTGCACAAATACAAGGACAACACAATGTATACATGCATATATGCAATAGTCAATATAGAGTGATAAATGTCAAATATAATAAGTAAAAAGATTTTGTGTCAAGTCACATGTGCCATCTCTCACGTGATTGGCTTGTTGGGCACCTATGACTAGCTGCGCATGTACTATAAAGTCGGTCGATTGTGACTCTTCTTCTGCATCTTCTTCTTTATGTTCAAGACTTTCTTCTAGATGTTCAATAACCTCTTCTTCTACTGGTTCAATCATAAGAAGTCTCCCTTTTTTACAGCGATGCTCATATCTCCACAGCTCGTCACAATGCCAACATAACCCTTTCATAGATCACTCCCGAAGCTATTCTCGTGTCAACTTTTTTGGTGCAGGGGATCGGCGGACAAAAGGGGGGACTGAGGGCTTTGGTATTACTGGTTGGAGAGTGACCCTAGTCCTCCATGCTTTATGGTTCAATCGCTCCTCTTGAAGTCGTGCGAAAGGGATGGTTTGTCGAATCTTTCAAACCTGGTTTGGTACTCCTTAATGGTGGAGGTTTGTCGAATCTTTGCTAGTTGTCCGTCAATGTTCTTGTAATCAGTTGGTCCAAAGTGGATCAATAGTCCTTCCTTGAATTGTCACCATGAGAGGACTCTATGAGTGTGCTCAAACCAGTCAAACCACTGTATGGCATCCTCTTAAGATGTATAGCCATAATTTCTAGCATATATGTGTCTGCGGTTTTGTGCTACCGAAAATATCACTCCGCGCGCTAGATCCAACCAATTGGGTCTCCTTCTTCCTATCTAGGGAAGTCCACCCTCTTGCGTGGATAATAGGGATCGATCATAGAGCCTCCCCTCTCTTGAAAGTCATCTCTTCAATCAGAGCTCTCTCCTTGATGTGATTTCTTCGGGCTCGGTGGTCAGCCCAAACTGAGTTCGGTAAAGAGAGTCTAAATCTTATCCTCCAATCACATCTCGATGGCTTTGAATTTAGCATTGATTACTTCCTTAGATGCCATAGTATATGCCTCCAAATCTATAATGTTAAAATCTCTTTTTTATTATCGAGTTAAAGGCATGTATCAGTTGAGAGAAGTGGTGGCCGAAAGGGTTGGTGGATTGGTGTATGTAGGTTGCGGTTTAGGCTTGTTTTGTGGCTGTTTTGTAAGAGCAAAATTGTCGTTAAAGAAACAATGGTTTCACGATAAAATTTTTAACAAAAATCGAGAGATTTAAGGAGGGAGTTTGATAGCAAAATCTTGGTTTAGATAATAGCAATGATGACAAATTTGATCAAGAATATTTCGACAGTATAATAGCAAGGAAATCAGTGCAAGTTGCGATAGCAGAATTCTTATAAAAAAATTTTGACAGTTTGTGATGAAAATTTGCAGCAACACAAGAACGTTTTAGAGATGAATTCCTTAATAGATCAATCTCAGATGGAAGCCAAGATGATCTATGAAGAGTACAAGAAATTTCGTTCAAAAATGATAGCAAATAGATCGGTTAAAGGCAACAATATGCGATTGAAATTTTTTGTAGCAATCCTTCGTTCGCAAAGATGATAACTTTTACAGCGAAAGGAATTCGTAGCACCGGATAGATAAAAATACTTCTTATTGGTATTTTGAATGAAAAATTGCAGTAGCAAAAGGTATTGGTGATAAGAGAATATTAGATCTCTAATGCAATTGGAGGTGACGGTAGTAGATTGATTTGATCTACGGCAGAAGATGACGGTGGATATGGCGACGTCTAGAGCAATTATGGGAATTGCTTGGCTGGTGGTGGGTGGCAGGGGTGATAGCAAAATCTTGGTTTAGATAATAGCAATGATGACAAATTTGATCAAGAATATTTCGACAGTATAATAGCAAGGAAATCAGTGCAAGTTGCGATAGCAGAATTCTTATAAAAAAATTTTGACAGTTTGTGATGAAAATTTGCAGCAACACAAGAACGTTTTAGAGATGAATTCCTTAATAGATCAATCTCAGATGGAAGCCAAGATGATCTATGAAGAGTACAAGAAATTTCGTTCAAAAATGATAGCAAATAGATCGGTTAAAGGCAACAATATGCGATTGAAATTTTTTGTAGCAATCCTTCGTTCGCAAAGATGATAACTTTTACAGCGAAAGGAATTCGTAGCACCGGATAGATAAAAATACTTCTTATTGGTATTTTGAATGAAAAATTGCAGTAGCAAAAGGTATTGGTGATAAGAGAATATTAGATCTCTAATGCAATTGGAGGTGACGGTAGTAGATTGATTTGATCTACGGCAGAAGATGACGGTGGATATGGCGACGTCTAGAGCAATTATGGGAATTGCTTGGCTGGTGGTGGGTGGCAGGGGTGATAGCAAAAATAGTAAGATCGCTACTCTGATACTAGATGATAGAACCCTAGAGGAATTCTATGCAGATTCATCTTTGAGGGAGATCAATCCTTGGAACGCTATAGGGGTTCCACCCTCCTAGAAGTTGTGGCCATATGGCTGCAATTGTAGATAGATCTTGTTCTCAAAGAGATGGAGGCTATATGCTTATATAGGACTCTAAACCCTAGCCCTAGGGGTTGCTTCCTAAGTGAGTTACCCCTTTTTTCCCTCAACCCTAGCTGACCAGCCCAGTAAGAAGGGGGAGGGGGGCGGGGCGGTGGCTATGAAGCCCAAAGGCCCAATATAAACCCTAGCCACTCTTCTTTATAGGATGAGGCGGCTAGGTATGGTTTATTATAATCTCACAGGGTTTTTATTAGCTGCTTCTTGGTTGAGTAGGACCCAACCTTGCTAGGGTCCTATCAGTTTGTGCTATGAGTTCAAGCATTAGGCTTAGAAGAGCGGACATTGTGCCAAGAAGATCAAAGTTGTGGAGGTCAACATGCTGATTGGGCAAAAGGCCACAAAAGAGGATGATACGCTGAATGATTGGACAAAGCACCGATAAACCAATGACTTGTCGGACAACATGTGTTTAATGCTTTGTAATAATTGTCTAGATCGAAGTAGTTTTAAGTTGTAATTGGGTTAGAATCAGGTCAACTCAATTAGGGGCCAATTGGACCTATGTTGGGGCTGTTTTGAGCTAAGAGAAATGTCCATTCAGTGACCCAAAAGTTGGGTAAGGCAGTGGCACCACCGGTCTAGGTGGTGGCACCGCTAGAGGCTCAGTCTCCAAGACACAGTCTTCAAGACTGTGTTAGGCAGTAGTACCGCCAGTTTGGGCGGTGGTACTGCCCAGACATAGTCTCCTAGACTATGTCAAGTAGTGGTATCGCTAGATTGGGTGGTGGTACCGCCTAGTGTCAGTGCTGCAAGTGTTGGTACCACCCAACACAGGCAGTGGTATCGCTAGTACCCTAAAAACCCGGGATGAGACCTTTTTTGCTCCATTTTTGAAGCTATTTAGGGTCTATAAATACCCTAGCTATTACTGCATGGAGAAGCACGAATTAGAGCAGAAAGGGGTTGTTATTCTGGGTCGTAAAATTGCTAAGTGTCCTCCTCCTCCCTTTCTAGTTTTAAGATCATTCAAGAGAGGTGTGAGGCTTGTAAAGGTTTTCTTCTAACTCATGAAAATAAGAAAGAGTGTAAAAGGGTAGTTGATCTTCGCCCATTGAAGGAAGATCGGTAGTGGAAGCCGGTTGCCTCAAGTGAAGAGGGATTGATAGTCGATGTAGGTCACGACGACCGAACCACTATAAATTGGTTTATATTTCTGTTTTGCTATATACTTTTATTACAAACTGCTTTACTTCCTCATTACTTTAGTTGCACACTCTTATGAATATTTTTAAAGTTAAACACTCCTTGATATGATTTTATCGTATGAAGATTTTGACTTGACGTAATTTTTACGTACACACTAACAGTTGGTATTAGAGACAATTTTTCTCATTTGGTTTAACACTTATGAGAAATAGCTTTTATCGGATTTCAAGATGGTCACTCTATCATTCACCCTCCTATGTTCAATGGGACGGACTACACTTATTGGAAAACTCGGATGAGAGTTTTCTTATTTTCTTTGAACTTTGATTTATGAAATATTTTCGAGATGTGGTTTGAAAAGTCTTCTAATTCATGAACGAATGGAATGATTTAGAGAAGAAACTTTTTCTTTGAAATGCTAAGCGATGAACCTTAGTTTTGTGCTCTAGATAAAAATTAATTTAATCAAGTTTCTATTTGCGAAACTGCACATGATATTTGGCATACTCTTGAAAGTCACACATGAATGTACTAGTAGAGGTAAAGATTCTAAGATAAATCTTTTGATGCAGGAGTTGTTTCATATAAAACCAAGCAAAACCAGTGGAGACATGTACAACCATTTTACAGATGTTATCAATAGTTTAAAAACTCTTGCAAATATTTTTTGAATCTTAAACTTATTAATAAAGTTTCTGATCTCTTTCTAAAATTGGGATTCGAAAGTAACTGCAATACAAAAGACAAAAGACTTAAACAAGTTTCCACTTGAGTACTTATTGAGTCTTTAATGACCTACAAAATAACCTTTATAACACATGATGAAACTTGAGAACAACCTTCCAAAGAACAAGAAGGATTTTGCACTTATAACAAAAGAAGACCACTCAAGCAAAATCTCAAGTGATGATGAACTTGAGAACAACCTTCCAAAGAACAAGAAGGATTTTGCACTTATAACAAAAGAAGACCACTCAAGCAAAATCTCAAGTGATGATGAACTTGAGAACAACCTTCCAAAGAACAAGAAGGATTTTGCACTTATAACAAAAGAAGACCACTCAAGCAAAATCTCAAGTGATGATGAACTTGAGAACAACCTTCCAAAGAACAAGAAGGATTTTGCACTTATAACAAAAGAAGACCACTCAAGCAAAATCTCAAGTGATGATGAACTTGAGAACAACCTTCCAAAGAACAAGAAGGATTTTGCACTTATAACAAAAGAAGACCACTCAAGCAAAATCTCAAGTGATGATGAACTTGAGAACAACCTTCCAAAGAACAAGAAGGATTTTGCACTTATAACAAAAGAAGACCACTCAAGCAAAATCTCAAGTGATGATGAACTTGAGAACAACCTTCCAAAGAACAAGAAGGATTTTGCACTTATAACAAAAGAAGACCACTCAAGCAAAATCTCAAGTGATGATGAACTTGAGAACAACCTTCCAAAGAACAAGAAGGATTTTGCACTTATAACAAAAGAAGACCACTCAAGCAAAATCTCAAGTGATGATGAACTTGAGAACAACCTTCCAAAGAACAAGAAGGATTTTGCACTTATAACAAAAGAAGACCACTCAAGCAAAATCTCAAGTGATGATGAACTTGAGAACAACCTTCCAAAGAACAAGAAGGATTTTGCACTTATAACAAAAGAAGACCACTCAAGCAAAATCTCAAGTGATGATGAACTTGAGAACAACCTTCCAAAGAACAAGAAGGATTTTGCACTTATAACAAAAGAAGACCACTCAAGCAAAATCTCAAGTGATGATGAACTTGAGAACAACCTTCCAAAGAACAAGAAGGATTTTGCACTTATACTCTTGAAATCACATCAGAATTACTTAGTAGAGGGTAAGATCTAATGATAAAATCTTTGAGCATAATTTTGGAGTTGTTTATAAAAAACAAAGCCAAAACATTGGAGAAATGTACAAAACATTTTACAGATTGTTCTCACAAGTTTAAAAACTATGAAAAATATTTTGATCTTAAAATTCATAATAAATTTCTTATCTCTTTCTTAAACTTGGGATTCGAAAGTAAACTGCACACTACAAAGACAAAGAACTTAAACAAGTTTCCACTGATAGTACTTATTGAGTCTTTAATGACCTACAAAATACCTTTATAACACTGCTGCAACGTGAGAAAAACCTTCCAAAGAACAAGAAGGATTTTGCACTTATAACAAAAGAAGACCACTCAAGCAAAATCTCAAGTGATGATGAACTTGATCTCCTAACAACAAAGTTTAAAAAGTTCATAAAACAAGAATCAAAAAATAAAAATAAACTTAAAAAGAAGAGGTTGTCAAAGAAGAAGATACTCAAGGCGACTTGGGACAAATCGAGTACCTCCGAAGATAAGGAGCAAACCAACAAAGACAAAGTGGTGAACTATGCTTTGGTGGCTCTCGATGATGAGGTAAATGACTCACTCGAAACCTCTTTACCTTACAATGAAATTACTTGAGTTGTTTGATGATTTTAAATTAGTTAGTAAGAAATAAAAAAACATATAAAAAATTCATGCTTCTCTTTCTAGTGATTTTGAAAAAATGTTCATGACAATTGCATATTTTATGATAAAGGAACAAAATGTTAGATTTAAATATAATGCTTATATACCTAATAAGATTAATCTTATGTATAAGAAGCAATTATGTATATCTTTATGATTTTCGTATTGCTTTTCGATTTTAAATAATGATGCATAGCTTTTGTATGGAAGACTAATATAAAGTCAATCACACATCTTGAAACTAAAGAATCTTAGCTATTTTTAATCACATAGGAATCAATGTATATTGTTTTCAATGAATTTTTCAAATGCAAGAAAAGTGATTTTGATGATGAGTTTCGAGTTGACAAATTGAATTTGAATGAAAATTTTCCAACTGAATGATGAACCTTCTTTTGATTTCTCTACTTGAGATATCTTTTATGAGAATCAAAATCTTTTTTATCTTTGATGATTTTTTCTTACCATTTACTAAAGACGAGACTTATGCAAACAAACTATGACCTTGATAATGGTTTGTAATTTGAAATTGTGCTTGTTATACCTTGAAAACTTGAAACCATGTTTTGGTATTATGCATAAGGATTTGAAATAATGATGATTTGAAATTTTATGTTTTGGAATTATGTGTTACACTTTTGATCTTGATGATTTTTGCGATAAATCTTATTTTTCCATTTTAAATGATGATGCATGTTTTGATTTGACATAAAAACTTGGGCATGCTTGTATGAAATCAAATCACTTAAATTGAAATAAAAAGGGGAGAATGCATTTTCTTGAAAATTTCTCAATCTTTATCTTATCGAGTTTTCATCTTAGAGATCCTTAGTGATGAATATATTTATATTTTGAATCTCTTGAACTATGAAAGTCATTTTGATGATTTAATGATTTGAATTTGAATGAGTTATTATCCAAATCATGATCTAGATTTCTTGATATGTATAACTTGAGAATTTTTTTTTTATGAATCAAGATCTCTTTTTATTTGTTCTCATATAATTTTCTCTTTTTACTAAAGAGGACACTTATCAAAATGAGTTATGATTTTTTTTTATATGCACAACTTGAGATTTATTTCATAAGACTCCCTTATATTCATAAATTATATTCCTCATCACAAATTAATTTTTCTTGATATCTTTCATATGATGACTTGAATATTTAAACATTGTGTTATTCCCCTCTTTTTATCAATGACAAAGGGCGAGAAAGAATTGCTAGTATACAAATCTCAAAAGACAACCAAAATTTGCTAGCTTGTACAATTCAAGAAGAAGCAAATCATACTAGCTTGCACATCACAAAGAAAAGCAAAATTGCTAGCATGCATGTTCTAAATGATGTAAAATTTGCTAGCTTACATGTTCTAAAATGATGTAAAACTTGCTAAATTTATAAACTTGCAAATTACCAAAGGAAGAAAAAATTGCTAACTTGCAATCTCAAGCAAAAGTACTATCTTGCCCATCTCAAAAAGCAAAACTTGCAACTTGCACATTGCAAAAGGAAGCAAGAATTGCTAGCTTGCACACTTCAATAAGAGGCAAAAATTACTATTTTGCATATCTTTAAAACTTGCTAGGCTTGCATGTTTTATAATGAAGTAGAACTTGCATGTTTCAAAAATTGCTAGTTGCACTTCTCCTTTTTGTTGATGACAAAGGGGGAGAAGATATGACGGTGATCATGCATGGTAGGATGTAACGTACTTTGATACCATGATGATTTGAAATATTTATGTTTTAGAATGATGTATGCAATACTCATGATTTTATTATGATAATATATATGATGTATTGCATATGATGTGATTAAAATTGTTTCAACTTGGACTAAAAGGTCATCATTTATTTGAATGATGCTTTATATTAATATGGCATATTGATAGGGGGAGTTTAATTTAAACTTCGTCATCAATTGGTTGTCATCATCAAAAAGGGGGAGATTGTTGAATCTCGAATTTTGATGATGAAACCAATTGATGGAGTTTATGATCTAATTTATGTTTTGAGTCACGCAGGACTAGCTTCAATCATGAAGAGACAATTAAAGTAAGAAGAATCAATGTTGGGTTGTAGTCGAACATGTCTGAAGATTGGATGTCGAGCTAGAGGATTGGTCGATGTGTCGACAGAAGGCTTCGTGTCATGAGTTGAGGCATTAGGCCTAGAAGAACGGACATTGCACTAAGGAGATCGAAGTTGCGGAGGTCAACATGCTGATCGAACAAAAGGTCGCAAAAGAAGAAGATGGCCAAAGGATTGGACGAAGCGCCAATGAACCAATGACATGCCAGACAATATATGATTAATGCTTTATAATAATTGTCTAGATCAAAGTAGTTTTAAGTTGTAATTAGGTTGGAATTAGACCAACTCAATTAGAGGCCAATTGGGCCTATGTTGGGGCTATTTTGGGCTAAGAGAAAGGCCCATTCAATGACCCAAAAGTTGGGTCAGGTAGTGGCACCGCCAATCTAGGCAGTGGCACCACCAAAGGCTCAATCTCCAAGACACAGTCTCTAAGACTGTATTAGGCGTTAGTACCGCTAGATTGGGCGGTGGTACCACCCAGTGTTAGGCGATGGTACCGCCAATCTTAGGCGGTAGTACTGCCCAATGTCAGGCAGTGGTACTGCCCAAACATAGTCTCCTAGACTGTGTCAGGCAGTGGTATCGCCTAGTGTCAGTACTGTAGGTGGTGGTACAGCCCAACATAGGTGGTGGTACTGCTAGTACCCCGGAAACCTAGGATGAGACCTTTTTTTGCTCTATTTTTTAAGTCATCTGGGGTCTATAAATACCCCAGCTATTCTTGCATGGAGAAGCATGAATTAGACCAGAAAGGGGTTGTTATTATGGGTTGTAAAATTACTAAGTGTCCTCCTCCTCCATTTCTAGTTTTAAGATCATTTAAGAGATGTGTGAGGCTCGTAAGGGTTATCTCCTAAACCCGTGAAAAGGAGAAATAGTATCAAAGGGTAGTTGATCTTTACCCATTAAAGAAAGATCAGTAGTGCAAGCCGGTGGCCTCGAGTGAAGAGAGATCGAGAGTGGATGTAGGTCATGACGACCGAACCATTATAAATCAGTTTGTATTTCTCTTTTGCTATTTACCTTTATTGTAAAGTGCTTTACTTTTTGATTACTTTAGCTGCACACTCTTATGAACATTTTTAAAGTTAAACACTCCTTGATATGGTTTTATCATACGAAGATTTTTGACTCGATGTAATTTTTACATATGCACTAATTCACTCACCCCCCCCCCCTCCCCTCTTAGTACTTACTTAATCATAACATATCTCATATTCGAACATCTACTCATTGCAATGCCTACCATATGTTACGACCCTCTAGGCCCAATATCGAGCTGGTCGTGAGTCATACCTGTCAAAACTCCTATCTCAATGAATTATTTTCATAATAGGTCACTCGACTCATCGATTGCGGACATACTAGGCCACTACGTCGTAGTCCCCAGACAATAGAAGGGAATCCAATCCTTTGGATATATTTGTCCTCGGTTATCGTATACCTATAGTCTCTCATCCATCTAATATCCCATGATCATATACCGGGCACGGTATTGTTAGACTCAAGTCTAAGGACCAAGTACACCACTGGGACAATGGAATCATTGTTTGACAATGAGGTATCATTAACCATCCATAATTTAGTAAGCGGATCAATTAATTACCTCATTCTCCAATGAGCACCTGCACTATAGCCCTAGTGTCCTCACACGAGCAGCTATGAGACTAGTTGCCTCCATCATATGGATGAGTATACAACACACTCTAACCGAGTTATAGGATTAACCCTTAATCCTAACCCAAATTATATGCAAACTATGAAATTAAGACATAGCCCTAAGCAAATTTTTAACTGGCAACGTCGAGTTTTCCTTTTGGCGAACTTCCAATGGACTTCCGATACACCCTCGGATTTCTTCCAATAGACTCCCAGTAGGCTCCTAGTCTTATGGCGAGTTCAGCGAGTCTTTGGCAAGTAACCAAACCTTCTTGATGATCTCCACGAACCTCCGATGATATTTCGATGGAATTTTGAAAACTTCGACAAGTCCCTGATTCTTTCTTGGTTGGTTCCGATAGCACTTCTAATGATTCTTTGGACTTTTGGCGAACTCTCGAACACCCATCGAACTTGACTCCGGTAAACTTGCTTTATGTCTTTAAGCTATCATAGTTAATCCTACACACTTAACTGAATAATATGGATTAGATCAATTAACCCATCAATTGACTTCATCATCAAAATCCGAGATTCAACAATCTCCCCCTTTTTGATGATGACAGTCAATTGAAGATGGAGTTAATCATAACTCCCCCTATCTATATGCCATATTATGAGAAGATAAAAACACTTAAATTCAATCTCTTCGAATTCAAAACTAAACCAATATGTTCTATCCGTTGAACTTATCGTTATTCTTAATAAGCATGAGCAAATATGAACTTTGTATTTCTCATAATTTCAAGGCATGAAAATTATTTTCAAGCCGAATGATAAAAGACAATTATCGTTTCGATAAGAAATAATAATAATTTGAAATTTCAACATGGATCTCATGATATAAATGCAAGGCATGATTTCATATGATCATGAGATGATTGCTTATCATTTATAAAAAAAATGATAAATATGATATGACAACCAATCTAAAAACTTTCATATGCCATATACTCAAAAAGTTTTGCGATGCTTTTAAGGAATATAACACATATAAGATATTTTTCATTGCATTATACAACATATAAGCTATTGCAATAAGTTACATATAAGTTATGCTAATTTCATATTTGCACAAGTCATCAATCTTTTGCACATTCTTCTCCCCTTTCGTCATCAACAAAAAGGAGATGAGATTTCAAACATAAAACTCGTGATCGTTGAAGCCATTCATAAAATCATCTTATAAGAAAAAAATCTTAAAAAGAAGATGGCAAAATTGACAAAGCTTCAACTTGGCATTAAGATCAATCATTCAAGGAAGACATCAAATCATCCAAAATAACATGAAAGTGCCATCAAAATGTGGACAAAATTTCAGAAATAAACATCCAACATCATATACTAGGATAATGCAAACGCATGTCAAGGTAGCATAGAGGGTTATAATAATAAGAAACGTTTAACACAACGATTATTCCTTAGGAGGAATTCCAGAGTTCCTATACATGGCATCTATCTTCTGGTTCATCTGTCGTAGTTCTCTCAAAATTTTAACTTGCTGTAATTGGATTTACTCTTGTTGTGATTTGAGTTGCTCTTGTTGTGATTTGATTTAAGATAGGATAGTGTCTTGGATCATGATCTCTTTAAGATGTCATTCAAAATCGAAAAGAAAGAAGTCAAATCCACGAAAACTGAAAAGAGGATAAAATTTTTTTGGAAAATATATAGAATCAATCTTATTCACAAGGACAATTCAACATGCCTAATTTCCTTCTAATAAAGTCAAATTAATCTTCATTTAAGGCTTTTATGAAAATGTTCACTAATTGATGCTTTGTATCAATAAATTCTAGAATGACATTATTATTATTAACATGATGTAATGAAGGTGGTAGGATTTTGGTGAGATCCTCTCACAAAACTAATTCCACTTTTATTTGCGACGTGACTCTTGTTTGCAAGAATCTTGTCCAAGCCTTTGCTACCGACCTTAAACTTGTTTAAGGTCTCTTTAAGTAGCAAATTCTCATTTTGTATTGCTTCTAAGTGTTCACACTTAGAGCATGGAGGAGTTTGAAGACTATCAAGCTTATTTTATAATAAGGTATACTCTTTTTTTAATAGATTGAACTTCTTACTAATAGTTCTACACTCATTAAATAATCCATGAAAAGCGATAGAAAGTTCATCGAAAGATAAATCTTTATTAATTAAATCACATACCTCTCCTCCTAAAGCCATTAGCACAAAGTTTGCCTCCTCTTTGTTGCTAGCTTCTTCATTCTCGGAATCACTTGAGTTGTCCCAAGTTGCTTTTAAAGCTTTCTTCTTCTTTGGTTGCTTTTTCTTGGCTTGGGGACATTCATTTTTAAAGTGCCCCGACTTCTTGCATTCGTAGCATATTACTTGGTCCTTTTTATGTTCAAGTTTATTTTTTATGTTATTTTTAAATTTATTCTTTCTTATAAATTTTTAAAATTTTTGAGTTAAAAGTGCAATGTCATCATTACTGTTCTCTTCACTTGATATTCCTTTCAAGTGATCTTCTTATGTTATAAGTATCATATCCTTCCTGTTCTTTGGAAGGGGGTTCTCGAGCTCTTTATGAGCATAGCACGTCATTTCATAGGTCATTAGAGACTCAATAAATTCTTCGAGAGGAAATGTTTTAAGGTCCTTGGCCTCTTGAATGGTCATAACTTTTGGATCCCAACTCTTTGGAAGGGATCTTAAAATTTTAGTTACTAGTTCAAAGTTAAAAAAACCTTTACCAAGAGCTTTGAGTCCATTGATGACATTTGTGAAACGGGTGTACATGTCTCCGATGGACTCACTTGGTTTCATTCGGAAAAGTTCATAAGAATGCACAAGAATGTTGATTTTGGACTCTTTCACTCGGCTTGTGCCTCTATGAGTGACCTCAAGAGTTCGCCAAATATCAAAAGCTGAATCACAAATCGAAATACGATTAAATTCATTTTTGTCAAGTGCACAAAACAAGGCATTCATAGCCTTTGTGTTTAAAGCAAAAACCTTCTTCTCCGATTCAGCCCATTCACTCATTAGAAGAGAAGATATTTGAAATCCATTTTCAACAATATTCCAAAGCTCAAAATCCATGGAAATAAGGAAGATCCTCATACGAGTCTTCCAATACATATAATCTGACCCATTAAACATAGGCGCACGTGTAATAGAGTGACTCTCTTGTATGCCAGAGTAAGCCATCTCTCTTGGGTATTAAACCAAATATGAGAGTGAGCCTTGCTCTGGGTACTAAGAGGGGGGGGGGTGGGGTGTGAATTAGTGCAGCGGATTAAAACTCATAAGTTTGAAATCGATTTTGTAAATGTGTAGAGATTCCAATTCGATGAAGGATAACTTAGCTAAAATAGCTCAAGTAAAGGTAGTCAAGAGTAGGGAGATGAAAACCAAACAATTTGCAGCTAAGTAGAGAAATGGTTTGGAAAATTAAACACTTACATATTCAAGGAACACCACGATGTATAGTGGTTCGGTCAAATGACCTACATCCACTTTCAAAGCCTTCTTCGATGAGGCTCCCAACTTCCGCTAGCAAATCACTTTGAAGGGGAAGGACCAAATATCCCTCTTACAACCTTCTTACAAGTGGTTCATAGTCTTACAGATTTTTCAAAAGAGAAAGAGGGAGGTGAACACTTAAGCTATTGAAAACAAGACTTTGCTAGAGCTTTTTCTCACTTTCTAACTTCTCAAAAAGGTGTATTCTCTGCTGAGAATTGAGGGGTATTTATAGGCCCCAAGAGGATTAAATTTTGGGCTCCAAATTTGAATTACTTTTGGGTTTCCTGGTGCTGGCAGTGCCATCGCCGGACCTCTTGGGTTCTGGGCGGTGCCACCGCCTGGACAATTCTAGCTCACTGGTTGGGCTCAAGACTTGGCCCAAACCAGTCCAAACTCGGGCCCAATTGGCCCCTAATCGGGTTATTGGATTAACCCTTAATCCTAACCCAAATTATATACAAACTACGAAATTAAGACATAGCCCTAAGCAAATTGTTAACCGACAATGTCGAGTTTCCTTCCGGCGAGCTTTCCGGCGAACTTCTGGCGGACTTTCGATACTCCCTTAGATTTCCTCCGGCGGACTCCTAGTAGGCTCCTGGTCTTGTGGTGAGTTCAATGAGTCTTTGTCAAGTATCTGAACCTTCTTGATGATCTCCGCGAACCTCCGATGATCTTTCCGGCGGACTTCCGAAAACTTCGACAAGTCCTCGATTCTTTCTCGGTTGGTTCTGGCAACACTTTTGACGATTCTTCATATTTTTGATGGACTCTCGAACACCCATCGAACTTGACTTCGGTAAACTTGCTTTATGTCTTCAAGATATCATAGTTAATCCTGCACACTTAACTCAATAATATGGATTAGATCAATTAACCCATCAATTGACTTCAACATGAAAATCCGAGATTCAACAAGTGCTTGTAAGGGTTATCTCCTAAACCTGTGAAAAGGAGAAGAGGGGTGTAAGAAGGAGGTTAATCTTCACCTATTAAAGGAAGATCGATAGTGGATGCCGGTGGCCTCGACAGAAGAGGAATCGACGAAGTGGATATACGTCACGACGACCGAACCACTATAAAAATCTGGTTTGCGTTTCAATTGTGCAATTTACTTTCATAGCAAACTGCCTTTCCTCCTTATTGTGCTTTTACTATGCTCGCATACGCTTTTAAGTTAACACCTTATAAAACGATTTTTCATCGAATACAAATTTAATCGAAACAAATTTGTAAACCGATATTTTTACCGCTGCACTAATTCACCCCCCTCTTAGTGCCGACCCCTTTCCTAACAATTGGTATCAGAGCCTCGTTTTTTTTATTTTGGTTTAATACCCAAATAGAAATGGCTCTTTTCGGCTTTCAAGAGGGTCACTCTCTCATTTGTCCTCCCTTATTTAATGGGACGAACTATACATATTGGAAAACTCAAATGAGAGTTTTCTTGCTTTTGTTGAATCTCGATTTATGTAATCTAATAGAATTTGGTTTTCAAAAATCTTCTACTCCAATGAATGAATGGAATGATTTGGAGAAGAAAACTTTTTCTTTAAATGCGAAAGCTATGAACACTCTGTTTTGTACTTTGAGCAAGAATGAGTTTAATCGTGTTTCTTTATGTGAAACTACACATGAGATTTGGCACACACTAGAAGTAACTCATGAAGGCACGAATATAGTAAAAGAGTCTAAAATAAATCTTTTGATACATGATTTTGAACTTTTTCGAATGAAGCCAAGTGAAACTGTTGTTGACATGTACACCCGTTTCACGGATGTTGTCAATGGTTTAAGAGCTCTTGGTAAATACTTTTTGGATTTTGAACTTATAAACAAAATTTTATGTTCTCTTAGTAAGAGTTGGGATCCGAAAGTAACCGCAATACAAGAGGCAAAAAATCTTAATAATTTTTCACTTGAAGAACTTTTTGGGTCATTACTAACATATGAAATTGCTCACAATGCATAAAACAAACATGAGAACAACCTTCCAAAGAACAGGAAGGATTTTGAACTTAGAACAATCGAAGATCACTCGAGCATAAGCTCAAATGATGGTGAACATGAACTCCTCACTATGAAATTTAAAAAGTTTATGAAATAAAAATTAAATAATAAAAAGAATGGAACTACTTGCTATGAATGCAAGAAGAAGTTGCCAAAAGATGAATCAAGCTCATCCAAAGACGAGGAGAAAATCAACAAAGGAGAGGTGGCAAACTCTACCTTAACGGCTTTCGACGACGAGGTAATCAAAATCCTGTTAGTTTATTCGAAATTACATGATGCTTTTCATGAGTTATTTTTAATTTAGTTTAGAAAAATTATTTCTCTTGAAAATTGCATGTTTAATAATGTAATGAACCTGCAAAAATGAAATTGGATCATGCTAAAAAATAATCATGAAAATTACATGTTTTATGATAAACAAACAAAATGATTTTGATTAAAAATGCCTTATGAATCATGCTTGATGTTTTAATGATGCATAATGACGTAATAAAAATATTAAATGTTTTGTATTATGATTGACAGTTTTATGCATGAGATTTTAAAGTTATACATAATGATTTTTATGATTTATTGATCTTGATGATTTCCATGATGAGATTTACCCTTTCAATTTTAAATCATGATATATAGTTTTCATACGAAAAACTTTAGCATACTTATGTGAGATCAATCACTTAAATGGAAACAACTAAAAAGAGGAAAGCATTTTTTTTGAAAAATTTCTTTTTCTCTATCTTAGTTCTTGTTCACTAAGAGATTGATAAAGTCATTTATGCCATTTTGAATCTCTTGATATTAATTTTGATGATTTTATGTTTCGAAATTGAATGAATTTTTTATATATTTCATGATCTTGATTTTTCGAAATTATAACTTGGGATTTTCTCTTATGTGAATCAAGATCTCTCATTGATTTCTTATGTCTTTTTTTTTACCATTCACTAAAGAGAATATCTCTTTCGGAATCCATGACTTGAATTCTCTTTTGAAGATCTTTTACTATTTGATCTCCTTTGATTCTTCTTGATATATATTAAAAAGATGCATTATTGAAATCATGATCTTGAATTCTCAGAATCAAAACTTGATTTTTTTTTGTGAATCAAGATCCCTCACTTTTTACTCTTGAATGATTTCTTGTAGAAATTATTTATCAATATTAATCATGTATTTTGGTATTTATATGATCTTATCTCTAATGATATGATTTATTTTTATATAATTCCATGATTCATCACCTAATTAATTTTTCTTGATGAGATGAAATGAATGTGATGAATTGAAATTATACATGAAATACAAATGAGAAGTTATGATCATGCATGATATGATATATTGTAATTTGACATTTAGATACCATCATGCTTTGAAATGCTATGCTTTGTTGCTAAAATGATGTATTATGAATGATTGAGTATCATGTATGATATGATGATTGAAATAATGAATGGAATATTATGAATGATGATTTGGAATCATGCATATAATGATGATTTTATATTTTGAAAATATATATGATGATTTGGTATTATGCATATAATATTTCAACTTATGATAATGATGCATGCAATGATGAAAGATTCATGATGAAAAAAAAATTGCTTTAGACATCTATGACTTGATTTTTCATCTTTGATATTTACCTTTATCATGCTTTGAAAATTGTTGTAAAGGGAAAAAGAGATACAAAATTTTATTCTTCCCTTCTATTTGACAATGACATAGGGGGAGCAAATTTTGTTAGAATTGCTATCTTGTAATCTAAAGAGAAGCAAAGAGTTGCTATCTCAAAAGAAAAAGTGCTATCTTGCCTATCTCAAGAAGCAAAACATGCTAAACTTGCAAATATAGCAAAATTTACAAACTTGTAAAACTCAAATTTTTGCTAGCTTGCATTATGATAAAACTGAAAATTATGTTTATTATGCAATGAGTTGAATTGTATATCTAAAAACTTGATGCTTGGATGATGCACTTCTCCTTTTTGTTGATGACAAAAGGGGAGAAGTATGATGTTATGCATAAGTTTATGATAACATGTCACTTGGATTTTTGAATCCAAGAGTTTCTATCAATATGGCGTATTGATAGGGGGAGTTTGTTTAAACTCCGGGAGTTAAGATTAACTCCGTCATCAATTGGTTGTCATCATTAAAAAGGGGGAGATTGTTGAATCTCGGATTTTGATGATGAAACCAATTGATAAGTGTTTATGATTTGATCTATATTTGTAGTGACACAGGATGTTTCGATCAGGATGAGACAATTAAAGCAGGAAGAATCATGTTGGGCCGGAGGATCATGTTAGAAGATTGAACGTTGAACCAGAGGATCGGTCGACGTATCGATAAAAGGCTTTGGGCCATGGATTCAAGCATCGAGCCAAGAAGAGTGGATATTGTGCCAAGGATATCGGAGTTGCGGAGTCAATTGGCTGATTGGGCAATAAGCCACAAGAGAGGACGATGGGCCGAAGCCTCGGATGAAGCGTCGAGGGACCAATGACATGCCGGACAACATGATTCATGCTTAGATTAATTGTCTAGATCGAAGTGTGTTTTAACATGTGCAGGATTAACTATGATAGCAAGGCATAAAGCAAAATGAAGTCCAAAAAGGTGTTCATCGTCGTACGAAGATTGGTGCGCAAAAATCCACAAAACAAACTGCTTATAGAATAGATTATGTTACCTAGGGAGATTGTATATCCTTGTTTCCTTGCAGATCTCTAGGAGAGGATGAAGGAGGTCAAGCGTCCTCCTCTCTAGTGGTGATCCACACAGCAGGGCTGCGACGACGCTCCTCAAAACTCCAGGCTTGCTCTAAGGTGGAGAGGGGGAGGAGAATAAGAGAGGCAAACAAAGGCTCTAGCCTATGAGGCTCTGAATCCCTCCTATTTACAATGGCCCCATATCAAACCCTAATGGATCCTCCCCTAGTGGGTATTGGATCTGTATCCAATTACCCAAGCCTTTTAGATTAGTGGATCTTTATCTAATAATCTCTCATGGGCTCTTATTGGATCTCATCCATGGGATCCAATAATTCAGGGGCTTATTGGATATCCAATAAGATAGAGGCTCCGGTGGATATCTCATATCCGAACCTCTACTCATCGCAATGCCTACCATATATGTGTGACCCTCTAGGCTCAATATCGAGCTGGCCATGAGTCATAGCTGTTAGAACTCCTTCTGGCTCAGTGAATTATTATCTCTGTAATAATTCACTCGACTCATCGAATACAGACGTACTAGGCCACCACGCCGTAGTCCCCAAACGATACAGGGGAATTCAATCCATTGGATTGTCTGTCCTCAATTACCATGTACCTACAGTCTCTCATCCATCTATTATCCCACAGACCGTATATCGGGCATGGTGCTGTCAGACCCATATGGTTTCTACTCGAGTCTCGCTCTAATCGGATTCTCCCAAAGAACTCTTTCTCTCTCAACCTGAATGACCCTGGCCAAGGATTTGTCTGAGCAAGAACACATGAGATATTCCTCTCATGGCGTCGAGAGTGGATGATCCTCTATCGACACTCAATAGCCCTCGTAAGATCGACTGCCACTCCCAATGACCAACTATACTAGATCTGTGACATCCAATCCTATATGGTATCAAAGAGTGGAGCACTCATACAGGACATCCTTGGTGTCTCAAGTCTAAGGACCAGATACAACACTAGGACCACGGAATCGTTGTCTAGCAATTAGGCATCATCAACCATCCAGTATTCCGTAAGCGGATTAATCAGTGAACTCATTCTCCAATGAGCACCTGTATTGTATCCCTAGTGTCCCCACACGAGCAACTATGAGACCAGCTGCATCCATCATATGGACGGGTATACAGCACACTAGTATGTCCGGTTATCACGATGTCCCTCTCGAGTAACCTATGACCGGGATTATTTAGGATCTGTGTTTAAAGGTGAATCGGTCTCATTATCATGATCTCATCACGATCCGATTCTCATTGCACGGATCCAAGGACATCATAATATATATATGTATATATGCAATAGACAATATAAAATGATAAATGCCAAAATATAATAAACAAAAAGATTCCGTGTCAAGTCACATGTGCCATCATTCACGTGATTTGCTTGCTAGGAACCTATGACTAACAATCTCTCACTTGACCTAAAGTCAATCACCTATGTGTCTAATCCCCATCAGACTCCTGTGATGCTCAAAGACAATATGAGACAATGGCTTTGTTAGTGGATCAACAATGTTATCTTCGGATGGAACTCTTTCCACTACTACATCTCCTCGGGTCATGATCTCTATAATAAGCTGGAACCTCCTTAGAACACTTCTGATTAGACCCGGGTTCCCTTATTTAAGTAATCACCTTGTAATTGTCACAATATAAGAAATCAGTGATAAGACCCTACAGTCTTATCGTAAAAAAGAAGAAGAGAAAGGGATGATCACTTCGAGGGGATCGACCTCCTTGATCGCTTCGAGGGGATCGACCCTCCTTGATCGCTTCGAGGGGATCGGCCTCCTACGGTTTGTCAAAAGACAGAATAGTATTTTTCATTGATGCGAAAAGAAGCAGTTACATCCCTATTTATAGAGTTCCGACTTTAGTTAAAATAAACAGACTTAATAAATACGCAAAAATAAAAGGAAAATTAAAAGGTTCCTAACAATCCTGCCTCCTACAATTCAACCTTGCCCTCAAGGCTGAGCAGCATCAAATTCTGGAAACTTCTCCTTTAGCATGCTGTAGGACTCCTAAGTGGCATCTTCCCTTGGTAAGTTGGCCCATTGCACTAGCACTTCAGTTACAGGATGTCTGCGGTACATTACAACTCATCGATCAAGTATGGCTTGTGGTTGAGCTTGAACTTCCCCAGTAGTAGTAGTGTCCGGCAAATGGCACTGCACTAGTACATCTTCACCCAATTTCCTTTTAAGGCATGCAACATGAAAGACTGGATGTATTTTAGAACTAGCAGGCAAATCCAAGCGGTAGGCCACTGGTCCAATGCGTTCTAATACCTTATAAGGCCCAAAAAACCGAGGAGATAGCTTCATAGAAGATCGGACCTTTATGGAAGTTTGCTTGTAGGGTTGAAGACGAAGGAAAACCCAATCACCCATAGTAAATTCTCGTTCACTTCGGTGTTTATCAGCTTGTTGTTTCATTCTTGCTTGTGCGACTGTGAGGTTATCCTTTAACAGCTGAATAATCTTATTTCTATCGATCAATTCCTTATCCACTTGATTAACTTTAGAAGAACCGGGTACATACTTTGTAATTGTAGGTGGGGGTTGGCCATAAACTGCTTCAAATGGAGTCATTTTAATAGAAGAATGGTAAGAGGTATTATACCACCACTCTGCCCAGGGAAGCAATTTGACCCATTCCTTCGGCTTGTCGCTAGTAAAGCATCGGAGGTAATTTTCTAGGCACCTGTTTACCACTTCAGTTTGCCCATCTATTTGTGGATGATAAGCAGTGATCATATTCAGCTGAGTACCTTGTAAACGAAAAAGTTCTGTCCAGAAGGAGCTAGTAAAAATCTTGTCTCTGTCACTAACAATAGAACGGGGACTCCCATGCAATTTAGCTATGTTTTCCACAAAAATATGAGCAACACTTGTAGCAGTATAAGGATGTCGTAAAGCACAGAAATGAGCATACTTTGTAAGTCTATCCACGACTACAAGTATAGTACTCTTTCCTTGAGATGATGGGAGACTGTCAATGAAATCCATAGATATATCGGTCCAAGTAGCATCAGGAATAGGAAGGGGCTGTAGTAAGCCTACTGTCTCACTTTTGTGACGTTGGCAAGCATCACATTCAGTAACAAATTTCTTAATAAAATTTTTCATACCTTTCCAGTAAAAAAGTTGTCGAACTCGCTTATAAGTGCGGAGAAATCCCGAGTGACCAACAACTGGTGATGAATGAAACTCCTTCAGAATTATTACCTGGCAAGGAGAATGTGGGGCAACCACTATTCGGCCTTTATAGCGCAAGTCCACCGAATCCCAACCACTATTCTTCTAATTTTTTAACGATGTTTTGGATCTCAGGATTATTTGACCATTCCCTTCTGATAACTTCCAAAGTCTCGCAAATAGGAATAGAAATAGCTACTAGTTCAGCTTGTTCTGGAAGGCGTGAGAGGGCATCTACTACTAAATTCTCACTCCCCTTTTTATAAACAATCTCATAATCGAATCCCAGTAGCTTTGTGACCCATTTCTGCTACTCTGGAGAAGAAATCTTTTGCTCTAGAAAATATTTGAGGCTTTTGTGATCAGTGCATATTTGAAACCGTCGACCAATTAGGTAGGGCCTCCATTTTGTGACTGCATGTATTATGGCTCGCATCTCCTTGTCATAAATAGATGAACTCAAATGGGAAGGGGAAAGAGCCTTACTAGCATAAGCGATAGGCCGACCTTCCTGCATTAATACAGCCCCTATTCCAGCTCCAGAAGCATCAGATTCAATCACAAACATCTTATTAAAATCGGGTAGAGCAAGCACAGGTGTAGTAGTCATTATAGTTTTCAAGGTTTGAAATGCATGAGTTGCCTCTTCTGACCATCTGAATGCATTTTTCTTTAGAAGTGACGTCAAGGGGGCACTAATTTTGCCATAATTCTTCACAAACTTTCGATAATAGCATGTTAGTCCCAAGAACCCCCTTAAGGCTTTGATTGACTTTGGAATTGGCCAATCTGTCATCACTTGGATTTTTGAAGGATCAACTGCAACACCCCTTTGAGATATGATATGGCCAAGGTACTCAACCTCAGGTTGCCCAAAACTGCATTTGGATCTCTTGACAAAAAGACCATGCTCATGAAGAATATTAAAGACAATTTGTAAATGTAATAAATGACTTTCTAGGGAATGATTGTATATTAAAATATCATCAAAGAAAACCAAAACAAACTTACGGAGATGAGCCCGAAATATGTCATTCATTAAACTCTGGAAGGTAGAGGGCGCATTGGTTAACCCAAAAGGCATTACTAGAAACTCATAATGGCCATTATGTGTCCTGAAGGCAGTTTTCTGAACATCCCTTTCATGTACTCTGATTTGATGATAACCCGATCGTAGGTCCAATTTAGTGAAGACCTGAGCTCCTCCCAATTCGTCCAACAGTTCATCCACTATCGGAATAGGATATTTATCCTTCACTGTAATGTTGTTAAGTGCACGATAGTCGACACACATCCGCCATGAGCCATCCTTCTTTCTGACTAGTAAGACTGGGGAAGAATATGGGCTAACACTAGCTCGTATAACTCCTGTTTTGAGCATCTCTGTGACAATCCTCTCTATCTCTGCCTTTTGGAAATATGGATATCTATAGGGTCGGACATTGGTTGGTGCCTTCTCGGGTATCAATGGGATTCGATGATCATGACATCTAAGAGGTGGAAGTCCGTGTGGCTCTGCAAATATATCTGCAAACTCGGCTAGCAAGGATTCAATATTTCTAGCCGGAATGTTCAATGTCATTTCCTTTTCAATGGTATGCAATTGCACCAAAAATCCAGTGTGTGTCTTCCGAAGGACCCGCTCCATCTGATGGCTAGTGATAGTTGTAACTTTACCTCCACGTCTTCCTTGGAGAGTCACCTGTCTTCCATTAATAAAGAACTTCATAATCAGTTTAGAAAAATTCCAGGAGACATCACCTAGGGTTGATAGCCATTCAATTCCGAGCACCACTTCATAGTCTTCCAAGGGCAATAAAAAGAAATCCACAAATAATTCTTGGCCTTGCAACATTAGTTTTATCTTTGAGCACTTGCTGTCACAGGTTAAAATCCGTCCATCGGCTACCTTGACTTCAAATTTGTCACAACATTCGATATGGTAAGCTAATCGGGCTACAACTTTCCTATCCATAAAATTATTGGTGCTACCTGTATCAATTAAAACAGTGACAGACTGGTGTTTCAAAGTTCCCCTAATTTTCATGGTTTGTGGATTAGAGTAGCCAGCCAATGCATGTATTGTATGTGTGACGGCTTCAACATCATCATTAGTTTCCACTTCTTCATGATCGGAATCCGATACTTCTACTTCTGGTTCCTCCTCGATCGGTTCAATCATCAAAAGCCTTCCTTGTTCGCATCGATGCTCCTTACTCCACTTTTCATCGCAATGCCAGCACAAACCCTTTGCTAACCTTTCTTTGAGTTCTTCTCGAGTTAGTCTGCTAGTGTTATGGTTTCGACTAGGAGTAGATGAGGTAGGTTGCCTGCTAATCACTTGTTTATTGGCGCCTTTGTTTCGACGATATTCCACACCAATTTTTTCTTCATGTAGGCATGCAAATGAAATCGCAGCCATCATAGTGCGGGGTTGACGAGCCTTAACCTCGCATCGGATCTCGGGAATAAGCCCTTCAATAAATGTACCCAGAAGTTGTCGTTCTGACCAATCTCTAGCTTGGTTGGACAATCGTTCAAATCTACTTTGATATTCCAAGACTGTAGAAGTCATCCAAATTTTAGCGAGTTGGCCATCAACATTCTCATATTCGGATGGTCCAAAGCGAACAAGAAGCCCTCTTTTAAACTGTTCCTAAGAAGGAATTCCGTGGCAAGTTTTGTACCAATCATACCACTGGATTGCATCTCCATCAAGCTGGATTGAGGCTACTTCCACCTTGGATTCTTCTGGGGTTCTGTGAAAACGAAAAAAAATTTTCGCCCTAGAGATCCAACTGGTCGGATCCCCATCTTCCCATTGTGGAAATTCTACCCTGATGCGTGGGTAGTATGTGTCACCATCCTGGGGCCCTTTTCCTATATCTCTCGATCTATTTAGCGGAGAACTTGAGCTCCCATCTTGTTGAAACCCGCTAAAGTGCTCCAACAAACTCTTTTTGAAATCATTAAGAGTTTCTTGTAGCCGATTTTCAATTCTGGTTTCCAACGTTTCCATTTGTGCCTTCACTGAGTTATCGGCAGCCATTGTATACGATTGCAAATTGGTAATCCCCAGTTCTTGTTTCTGATGTCTAGTCAAGGGCATCTGCATAGTAGCTGGGCAGTAGCAGCGACGGTGGCAACAGTCGACAGCAGTAAAGCAATAAGGAACCCACGGTGGAGCGGCGTGGTTGAGAACAAGGGCAGAGCAAGGTGAACTGCCTGTGCTCTGTTTCGGTTATAGAGGATGCAGAGCAAGGTGGAGTGGCGGCTGGGAGGTGAGCGGCGATCGTCGCACGGTGGCCCGCAGCGGTGATGGGTCGGTTGGGCGGCGACGGCGCTCGAGGGAAAGAGGAGTGCTGGAGGCGCGGCTGGTGGAGGCGCGGCTGGAAACAAGGGCAGCAGCGGTGAGTTGCCCTGTTTCGGTCGCCGTGAGGAGGGGGGCAACCGGCGGCTGCGGCTGCGACCCGGGGGGGCATGGTGGCAGGGAATTTAGGGCAGCGTCGCCGATGAAGGGGTGGTCCGCTGGCAGGGAGACGGCGCCAGTGGTCCTTCTGGCTCGAGCGAGATGGGGAAGCGAGAAGGAGAGGTCGCCGGCTGGGGGCAGCGATGGTGTTGGTCGATCGACCGGGAATCAACGCCGGCGGTGGAAAGGAGGCAGCAAGGGAGGGCGCGGCCTGCTGGAGAGCAGGGGCAGCGGTGGGGAAGAAGGGAAGCGGGGAACCCTTCCCGGTGGCCGCCGGGGTAACAACCCACTTTCTCTTTTTTTTTTTTTAACGTTGCAGCGAGAACGCCAAGGATCGCTGCTTTGATACTAATTGATAAGACCCTACAGTCTTATCGTAAAAAAGAAGAAGAGAAAGGGATGATCACTTCGAGGGGATCGACCTCCTTGATCGCTTCGAGGGGATCGGCCCTCCTTAATCGCTTCGAGGGGATCGGCCTCCTACGGTTTGTCAAAAGACAGAATAGTATTTTTCATTGATGCGAAAAGAAGCAGTTACATCCCTATTTATAGAGTTCCGACTTTAGTTAAAATAAACAGACTTAATAAATACGCAAAAATAAAAGGAAAATTAAAAGGTTCCTGACAATCAGCTCCTCGCTAGTTGGTCCGACTCCTAGATTTGTGATGAACTTCTTCATTCAGACTCCCTCTTTTGCTGTATCTGCTGCAACAATGTATTCCGCCTCTGTGGTCGAGTCAGCCGTAGTATCTTGCTTGGAACTCTTCTAGCATACTGCTCCTCCATTCAAGGTGTACACATACCTCAAATTCGACTTGCTATCATCGACATCAGACTGAAAACTTGAGTTTGTGTAGCCTTCAACCTTGAGGCTACTACCTCCATATACTAGTAAAAGATCCTTAGTCCTTTCTCAAGTACTTAAGAATACACTTTACTGCTTTCCAGTGCTCCAAGCCTGGATCCGCTTGATACCTGCTCGTGACACTCAGAGCATGCACTATATCAGGCCTAGTACATAGCATGATATATATGATAGACCCTATCGTTGAAGCATAAGATATCATATTTATGTTTGCCCTTCTTTCAAGAGTCTTTGGAGATATACTCCTAGAAAGTGATATCCCATGTCTCATCGTTATGAGACCTCTCTTGGAATTTTCCATGCCAAACCTTTTGACAATAGTTTCTATGTACCTGGATTGGGACAAACCAAGCATCATCTTAAATCTATCTCTATAGATTCGAATCCCCAAGATATAGGATGCTTCCCCCAAGTCCTTCATGGAGAAGTATCTAGATAACTAAGATTTTACTATGAATAGCATTACTACATCATTTTCAATGATCAGTATGTCATCCAAATATAACACCAAGAAGATGATAGTGCTCCCACTTACCTTCCTTTATACACAAGGCTCATCTTCATTTTTAACGAAGTCATAAGATCTGATCGCCTTATCAAATCTTATGTTTCAATTTCAGGAAGGTTACTTCAATCCATAAATGGACCTAAGCAACCTATACACCCTATTTGGGAGTCCTTAAATACAAATCTCTCATGTTGTATCATATACACCTCCTCCTCGAGGTTTCCATTGAAAAACTCGGTTTTCACATCCATCAGTCAGATCTCATAATTAGGAAGTGGGATATCATAATAGTTGATGATTATGAAAGAGATACTTGATTATGAAAGAGATACTATTAAAGAGATTATAATAGAGAAAACCGAGTTTTAGATCTTACATTCAACTCGGTTTTATAATAGTTAATGATTATAATAGAGATACTTGGACATACTTCTTGGTATTTAAAAGTGATTGCTTTAAATATTTTTTAAAATTTTATAAACTAGTTCAAAATAAAAAGGGTTTTATGATTTTTTCTATTCATAGTGATCATGGTGGTGAATTTAAAAACCATAATTTTCAAGATTTTTTTGAGTTAAATGGGTATAACTATAATTTCTCCACTCTAAGAAACCCTCAACAAAATAGAGCTATTTAGAGAAAAAATATGAGTTTCCAAGAAATTATAGTGAATTCTGGGGGCGACATCATATGTGTAACGGAAGAACATAAAACAAAAATTCCTAAATTCCTCATAAATTATGTTTATCGTTATGCGAAGATTTGTGCACAAAATCCATAAAACTAAAAACTACACGTGAGATAGTTGTGTTATCTAGGAAGATCGTATATCCTTGAATCCCTGCAGATCTGTAGGAGAGGATGAAGGAGGTCAAGCGTCCTCCTCTCTAGCGGTGATCCATACAGTAGGGCTACGACGATGCTCCTCAAATCTCCAGGCCTACTATCTAAGGAGAAGGGGAGAGGAGAATAGGTGGTGGCAATTAAAAACCTCTGGCCTATGGGTGTTTGGTTCTCTCTTATTTATAGAGGCTCCCTATCAACTTAACCCTAATGGATCCTGCCCTATTGGGTATTAAATCTCTATCCAACTACCCAAGCCTCTTAGATTGGTGGATCTCTATCCAATAATCTCTCATTGGCTCTTATTGGATCTCATCCATATGATCTAATAATTTAGGGGCTTATTGGATATCCAACAAGATAGGGGGTCCGACGGATATCTCATATCTGAACCTCTACTCGTCGCAACGCCTACCATATATATGTGACCCCCTCTAGGCTCAATATCGAGCTAGTCATGGGTCATACTTGTCAGAACTCCTTCTGGCTCAGTGAATTATTATCTCCATAATAATTCACTTGACTCATCGACTACGGACGTACTAGGCCACTACGTCGTAGTCCCTAGACGATACAGTAGAATCCAATCCTTTGAACCTATCTATCCTCGGTTATCATGTATCTATAGTCCCTCATCCATCTAATACCCGAAAGACCGTATACCGGGCATGGTACTATCAGGCCCATACAATTTCTACTCGAGTCTCGCTCTAATCGGATTCTCCCAAAAAACTCTTTGTCTCTCAATCCGAATGCTCTTGGCTAGGGATTTGTCTGAGCAAGAACACATAGGATATTTCTCTAATGACACGAAGAGTGGATGATCCTCTATCGACACTCAATAGCCCTTGTAAGGTTGGCTGCCACTCCTGATGACCGGTTGTGCTAGATTTGGAACCTCCAAACCTATAAGTTTGGTATCAATAAGTGAAGTACTCATACAGGACATCCTTGGTGTCTCAAGTCTGAGGACCAAATATACCACTGGGATGACAAAATCATTGTCTGACAATAAGAGATTATCAACTATCCAGCATTCTGTCAGTGGATTAATCAGTGAACTTATTCTCCAATGAGCACCTGCACTATATCCCTAGTGTCCCCACACAAGTAGCTATGAGACCGGCTGCATCCTGTTAGGACCGAGTCGACACTAAGAGGGGGGGGGTGAATTAGTGCTTATAAAAAATTACGTCAGTTTGAAACTTCATATGATGAAAAATGATATCAGAAAAATGTTAACTTGAAAACATGTTCGTAAGCATAGTGGAAGTAAGAAATTAGTTTGCAATGAAAATAAAAAGCTCAAAATAACACAAAAAATGTGATAGCGCTCCCACTTAGCTTCTTGTACACATAAGGCTCATCTTTATTCTTAACAAAATCATAAGATCTGATTGCCTCATCAAATCTTATGTTCCAACTTTGGGAAGCTTGCTTGTCCATAAATGGACCTAAGCAACCTACACACCTTATCTGGGCAGTCCTTAGACATGAATCTCTCAAGTTATATCATATACACCTCCTCGAGGTTGTCATTGAGGAACATGATTTTCACGTCAATCTGTTAGATCTCATAATCATAGTGCGCTGCAATAGCCAACAGAATTTGGATGAATTTTAGCATGGCTACATGTGAAAAGGTTTCGTCATAGTCAACACCTTGCCTTTGACGATACTTCTTAGCCACTAGCCTTGCTTTATAGATCTCTATATTTCCATCTACTCCGATCTTTTTTTTTAAGATCCACTTGCAACCAATGGGCACAATACCCTCGGGTGCATCAACTAGGTTCCAAACCTTGTTGGAGTATATGGAATTCATCTCAGAATTCATGGCTTCTTGCCACTTCCTGGAGTCTATACTCGTAATAGCCTCCTCATAGGTCTGAGGATCAATATCCTCAACATTCTCTCCTCTAATATGCCTTATATATCTCTTAGGAGGATGAGATACTCTACCGGACCTATGTAAAGTTGGAACTTGTGTGCTAGGTACATGAACAGACTTGGGCTATGGAATGATGCTTGAGCTAGGTTCTCCAATCTCACTCAACTCTATCATGCTCCTACTATCTCCGCCAAGAATATATTCCTTCTCAAGGAATACCGCTCTCTTGGCTACAGAGACCTTTTGGTTTACGAGATGATAGAAATAATACCCATTAGTTTCCTTAGGGTATCCCATGAATATGCACTGTTCCATCCTAGATTTCAATATATCGGGGTTGTGTCCTTTGATGTGGGCAGGGCAATCCCAAATCTTAACAACCTTAAGATCAGGCTTCTTCCCTTTCCATATCTGATATGGAGTAAACATCATCGACTTAGTTGGAATTATGTTCAAAAGGTAAGCTACGGTCTTTAGGGCGTATCCCTAGAATGAGATGGGGAGGTCAACGAAACTCATCATGGATCGCACCATGTCTAACAGTGTGTGATTCCACCTTTCGGATACACCATTGAGCTAGGATGTACAAGGAGGTGTCCACTGGGACAAAATCTCATGGTCTTTGAGGAACTGAGTAAACTCTATACTCAAATACTGACATTCTTGATCTGATCGAAAATTCTTAATACTCTTTCCAATCCGATTCTTCACTTCATTCTTATACTCCTTGAATTTTTTGAAAGCCTCAGACTTGTACTTCATCAAGTACCCATGTCCATACCTTGAGAAATCATCAGTAAAAGTAATGAAGTAGGAGTAACCACTTATGGTATGAGTTGACATGGAACCACATGTTAGGAAAGCAATTGGCACTAAGAGGGGGGGGTGAATTAGTATAGTGGTAAAAATTATGTTGGTTCAAACACCTTCGTACGATAAAATCTGTTTACGTTGAAAACCGATTTCGAAAATTTAACTTGAAAGCATTTTCGTAAAGATAGCTTGAAAGAGTACGAAAGATGCGTAGTGGATGTAAAGCAAGGAAGGCAGTTTGCAGTTAAGATAAATAGCAAAATAGAAATGTAAATCAATTTACAGTGGTTCGATCGTCGTGACCTACATCCATTCCTCTAATTCCTCTTTCGTCGAGGCCACCGGCATCCACTATCGATCTTCCTTTAATAGGTGAAGATCAACCTCCTTCTTACACCCCTCTTCTCCTTTCATGGGTTTAGGAGACAACCCTTATAAGCACTCACTCCTCTCTTACAGAATAATAAACTTAGAGTGGTGGAGGAAATTTCTCAAGAGATTGCAGTAGCGTTTCTTTACTTTTAAACTCTCTGTGCTTGTGTGTTTTACTTAGGGATGAGAGGGGTATTTATAGGCTTCAAGTGGATTCAAACTTGGAGCCTAAAAACATCTCATCCCGGGTTTCCCGGGTGCAGGCGGTACCATTGCTTGTGCTAGGCGGTACCACCGCCCAGATCGACGGTACCACCGCCTGACACAATCTCGAAGATTGTGCCACGATGGTGAGACTTTTTTGGGCACTATTTGGTCCTCTTATTGAGCCCAACACAGTTCTTACATGGGCCTAGCTAGCCCCTAATTGGGTTGGCCCAAATCAAAGCCCAATTACATGCTAACTACGAAATCCTAAGACATTTGCTAAGCTAAACAAGTCTCTATGTCTATTCTTCCAGCGAACTTCTAGCGAACTTCCGACGATCTCTCGGCAATGTTCCAGCGGACTCTCGGCAAGCTCCTAGACTTCGCAACGATCTTTTTGGCGAGTTTTGATGAGCTTCTTTGGCAAGCTCCGAGACTTCTCAGCTAGTTCCTCCAGAACTTTCGAGGAATGTCCGGACTTCCAACGAACTCTCGAACTCCCAACGTGATCTTGATCTTGACTTCGGGACTTCATTTTGCTTCATGCCTTGTTATCATAGTTAATCCTGCACAAGTAAAATATACTTCAATCTAGATAATTAATACTAAGCATTAATCACGTTGTCCGATCATGTCATTGGTGCATCGACGCTTCATCCGATTCTTCGGCGCATCGTCCTCTCTTGTGGCCTATTGCCCAATCGGCCAGTTAACTCCGCAACTCCGATATCCTTGATGCAATATCCGCTCTGTTAGGATCAGAGCGGCACTAAGAGGGGGGGGTGAATTAGTGCAGCGGTAAAGAACGATAAACTTTCGATGATTTAAACACTTTCGGAAACTTCGTACGATAAAAGCAACGTTTCGTTTGAAACCGTTTCGATTGCGTTTTAACTTGAAGGCATACGTATGAAGGAGACAAAGAAGTAGAGCATCAAAGTGAAGATGGTTTGCAGTAAGATAATAGCAAGAAGTAAATGCAAACCAGAGAAGACGATAGTTTATAGTGGTTCGGTCAATCGTGACCTACATCTACTCCTCCGATTCCTCTTCCGTCGAGGTCACCGGCATCCACTAACGATCTTCCTTAACTAGGCGAAGATCAACCTCCTTCTTACACCCCTCTTATAACCTCTTACAAGTGGTTCACCCTTTTACAAAGATTTCGATGAAAAGAAATGAGGTGAACACTCAAGCTATTGAAAACAAGACTTTTCCTAAAGATTTACTCAACTTCTAGCTTCTCAAAAGGTTATTCTCTCTGCTGAGAATTGAAGGGTATTTATAGGCCTTAAGAGGATTCAAATTTGGACTCCAAAAATTTGAATTCTCTTATGTTCCCGAAGCTAGCGGTGCCACCGCCTGTCAGTGGCGGTGCCACCGCCTGTCAGTTTTGACAGAGTGTACTGGGCGGTGCCACCGCCCAGTCCAGCGGTGCCACCGCCTAGCTCTCGGGTGCTGGGCGGTGCCACCGCCTAGCTCTCGGCCTCTGGGCGGTGCCACCGCCTACACTATTTCAGCTCACTGGTTGGGCTCCAAAATTGGCCCAAACCAGTCCGAACTTAGGCCGAATTGGCCCCTACTTGGGTCATAGGATAAACACCTAATCCTAGCCCTAATTAACGTGCTAACTACAAATTTAAAGACATTTTCTAAGCTATTACAAAGTCCATAAGTCAAGACTTCTTCCGGCGAGCTTTCGGCGAACTTCCGGCGGTCTTCCGATAAACTCTCGGAAACCATTCTGCGGACTCCCGGCAAGCTCCTAGACTTCACGATTTGATCTTGGCGAGTTCCGACGAGCTTCTTCGGCAAGCTCCGATCTTTCTCGGTGAGCTCCATGAACTTCCGACGAACCTTTTGGCGAGCTTCCGAAAAACCCTTCAGCAAGCTCCCTACTCATTCTCGGCTAGTTCCGGCAGCATTCCCGACGAACCTTCGGACTTCCGTCGAACTCTCGAACTCCCAATGAATCCTTCGCGCTTGACTCCGGCACTTTGTTTCGCTTTATGTCTTCATTGTTATCGTAGTTAATCCTGCACACACAAGCCAAAACTCTACTCCGATCTAGACAATTATTACAACGCGAATTGACATTCTGTTGCCCGGCACGTTATTGGTTGGCGCTTCGTCCGATTCTTCAGTGCATCGTCGACTCTTGCGGCTTATTGCCCAATCGGCGGTTGACCTCCGCAACCCCGATATCCTTGGTGCAATTCCGCTCTCCTTGGCCCGATGCCCGACGTCCGAAGCGTTCTACCGTCCAATATCCTAACGTGATCTCCTCCGGCGCAACGTCAATTCCTCCTGCGTCAACTGTCTAATCCTGATCGAGTAGACCTGCATCACTCAAAATGCAGTTAAAACATCTAAGCACAATCAATTAGTTTCATCATCAAAATCCGAGATTCAACAATCTCCCCCTTTTTGATGATGACAACTAATTGATGACTACCGGAGTTAACCTTAACTCCCCGGAGTTTAAAGAAACTCCCCCTATCAATATGCCATTGATAGAACACTTGGATTATCCCAAATCCAAGCAACATTCATCACATGTTATGAAAAAACATTTAAACCATCATGCAAATATATAAAATATTAAATTCAATGCATGAAGTCATCAATATACTTCTCCCCCTATGTCATCAACAAAAAGGAGAAGTAGCTCTAGCTATTTTAAAAGATATTCAAGTTTTTGTAACGTGAAGCTAGATTTTCATCACAACATATAAGCACAAAAGCATAGTAAGATTCTTAAGTTCAATCATGGCAATTCAACACTTGCTTCTTGTGCAAGATTGCACTATGCTTTTCTTTGCATGTTCTAACTAGCAAAAGCTTTCTCTCCTTTATTTTTGTCGAAAGTAGGGAAGAGTACAAGCTAGCCAGCATTTGCCTTGAGCTAGCAATCTTTCTCCCCCTATGTCATTACCGAAAAGGAGAGGAACCAATGATAAATTATAAATTTGCATCAATCAATATTAAAATCATCGCATGATACATACAAAACAAAAATGCAAAGAAATCATGTCATGAAAGACATCAATTGTTAAAAATAGTCTCAAAAATTTAATTTGCGATACATGTGCTCTATTGCATACTACAAAATTTAATTNCACACAAGGCCAAAACTCTACGCCGATCTAGACAATTATTACAACGCGAATTGACATTCTGTTGCCCGGCACGTTATTGGTTGGCGCTTCGTCCGATTCTTCAGTGCATCGTCGACTCTTGCGGCTTATTGCCCAATCGGCGGTTGACCTCCGCAACCCCGATATCCTTGGTGCAATTCCGCTCTCCTTGGCCCGATGCCCGACGTCCGAAGCGTTCTACCGTCCAATATCCTAACGTGATCTCCTCCGGCGCAACGTCAATTCCTCCTGCGTCAACTGTCTAATCCTGATCGAGTAGACCTGCATCACTCAAAATGCAGTTAAAACATCTAAGCACAATCAATTAGTTTCATCATCAAAATCCGAGATTCAACAATCTCCCCCTTTTTTGATGATGACAACTAATTGATTGACTACGGAGTTAACCTTAACTCCCCGGAGTTTAAAGAAACTCCCCCTATCAATATGCCATTGATAGAACACTTGGATTATCCCAAATCCAAGCAACATTCATCACATGTTATGAAAAAACATTTAAACCATCATGCAAATATATAAAATATTAAATTCAATGCATGAAGTCATCAATATACTTCTCCCCCTATGTCATCAACAAAAAGGAGAAGTAGCTCTAGCTATTTTAAAAGATATTCAAGTTTTTGTAACGTGAAGCTAGATTTTCATCACAACATATAAGCACAAAAGCATAGTAAGATTCTTAAGTTCAATCATGGCAATTCAACACTTGCTTCTTGTGCAAGATTGCACTATGCTTTTCTTTGCATGTTCTAACTAGCAAAAGCTTTCTCTCCTTTATTTTTGTCGAAAGTAGGGAAGAGTACAAGCTAGCCAGCATTTGCCTTGAGCTAGCAATCTTTCTCCCCCTATGTCATTACCGAAAAGGAGAGGAACCAATGATAAATTATAAATTTGCATCAATCAATATTAAAATCATCGCATGATACAGACAAAACAAAAATGCAAAGAAATCATGTCATGAAAGACATCAATTGTTAAAAATAGTCTCAAAAATTTAATTTGCGATACATGTGATATATTGCAATACTAAAAAATTTAATGCGATGCTTTTAAGGATATCAACCTATTTTTGATACAAAGCATGGCAAGAGCAATTATATTGCAAGTTATCTAAGTTTTGCAATTTTTGCTTCTCTTCGAGATAGCAATTCTTTGCTTCTCTTTATATTGCAATATTTGCATATCATTGGTAGCGTTCATGATAGCAAGTTCTTTCAATGAAATGATCGAGCTAGCAAATTTTCCTTCCTTTGAAATATGTAGGCTAGTAAACTAACTCCCCCTTTATCATTATCGAAAGAAGGGAGAAATCAATGGCTAAAAAATTTAATCATTATACAAGCCATATTACAAAATCATGTTATGATATCAAGAAAATTCAAGAAGGACATGATTCATTAGACAAATCTTTTTAATAGAGCAAAAGAGTTATACAACCAAGGGTCATGATTAAATATATCAATATCATAGATCAAGTCATGATTCGTGATTCATCATAAGCAAATTAATTTCAATTGTCACATAAGGCATTTAAAGAATTTTGAAACATAGGAGAATGATTAATTTAAGCATGCAATGTTTCAATCAAATTCAAGTCATGAATACCAATACTTTCATATTGTGAGTATCAATTCATGAATACCAAAAGATATTATTTGTGATTCCAATTTTTCAAGATCAAGATGATGATTTAGATAAAACTTATTGAAATCAAATCGTTAACTTGAAACTCATGATCAAGTCATCAAAATCAATTTCGAGATTCACAAAATATCATGAAATCATTAATCTCGATCAGATGGGAAAAGTATTTTTTTTTTTTAAGTGATTCTTTTTCATCTAAGCATGCCTTAGTCTTTATATGTCAAATCAACATTTCTTTGGTATGCATGATATCAAAACATGGTTTCAAATTTTCAACATATAACATGTATAAATTTAAAAATCGAAGGGAGGAGGAAAGGAATTCAAAGGTACAAAGATTTCAACAATCTCATAAACAAATGAAGGATTAATTCATGAATCCAAAATTCCATAAATCATTTCGACAAATCTCCTTTTAAATAATCAAATGATCGTCAAAGGAAATCTCATGTTATTCCAAGAAATCAAGATCATGATTTTGATAAAACTCATTTCAAATTTAAATCATCAAAATCATTTTTAAAGTTCACAAAATTCATAACATAAATAGATTCATGATTTCATTGATAATATATTTTTCCCTTTTTTAAGTGTTTCATTTTAAGTGATTTATTTCATTTATGCCAAATAAAAAATATGCATCAAAGTTCAAAAACCGAAAAAGCCATTTTCATTACCGTAAAAATCGATAATCCATAAGTCTCAAGATCATCATGCATAATTTCGAAATCTATTAAGGCATGATCATTATGCTTGACATCAAGACATGGTTTCAAAATATTTAATATTTTCATTACATAATTAACTCATTATGCATCATCGAAATTGATTTCATAAAGTATTTTCCATCAAGATCATTTTGTTTGTTGTAGTCATGCATTTTTCTTTTTTAGGTGAATCTAACTTTTCAAGCTTAGTTTTGATACAAGATCCATACATCATCATTAAGCATGATATCAACTTCTTTATATTTTCATTAAGACATCAAGCATGGTTTCAATCAAATTGGAAATCATCAAAATACACATTATTTCTTCTTGAAAAACATTTATCATCATTTAAACCAAAAAAGAGCTTTCATTACGGGCAAATATCAATAATTCATAAATCACAAAAATTATCATGTATAACTTTAAAATCTCATGCATAAAATCGTCAATCATGGTATCAAAACATTTAATATTTTCATACATCATTATGCATTACTTCAAATCAAACATGAATTTCATTTAATTCAAAATCGAGAAATAACAATGGAAATCAACATGAAACACATTATTACTTCTTAACCCACATATAGCATAATTTCATAAGGCATTTTTAATCAAAATCATTTTGTTTATCATAAACATGCAATTTTCATGATTATTTTTAAATTACTAGAATCATAAGCATGATTCCTAATTTTTGCATTTTCATTATTAAATTATTAGACATGTAATTTTCAAGAAAATTAATTCTAAACTAATAAAAGAGGAAAATGCATCATAAAAAGCATCATGTAATTTCAAAATAATTTAAGAGAGTTGAGTTACTTACCTTGTAGTCGAAGCCCGTTAAAGCCCAATTCGCCGTTTCACCTTTTGGAAGTTCTTGTTTCATCCTTGGTTGCCTTCCTCTTCTTTTGGCCTCTTCCTCCATTCAAGTTCATTGTTTATTTTAGATTTTTGTTTAATGAACTTATTAAGATTTAGTGTTCGAAGTTCAAGTCATCATTGTCCTCATCACTTGAGTCATCGCTCAAGTGGTATTCATTTGTCCGGAGTTCCAAATCCTTCCTATTCTTTGGAAGGTGGTTCAAGTGCTCATCGGGTTCAAAATATTCCAAAAGTGTCATTTCATAAGTCATTAATGACCCGATTAATTCTTCTAATGGAAAATCATTTAAATTTTTTGTCTCTTGTATTGTGATATTTTAGCATCCCACCTTTTTGGAAGGGATTTTAAGATCTTACTTACGAGGTCAACATTAGAAAAAGATTTACCAAGAACTCTTAGATTATTGACGACATCCGTGAAACGGGTGTACATGTCGCCTATAGTCTCGCTTGGTTGCATTTGAAAAAGCTCAAAATCATGCAATAAAATGTTAACTTTCGAGTCTTTGACTCTACTAGTTCCCTCGTGCGTGATTTCAAGTGTTCGCCAAATATCAAAAGCCGTTTCGCACATAGAAATCCGATTGAACTCATTTTTGTCCAAAGCGCAAAATAAGGCATTCATAGCCTTTGCGTTTAAAGAAAAATACTTCTTCTCCAAATCCGACCATTCGTTCATCGGTTTAGAGGGAAGTTGAAAACCGTTTTCAACAATATTCCATAAATCCAAGTTCATAGAAATCAAGAAAACTCTCATTCGAGTTTTCCAATAAGTGTAGTCCAATCCGTTTAAACAACGGTGGACGAAAAACCGAAAAAGCCCTCTTGAAAGCCATGAAGAGCCATTTCTCTCGGGTGTAATCCGAAATGAGAAATACCGGGCTCTGATACCAATTGTTAGGATCGGAGCGACACTAAGAGGGGGGGGGTGAATTAGTGCAGCGGTAAAGAACGATAAACTTTCGATGATTTAAACACTTTCGGAAACTTCGTACGATAAAGCAACATTTCGTTTGAAACCGTTTCGATTGCGTTTTAACTTGAAGGCATACGTATGAAGGAGACAAAGAAGTAGAGCATCAAAGTGAAGATGGTTTGCAGTAAGATAATAGCAAGAAGTAAATGCAAACCAGAGAAGACGATAGTTTATAGTGGTTCGGTCAATCGTGACCTACATCCACTCCTCCGATTCCTCTTCCCGTCGAGGTCACCGGCATCCACTAACGATCTTCCTTAACTAGGCGAAGATCAACCTCCTTCTTACACCCCTCTTACAACCTCTTACAAGTGGTTCACCCTTTTACAAAGATTTCGATGAAAAGAAATGAGGTGAACACTCAAGCTATTGAAAACAAGACTTTTCCTAAAGATTTACTCAACTTCTAGCTTCTCAAAAGGTTATTCTCTCTGCTGAGAATTGAAGGGTATTTATAGGCCTCAAGAGGATTCAAATTTGGGCTCCAAAAATTTGAATTCTCTTATGTTCCCGAAGCTAGCGGTGCCACCGCCTGTCAGTGGCGGTGCCACCGCCTGTCAGTTTTGACAGAGTGTACTGGGCGGTGCCACCGCCTAGCTCTCGGGTGCTGGGCGGTGCCACCGCCCAGACCGGCGGTTCCACCGCCTAGCTCTCGGCCTCTAGACGGTGCCACCGCCTACACTATTTCAGCTCACTGGTTGGGCTCCAAAATTGGCCCAAACCAGTCCGAACTTAGGCCGAATTGGCCCCTACTTGGGTCATAGGATAAACACCTAATCCTAGCCCTAATTAACGTGCTAACTACAAATTTAAAGACATTTTCTAAGCTATTACAAAGTCCATAAGTCAAGACTTTTTCCGGCGAGCTTTCGGCGAACTTCCGGCGGTCTTCCGATAAACTCTCGGAAACCATTCTGCGGACTCCTGGCAAGCTCCTAGACTTCACGATTTGATCTTGGCGAGTTCCGACGAGCTTCTTCGGCAAGCTCCGATCTTTCTCGGTGAGCTCCATGAACTTCCGACGAACCTTTTGGCGAGCTTCCGAAAAACCCTTCAGCAAGCTCCCTACTCATTCTCGGCTAGTTCCGGCAGCATTCCCGACGAACCTTCGGACTTTCGTCGAACTCTCGAACTCCCAATGAATCCTTCGCACTTGACTCCGGCACTTTGTTTCGCTTTATGTCTTCATCGTTATCGTAGTTAATCCTGCACACACAAGCCAAAACTCTACTCCGATCTAGACAATTATTACAACGCGAATTGACATTCTGTTGCCTGGCACGTTATTGGTTGGCGCTTCGTCCGATTCTTCAGCGCATCGTCCACTCTTGCGGCTTATTGCCCAATCGGCGGTTGACCCTCCGCAACCCCGATATCCTTGGTGCAATTCCGCTCTCCTTGGCCCGATGCCCGACGTCCGAAGCGTTCTACCGTCCAATATCCTAACGTGATCTCCTCCGGCGCAACGTTAATTCCTCCTGCGTCAACTGTCTAATCCTGATCGAGTAGACCTGCATCACTCAAAATGCAGTTAAAACATCTAAGCACAATCAATTAGTTTCATCATCAAAATCCGAGATTCAACACGCTCTTCTTGCCCTGATGCCTGAATCCATGACCCGAAGCCTTCTATCGATACGTCAATCGTTCCTCCAGCCCGACGTCCAATCTTCTGACATATTTTCCCCCAGCACAACATGATTTTTCCTGCTTTAATTGTCTCATCCTGATCGAAGCATCCTGCGTCACTTAAAACACAAATTAAAACATAAACACTTATAGATTGGTTTCAACATCAAAATATGATATTCAACACCACATACATCACTATATATGAGTTCAAGCAACTCAATAGCTCTCTCTCTCTAATTCTATTAAAAGGAGAGTTGGTCAGTTTTCCATGAAGGCAATACTCGTAAGTTGCATATGACTCATAGTCGAACGAATCTAGATATCCATCCTTTAGCAACTTTTGAATCATTCGCTCATGGATGTGACCTAGCCTATAATGCCACAAGTATGCACTATTCACCTCATCTCATTTCCTCTTGGACGCACTTATATTCATGATATGTGGAGTAGTGTCTAACATAAATAAATCATTATGCAAAGATCCTTACACCAATCTCCTAGGCTTTGTCAGAATTTGCAACAAATTGCAGATGTGATAAGCACTATCAGTATCCAATACCATGCACTATCTAAAAATCTAACAAATGGAGACTGATCATAATGTACCTGAAGCTTCTCTAAGCTTCTATGTCACCCTCTCTACAAAGTACTTTTTGTAGTTTCTCTTCCAGTGCCCATCTTTGCCATAGTGGAAGCATTGGCCTTTATCCTTTGTTGGTTCTTTCTTAGCAACCTTTGCTTTACCCAATCTGTCCTTGCCCATACCCTTTTTAAGGGAACTTTCTGCCTTCCTTTTCTTTTTTGTCTCACCAGCATAGTAGCTTCTCTTTCTTGATGGTGCTCTTAACCTCCCTCAACATATTGAAGAGCTCCGAGAGAGTCACCTCAAGCTTGTTCATATTAAAATTCATTATAAACTGAAAAAAGTGTTAGGAAAGGGGTCGGTACTAAGAAGGGGGGGGGGGGGGGGTGAATTTGTGCTGCGGTAAAAATGTCAGTTTAAAACTTCGTTTCGATTAAATCCATTTCTGACGAAAAGCCATTTCGTAAGGTGTTAAATTCAAAGCGTATGCAAGCGTAGTAAAAGCACAGTAAGGAGGAAAGACAGTTTGCTATAAAAGTAAATTGCACAATTGAAACACAAACCAGATTTTTATAGTGGTTCGGTCGTCGTGACTACATCCACTCCGTCGATTCCTCTTATGTCAAGGCCATCGGATTCCACTATCAATCTTCCTTTAATAGGTGAAGATCAACCTCCTTCTTACACCCCTCTTATCATTTTCATGGGTTTAGGAGACAACCCTTATAAGCACTCACTCCTCTCTTATAGAATTTTAAACTTAGAGTGGATGAGGGAATTTCTCAAGAGATTGCAGCAGTGTTTTCTCACTTTTAAATTCTCTATACTTGTGTATTTTAACCAGGGATGAGAGAGGTATTTATAGGCCTTAAGTTGATTCAAACTTAGAGCCTAAAAACATCTCACCCCGGGTTTCCCGGGCACGGGCGGTACCATTGCCTATGTTGGGCAGTACCACCACCGGTGTCAGTCTGACAATGACATTGTGCTGGACGGTACCACCGCCCAGACTGACGATACCATCGCTTGGCACTCTACCACTGGGCGGTACCACCGCCTAGACTGGCGGTGCCACCACTTGGCACCCTACTAGGGGCGGTACCACTGCCCAGACTAGCAGTACCATCACTTGACATAATCTCGAAGATTGTGCCATGACGGAGTCACTTCTTCAGTCACTGTTTGGGCCTCTCATTGGGCTCAACACCGTCCTTACATGGGCCCAACTGACCCCTAATTGGGTTGGCCCAATTACAATCTCAATTACGTGCTAACTATAAAATTAAAGACATATCCTAAACTAAATAAGTCCTTATGTCTTAGATTCTTCCGGCGATCTTCTATCGAACTTCCCGGGTTTATTTAATTACTTGTTATTATAATCATAAAATGTAACTACAGAGTTTAGTTGTTTTTTAATTTATAGAATATCGAGAAACTAACAAAAATATGTGGAATTATTTTATTATATCAGACCTGTTTGATGTTAATCTGATCAACCTAAAATTTATATATATGACTAAATCATACATTCATCTTGTCTATAATTAAATATTTCAACATTTAATTAAACAAAGTTTCTCCATGCATATCCCACAATTACCTTTACAAGTATCTTGTCTTTTTA